>OY101451.1:30983354-31583354 GCA_956483635.1 Panzeria rudis | reverse complement strand
GGTTCGATTTAGATGAAACATGCATGATTTTTACTGTGTTTACATTAAAATTTAAATAAATTTGTTTCCATTAAAATGAATGAATTGAACCATTGCATGTTCCCTGATTCGATGACTGTTTTTCATATAAATATAAAACAAATGAAAATAAAAAAATATTGCCGCAGCTGGGATACGAACAATGCTCTTCTGACTGTTAAGACATGCTCTCTACCACTGAGCTATTGCCTTTTTCGGTGGAATTTTATGCATGCGTTTTTAATGAGTTCAATAAGTATAGCTTTATTTCAGAATGCATTCGAAGGAACAAGTGATCAAGAAATTATGAAACACTATTTGATCTATTTTTCATTTATTTTTTGCTGGGATATGTTATATGTACATATATACATAACTACATACATATGTAGGACAGTAGTACGCTCAAAAAATCTGCGAGGTAAACAAAACCAAGCCAAGTCCTTTTTTAATAAGTAACAGTAATATTATATGACATAATTTTATTACGTATATGTATGTTCGATTTAAAAATAATAATATTAGAGTTATATAAAATATTTGGGGTAAGTCAAATTGTTAATCCAACAGAAATGAATCATTTGATATTTTAAACCTTTTTTTGCGGTCTCCTGTAATATTTTCAAAATGCAACTTGGTTTAGTTTACCTCCTACATACAGATATCAGTAAACAATCTTTTTTTACTGTTTCATATATATTTGCCTATTTCATAGCCTATTGTAGAAGTTGTAGGACTTGAGAAAACTAATTTAACAGTATGTAGCTATTATTTTATTTTTGCTTGAAACCCAAATATTTTATTATTATTATTTTATTTTTTATTCTTCTGTTCATTGTATACTTTTAGTCCAGTCATATTAGGGGTTTCACCTCGGTATCGGAGATAAGTTGAAAGCTCGTTTACACTTTTATTTTGGTCTCAACAGTCTCATATTCGGGCATGTTCTGTATTTCATGTGGAATTAAAATGTGCGGAATTATCAAAGCATTGTTGTTGTGTATTAATATTTATAACAACAATGCTTTGATAATTCCACATGAAATACAGAACATACCCGATTATCTCGTGTCTGCGTCGTAAATTATTCAGGGTCAAATGTCACAAAAATGGGTTTTCGCACTTGTATAGCTTTCTGTAGCTTTGACGATGTTAAACATATGTTATGAAATTATAGAGCATAAAACCAATCTTGAGATATAGTGCATAATATATGTATTTAAGCATATTTAAAAAATATATACATACATATAATATACATATAAAATATTTAAAAAACCAAAAAAAAAAAGCCTGGTGTCTTGCTTTTTGTATTATGTATTGTTTTGTTTGGTTTTATACATAGATGTATTATGTATTACTTTGTTTGGTTTTATACATAGATGTGAATTTTCTCGTTGATTTAAATTTCGGCAACGACCGAAGTACGATTTAAAAAATTATGGCCGATTGGTATTTTGTTTGCGGAAGGTGATTCTGTGAAGATAGTGCGCGGCAAATTGAAAATAGTAATTACAATTTTTAGATTTGTGTATTACCTTTTAGCTAATTGACCAGAAGTTTTTAAATGTAAATAAAAATTCCTTTTTAATTACAGTTTTCCCGACGTTTCGTAGATTTTTTTTCTACTTTTTCAAGGGATCGTAATGTGGGAAATTTTACATATACAATTAAATTGGAAACCACAAACTATTTAATTTAATTCGTAATAAGTATAAATATAATTTTAAACACGTAATAAATTAATTATCACAGTACTTATTATTTGTTAATTTAGAGCCACTCTGTTCTAAATTAACAAATAATGAGTACTGTGATAATTAATTTATTATGTGTTTAAAATTATATTTATACTTATTAAGAATTAAATTAAATACTTTGTGGTTTCCAATTTAATTGTATATGTAACATTTCCCACATTACGATCCCTTGAAAAAGTAGACAAAAATTCTACGAAACGTCGGGAAAACTGTAATTAAAAAGGAATTTTTATTTACATTTAAAAACTTCTGGTCAATTAGCTAAAAGGTAATACACAAATCTAAAAATTGTAAATACTATTTTCAATTTGTAAAAGATGTGATTATGTATTTTATATATGTAAATCTTCTTTGTTTTTTTTCTCCGTTCCGACTTTTTGGCATATGGGCCAAAACAATACTAAGGTCGCGATATATCGATATATTTTAAAGAAAATATCGATATATCGATATTTTTGCCCATCCCTAGCTCTGTGGTTTAGTGGTACAGGCGTTTGCTTGTGAACATGTAGTGTACAGGATCAAGTCCACAGTCATTCGTCGCATAAATATTTATAAAAGAAAATTTTAAAATCAACTATAATATAAAAGTGCGTAAAAAATAGAAATATCGTTTTTTTTTAATAAATGCTTTAAATTTGTATTTACAACGTTGTGAGAACACTTTAAATTTAAGTTTATAGTGCTGCGGCAACATTGAAAACAAGAGTCAGAGGACGGTCGTTCGGCATTACTGGGGGTGTACATTAGCCATGAACTTGGTATGAACATCATGTCGGACATCGCATATGGCTAATGTCCATGTTTCGTCCATGCTCTGACATCGATGCCCGAACATATGGCTGAGCATCAATGTTCGCCATGAGATTCACCGTCAACAACCATTTTTAATAGAAACGAAAGAGACAGAAAGAAATTGTTAAACATTCCGTTTCTATTGCACTACCACCAAATACATTGATAAGACAGAACATGGACATCGCACGTATTCACCACAACAAAGAAGTTGATGAATTTTTTGAAGTTGCTCTGCCGGCGTCATGTTCTTATCATGTGCAAGTCGATGGCTCGTGAAGACGTAGGGTTATCATTTTAATGTTATGGGTACATTAAAATTTTGGTACATAGGATGTTGTACATTAGTACAACATCCTGTGTTAGTTATACCCTCAGGCCATCGTACCAATGTCGGGCTGATTGTCTTTTTCTGCCTGGATAGTTTAATTGTAATCAATTCGATTGCAGTAAAATTTTTGTTGAAATCATGCGTTTTCAATCAATTACTGTGAAATCACAACTATAGTGAAAATAATATAAAAAACGTAAGTTTGTTAGCCATTTCTTGAATTTTTTTTAATTCGTTTCTATGTTAAAACTGATTGCGATTAAAAATTATGTTTACCAATTTTAGAAAACTTTGTGAACAAAAATTTACATTGTTGGCATTTCAAAATTATCAGAGTCAGCTATAATTCCAGAAGGAGTTCCATTTGAAGAGAGCGAAGATTTTGATTTAATATTGATTGCAATTACTGGATTCTATTGCAATTAATGGGTCGATTATGGATAGCAACCGAACTTCAGGCCCCTATTATGATTCACAACTAATTTGATAGTTGAGTCGTAGTTGTCAAATTCTTATTATGAATTACAACTTTCTTAAAAGTAGGACAACTGTTTTTTGTCAGTTGTGTTTTGGTTTTTATTTCGACTATTGCCCTACAAGAAATGTATGACCGAAATTAATACACACACTATTTTTTTACTAACACATTTACATATATGATTGTTATTGTTGATGGAGATATCTATCATCGCTGACGAATGTTTTGTTGCAGAGTTTCATTTTAGAAATTTTTTGAAGTTAAAAATTAATAGTTAAATAATGCATATGTAAGAGAAAGACAGCTAATTTTTTATTTCCTGACGTTAAAAATAAAAAATAGTGTTTATTATCAAAAAAATAAATAAATAAAACAATACAATAAAATCTTCTTCGCAAAGTATAATTGGGTAGGGAGATGGGAAAACCATTCGGTTGGAAAGCACATGCTGTTTAGCAAGAATGTCAGGTATGTATGTATTTATTTTGATCCATCGTAAAATATAGTATGTATATAAATAGAATGTAAAAAAGAATAAATCGCGTTTTATTATAAGAAATGTATTTATATACCGGTTAGGATTGATGAATATATCCATCAAGCCTGATTAGTCAACTATGACCGGTATATTCATCAAGTTTGATTAGTCAACTGTGACCGATACATCCATCAAGTTTGATTAGTCAACTGTGACTGGTTTATTCATCAAGTTTGATTAGTCAACTGTGACTAGTATATCCATCAACGCTGACTAGCAAACAACATTAGAGTGAGCAGTTCGGTTATATGTTCTATGAACGACAAAATTGATAAGTTAGAGAAGGATGCAAGATCACACGTACACAAAAGTTTCCATCATATTTTTCATATTAGCCTTAAGAATATGATAGAGACTATGTTCTACGCAATGATGGATATTTATATCAATAATGTCAGTCATATGACCGGTAAAATGACTGTCACTGTTCTTGTAGGGTGTGTTACTTTTGATTATTTTTAAAATGGTGATTTTAGGCGCCAATCTATCCCATTTGCCAACCAATATTATTATTAATGCCATATCCATAAAACATAGAATCTCAAAAAAAAATAGTAAGGCCAAAACAAAAATATTTAAAATATTTTGTGATGGCTACTATGGTTTCAAAAAATAGATAGTATAGATAAGAACTTTTTTTTCGAAATTTACTTCGAAGACAACTAAAATTAGTTGGTAATCGTAATATAAAAAAAAAATGTTGGAGTTGGGTCGTAACATTGACAACTCAACCTAGTTGAGTTGTGAATCATAATAGGGGCCTCAGTTGCGTTGCCAGCCGACAATTGCAAATTTATAGTTGCCAGAAAAACGTTAAATATCATCTGCAATTATCAGATCTCAGTTGCCATACGTAATACCATTTTTAGCAACTGGCAACCCAACTCAGGTTCGGTTGCCATACATAACCGACCCATAAAGTAATTGCAATCAATTGAATTCATAAAATCAATTTACGATTTTGAATGCAATCAAAAAGTTAGCAATCGTTAACGTGAATTCATGCGATTGCAATCTTTTACAGCTCTGATACATACATATTACTTATGCTGACTTTAGACGACATGTATTTTACATCTGACTTGTCAAATTTCCCACTGCAAAAGTAATACATGCCGTGTGAAACATATGAAACATTGTCAGAAGACATTTACAGAAGCAAAGTCAGATGAAAAATTTTCAATTAGAGCGTGTTCTATTTTCATCTGACATCAGCTGTATTAAATTATCAAAAGTGTGGTTTGGCTGAAAAAACATTAAAAAGCAAAGAGCGCTTTATATATTTACGAAAATTGTGCAAAAACTAAGCTGTTGTGAACACTCAGAGGTTATGTCAAATGTAATTGCACATGTACGCGTGAAAGCAAATATTATAAACCGTCTGTAAATTGACAATTTTGACAAACATGCGAAGTTATGTACATATGTCTCACACAACTAACAAGCCATATGTAAAAAACATGCCGTCTAAAGTCAGCATTAATAATAACACGGTGCAACCGTTCAAAAAACACACGGACTTGGCAGTGAAGGTTCGATTTTACTACAAAAGGGTAGTAAAACCCGACTCTTAGCTACATTATTTCCATATATGTATAGTTAAGCGGTATCACCAAGACTGAATTTGCTGTTGACCAAAAACTGATGACACCATTTTTCGCGGCCCCACTGATTTTCAGAATCTTTAGAGGTAAAAAAAATTATCACCAAACTCCCCAAACTGAATATGTATAGGGGTTTACTACCATTTGGTAGTACACTCGAATCTATAATGTCCAGTCCGTGTATATTTCCAAAAGTCTTCATTTGTCGTATAGTGTAATGAATGGATTGCTTTTTAAAATTTTTTCATGTTGCTATATATGTAGGTATGTATATTGTAAAACAATTTGGAAATATGTAAGTAGTTTGTATATGCCACTTTTTATGTAAATGACTTTCCCTATTTGCCTCCTATAATTTGTTTTAATATTTATGAATATATGATGCAAACCAATTTAGATGAAATAGGTACAGGTTATAAATATTTAGCTGTTCGGAGTCGTTATGAGTATTAAAACACAGCTATATTCAAATCCAATTTAGTTTATTTACAGAAACTTATAATTAATAATAAATGTAATATTAGAAAACGTGTATCGATGTTGAAGACGAGAAAAATCTTAACCAACTTGCTTGCAAAAAACAGTAGGTAACAAATTCAAAATTTGTACGTTAAATTAGACACAATCGGTTATGTTCTGTATTTCATGTGGAACTAAAATGTGCGGAATTATCAAAGCATTGTTGTTATAAATATTAATTTACAACAACAATGCTTTGATAATTCCGCACATTTTAATTCCACATGAAATACAGAACATGGCCGAGTATTCGGCAATTAATTTTGTAATTCTTCTATTTACCAATTCGTTTGATTTGTATCTGACGTACGCTGCAGCCGAAAAATATAATTGTTTAATTCACAAGCTCAGTCGTATGTCTTATCGTTTAAAAAAAGACACTTGCTTATGTGCTTGTGAACAGGCAAATTTGTTGTATCGTTATTTTGTCGTATATATAAAAACGAATTTTGTTATTATTTACAGGTTCTTTAATACAATTAGCAAGTTTTCGCTAATTTGCGATTTTTTTTTTCGCGATTTTTGCGAATTTTGTCGTTTTTGACTGTGTTGGCGATTTCTAATCAATTTTAGGGCTTGTTTCCGATTTTGCAACTTCTCGCGAATTTTTGCAAAGTTCGCGATAAAATCGACTTTCTGCAAGTTTTCAGCTTCCTTACAGTTTGGCCGATTTTTAAGCAATACTAGACTTTGTTATCATGCCGCTATTAGCAAGTTTTTGCGAATTTTCGCTATTTACGCGATTTTTACCAAATTTTTTGCATTCCACACAGTTTTTCCCAATTTTTTGGCTTTCTTACATTTTTAAAGTGTTTTAATCAATATTACGCTTTGTAATCTTTAAAATTTTAGCAAGTTTTAGCAAATTTTCATAATTTTTGCGTTTTTCCCCGAGTGTTTGACTTTCCTTACAATTTTTGGGCTAGTTTAAATATTGAAATTTTTCGCGAATTTTCGACATTTTCGCGATATGCTTGATTTACTCCAAGTTTTTGACAGCTCGAGTCACTTTTAATCTATATCAAACCTTGATATCAATGTTTGCATTTACTTTTGATTTTGCAAATAATCATAATTTTGCGAAGTTTTTTGAACAACTCTTCTGCAAGCTGTTATAGCTGGTTCCCATTCTATACTTTATATTTGTTTACAAATTAATCTAGCAAATAAAATATTTCCAGACAATACAACCATTTGGAAAACATATAAAAATCAATCGTATAATTATAACGCAGTTTTATATTATATTTATATTACATGTAATTTGTAAATGAAATATTTCAATTACAATTGAGTGGCTTTTATTTTTAAAGAGGTAACACAATTAGGCAATTAATGCCTACCAGTTAATTAATTAATGTGTTACCTTTTTTGGAAAAGGGATAGGGTAGAGAGAAGAGGTGGTGAAGTGGGAGAGAAATAGAAAGCTTAATTCATTTACAACCCTGCTATTGCGCGTTTTTTGTAGAGCAGTGTCTGTAGAGGCATTGAGTTGTTTAAGCTGTGTAGCCATTTTATTAGTTTTTGGAATGATTTTCCGTCATTTTATTACTTCTTTTACTTCGCCGACGGTTCTGCTACAGTACCGACGAAGGTGGTTGCTGTGATGTACATTAGGATATGTTAGTATTAATCGCTGCCGGTACTCCCAAGGTGATCACTGCTATGCCTTCATCAGTTTAACAGTGCAACAACAACCAACACAATAACACACCAATGCACATGAGAAATTGCATGATGCTGGTTGCTTGCCTGAAGGTAGTCTTGAACTCAAGACCTCAGAGCTTGTAGTCAAACGCGCTAACTAAAAAGCTTAACCCTGCTGTTAGATTAGAAAAAAAATATACTAATCCCACATTAGATGACCATTTGGTCCATACTGCATGTTTTATGAAAAGTAAAACTTTTAACCCATATTTTGTATCTAATTTGATTGATTGCCTCATTAACACAATTTATAAATATTATTATAGCCCTTATGACACTTGCTTTTTTCCGTCTTTTATTAATCTAAGATTGAAAGAGTGAAATAGGAATATAAGAAAGAGAAGAATATACGAAATATATGTTTTTGTTTACTACTTTGTTGTTGTTTAATTTTAATACTGCCTCATTTTATTCTGCAAAAAGCAGTTAATTTGGGAAAATTTGCGCTAAAATCACTATACTTGGGCTTAAACCTAATGAATCAACAGCACTGTAACGTTTTAAGCTCGAAATGTCAATTTTAAGTTTTTTTAGATTTTTCTTGACAGTTTAGACTTTTTTATCGATAAGACATATAAAAATTCTGACGTTTAGGATTTTTTTTAATATAGCCGAACTCTACGTTCTTGATAAAATTTTATATTACAATATATTTGCACTGCTTTCCAAAATCTTAAAAAGACAAGAAAAAGCAAGTGTCATAAGGGCTTATGGATCGTGCAATATACATTTTTTGTCTCCATATCGTAAACACAGTACAAGTTATACCAAGTCATATTCTTTTTACAATGTGACGTTGGTCCTCCAGTTGGTTTTGTGTTGTTGTAATTGTTATCGCCGCGTTGTTGCATTTTGACCGACATTGACAAAGGGCATTGGCGTAGCTAGGCCCATTTTTGGGAGGGAAGGGGTTGGGCTAAACCACCCCAATATCGCTCTAGCCCACCGAGAAAATGTTCTAGTTACGCCAATGACGAAGGCACATTACGACCATATATTGTTCTACTTATTCTTGCAAGGGTGTATCTGTATGTAAAATAAAGGCGTTCATCGATTATTTGACGCATCTTTTGGTCTTTTCATCGGTTTATGTCACCAAAACTTGTAAAATATGGCTTGAAATTTTTGTTATCGGTACATTCAAAGAAGATACAACCATATCTTGGAAAAGGTGAAAATACAAAGTCTGAACCATACCCAGGACAACGCGTTGTATTACGAGTAGTCAGGGAAGGATTGAAAGGGCAAAATGCGACAGACGAAAACTTCTTTACCACTTTTGATTTGGTAAGAAAATTACTTGAAAGGGAACTTATAAAGTATGTAATGGCCCATTTTTCCAAACTACAAGTTACAAATCTACAAGTAAATTACATACAAAGCAACAATAGTTTTAAAAAATTTATTGTTGTGGGAATTTTATTTGTTGATTTGTAACTTGTAATTTTTAGAAATGGGCACCAGAACGTAAAAATGAAACATTCAGTCCTCCGAAATTACTGAATATAAAAAAGCCACAAAAAACAAAGCAGCAATATTGATTAGTACATTGCATAGAGCAGCTGAACTTTGATGGGATTGAGTCGAAGGAAATACCAGAGGTTCATTCTTATTACAATTCGACAAGAAGTAAATATATCGACAAAAATTATACATTGTGTTTCTTCTATAGCTTCTTATATTTCTGTTCTCATAGGAGCCGTAGATAGTACTGACTAAATGATTGGATGCTAGCCACATCCGCTTGGAATGCATATATATGTATGTACATTTTTCTGAGATCAGAATATTTCAGCATGTAATGAAAATAACTGTCAATAAATTAAATTTTTTTCCAAGGAAGTACAAAAACCCTTTAGTATTTTGATTTTATTCAAATAAAAATTTACACTGGACCAAATGGTATCTAATCCAAGATACGTAAGTTATTATTTTTCTAAGTCCGGCTTTATGACAGACCCTTGAAACTATGGATATATTTTTAATATAATAAATCACATGAACCGAAACCTCAAAGCAATATGTAACACCGTTTAAAAGTTATGAGGATAACGAGGAAAATATTGGACCAAATGGGCTTACTCTAACAGCAGGGTTAAAAGCAGAGGGGTACAAGTGCCAAAAATAAGATTCAGCATTTCATACATAATATTTTTGGTTTCTAGTACATACCGCCTTTTGAGGCCATCGTACTGTTCTGAATTTTTATAGAGTGATAGATATTGCTATTAAGTGTTGATTCCTGCTTTTCAACCCCTCAATTACAATTACAAAAATGCAATTGTAATTGAAAAAAATGTAATTATAATTACAAAATGTATTGTCAGCAGCCACAAATTTTTTTGTTTGCAAAAGAAGAACAAGCCGTCAAAATCATGTGGTAATTTACAAAACTTAAATCGAATTTAAATGTACAAGAATTAATTTTGATTTAAGTATTTAGTTGAAAACAGAATTTTGTATTTAAAACGAATTTAAACATAAATGACATTGAAAATCCAATTTAAAAATTGGCCATTAATGTTGTACATATTTAATCAAATTAGCAAAATTTAAAAATCATACCAAAAGTATAAAAAATCGTTTTTATGGTACTTTACTATGAAAATTTTAAATCGTGAATATCGCGAATACGAGCGGTAACTTCGAAAAACGTCTAACACCATTGAATTCAGCATACTCGAATTAGATTTGCTATTACGATGCCCAACTTGACAAATTATACAATTGGCAGTGTTATTTTTAATATTGAAAAAGCTACGTTATGATTTCATCTACATAGGGCATCTACATTGAATTTGTTCAAGAAAGGAAACATATTAAAATTTTAATGCATAATTAATTTTTTAAATACTTTATTAACCCTTAAATGCACGATATCAGCTCCTGAATGGAGATAAAAATAAAAACCCTTTCTAAACACGAATTTGGCATTAATTTTTTTCAGAAAAGCAGTATTTCATGGAAAATATATAAAGGTTTTTGATGTGTACCATATATGGTACATATAAATACTTGCCAGACGGGTTTGAATGAGCTGGATTGTCAATATATTTTAGGTGTTGCAAAGTTACAAGCTCAGATATAATTTGTCAAGCTGAACTTCTATTTTTACTTAAATTTCATGAACAAATATTTCACAAATTTAAATGTTTTGGTTGACTTAATAAATACATTAGTCGATTTAAAGAAAATCTCCAAAACGTATTTTTGTAAAAATATAATATCGCTCATTTATTGCAACGCAGCCATATAAGAAAAAACATTAACTTGGCAAACCGAGTTTAAAATTTTGATTTTGTGGAGATATGACTACGTTGCACTAAGGGAGCGATATGCATATCCATCATAGATAAGATAAAATCCCGATTATTTTTGATAACCTTTTCTTCGGAGTCTCTCTCGCCTTTCAATCATTCAGATCCCCATTATTAAAAAACACCTGTAGTGAGATTCTGTAACTTTTAACAATAACAACAGTTGTTATATTGTCAACATTTTAAGTTGTTTGCACTAACGTTTGTACGACTCTGTAACTTCTTCTTATAGCTGTTTTACACTATCTCACAAGCCGTTCGACTTCTGTAGAAAATGCAACCCTGATCTAATGAGTTTATGGAAAGTTTTAAAAAAGCAATAACAACACATTATATCAGGGTAGCATTTTGTGCAGAAGTCGAACAGCTTGTATAATAGTCTAAAAACAACTTAAACAATATTGCTTAAATATGACATCATGTGGCATCTCTGTTAAAATAAACGAAAAGCGCAGAGGAATATATCAAAAAGAAATGGATTTGTGATTTCCAAACAGTGTACAGAAAATTGTTTCCTCAATGTCTTTTAGAGTTGTGCTTTTCAGCTCTTTTGAGTGAGCGCTCTTTTCAGCTCAGCTCACTTTACTGAACTAGGACGCTCTTTTAGTTCAGTTAGTTCAATAGTTCAGTTGCTCAGTATAAGTATGTGCACTGGGCGATCACATCCATACCAGGTAAAGCTGACAGCGCAGCTGATAACTCCTTGTTTGTAATATTATCATGGATGAATATCAATATTACTTTATTTGCTTTGTGCTTTTGACATCGTGCAATGATTTTACAAAAATAAAGTACTTGAGGTTTTTGTAGATTTCGTACTTTTTGTACTACATAGCGAGTTTATCTGGTATATGTAGATTTCCCTTGATTACAAAATGTAATCTGATTACTGTGAGAGTGAGCAAAAAAGAAATATAAACTAAAAAGAAACGTCAACGAAAAAGAAATGTGAGCTTAAATGAAATATGAACTAAAGAGCTGAAAAGAGCTCAATGATATGACCAGCTCAGTTCGTTCACTTGTATGAGTAGTTCAATTGAACTAGTTCGTTCATGAACTACCCAACTCTAATGTCTTTATTTTTGTGTTCTAACTGAAGTTCGGTTGCCATACATAATCGACCCATAAATAATAGAAAAATTGTTATTTAAACGTGAAAGTTTTATATGTTTGTAGAACAATAAATTTAATTGTTGGCATTAGGTACGTGCTACGGCTGAACAGCTGACTCGTTGCATATACATTAACAACAGAAAAATTATTGTGGTTAGTTAATCAACAGCAAATATTAGCTCCGATCCCGTACTTTCTGCGGAAAGTTCGGTAAAATGAGAGTAAGCAAGAATTACTCTCACTAAACACAAAAGTACAAGATTTTTAATAGCATTTTTAGGTTTTAGATACTTTGCTGAATATACATATAAAAATTAATTTTGCAAAATGAGCAATTATTTCGTCAGTATTTTTGTTGACTAATATCATATTTTTCTTTTGTTATTGTTAATTTTTCAAACAGCTGACTGTTTAACAATTTACATAATCTGCCCGAAGAAAATGTTGTTTCCTGCAAGAAGAAGAAGAAGAATATTTTTCTCTCATACTCACTCTCATTTACCCAATCTTGCAGTACGGGAACAGTTTGCGTGCAAATTGGGATCCCGCGGGATCCCAATGTTGAGTACGGGATTGCACCTATTGTTAAAAATGTTACAGAGTAACAAAATCGACAATTTGCTTGTTAAATTCTTTTATCAATGACAGCTGTTGTTAAAATTGAATAGAGAATCGCACTACTGGTCAAGTTAATAATGCTACACGAAACATGAAATATTTGCAGTAAGAAACACTACTTTTTTATACAAAAACGAAAAACAATAAAATTGCTTTTTTGTTTATTTTTTAATTTGAAAACAGAAAAATAAAACATATTTGTTTTAACTTAAAAATAATAAATGATAAAAGGCTTACATGGCTAATTATTACACAATTATTAAAAAATAAGAATTATGTGTGGTTACAAACTTTTGCGTTTTACACTTTAGTTTTTTGTTGTTTTTGGGAGTTTTTATTTTATTAATATTTAATAATTAAATATAAATTTATTATATAGTATATAAAAAATCTTTTTTATTTTTTTAAGTTTTTTTTTGCTTGTAAATCATGTGTTTAAGTTCACTTATGCTTACAAGTAATTTCAACATAATATTTTACTTTTTATTTATTTATTTAGTTTAAGGGCTTTTTCCTTTCGTTTTATATATAGTATGTATGTATATATTTTTTTTTAGAAAAATATGAACTATTTCAAAAATGAGCCGTCTTAACAGGGAGTTAAAATTGAAAAGGTAATTTTTTTATTGTGAACAGCATTGAACCATAAATACACTAGAGATGATCAAAAATTCAATCTATTGATAGAAACCAATACGAATTGGTTTGGCAGCACTTTCACAGCAAAACTTTTTTCTTGTTTGTGCTTAAAACAAAAACAAATTGAATAATTTTAGTTCGAATATTTTCGTCTCCATCCTGATTTTGCTTATGTGAATGTTGTTTTAAGATTTAGGCCCCTATTATGATTCACAACTTAACTAGGTTGAGTTGTCAATGTTACGACCCAACTCAACCATTTTTTTTTTTGTATTATGATTCACAACTTATTTTAATTGTCTTCGAAAAAATGTTCGAAAAAAATGTTCTTTGCCATCACAAATATTTTAAATATTTTTAGTTTTGGCCTTCCTATTTTTTCTTGATATTTCATGTTTTATGGTTATGGCAACAATATTGGTTGACTATCCCATTTGCGCCTAAAATCAGCATTTTAGAAGTAAGCAAACGTAGCACAATAGTCGAAATAAAAACCAAAACACAACTGCTAAGAAACAGTTGTCTCAGTTTGATGAAAGTTGTAATCCATAATAAGAATTTGAGAAGAACGACTCAACTATCAATTTAGTTGTGAATCATAATAGGTGCCTTATTTAATTTCGAACGAAAATAAGCACTGTTCGAGCAAAATAATTTCATGAAACCATTCATAATTGGATTGTAGTTCCGTCTTCGTTCTAATTTCGCAACGGATTGTATGCACAGGTTGATTATATAAAAAAATTTTCTATTTAATTAAAACTGTTTTCCACCAAATTTTAAAGCGTATTTGCATTTGCTCCATTTTACTTTATTTGCACTAAAAGAAACCTTGAATAAAATAGGTTGCGCATATTTGCTTATGCTGACTTTAGACGACATGTTTTTTACATATGGCTTGTTAGGTGTGTGAGACATATGTGACTTCGCATGTTTATCAAAATTGTCAATTTACAGACGGTTTATAATATTTGCTTTCACACGTACATGTGCAATTACATCTGACATAACCTCTGAGTGTTCACAACAGCTGAGTTTTTGCACAATTTTCGTAAATATATAAAGCGCTCTTTGCTTTTTAATGTTTTTTCAGCCAAACCATACTTTTGATAATTTAATACAGCTGATGTCAGATGCCTTGTCAGATGAAAATAGAACACGCTCTAATTGAAAGTTTTTCATCTGACTTTGATCTGTAAATGTCATCTGACAATGTTTCATATGTTTCACACGGCATGTATCACTTTTGCAGTGGGAAATTTGACAAGTCAGATGTAAAATACATGTCGTCTAAAGTCAGCATTAGTTGCATCAGCCGCCATATGGAAAAATAAATGGGACCAAACTGCAGACAAACCCATTCAAACAAAAAACGAATTTTGAAAATCGGTTGACAAATGACAGAGTTATGCATGGGGGAGGGGGTAGCAAATTTCCCCCTCCGATTTTCGGAAAAAAAATTATGGGACCAACCCTTTCAAAAAAAAAAAATTAAAATTTGAAAATCGGTTGACAAATGATAGAGTTATTTATGCATGCGAGAGCAAAATGTATTTCGAATCAACTGGATAATTTGGTGATGTTTTCCATCACATGTAACAAATAATAAATTGAAACTAAGAGCTAAGAGTTCAAACTTTATTTTCAGATGTTACATGAATCAATATGTGCTATATTAACACGAATATTTGAGTTAACAAATTGATTTTTATATCAAATTTGTTGGCGTATTAAATCGCTAATGATGGACGTTTTCAGACAAAGGAACTATTTTTTAAAAGGTGTTATATATTTGCTATTTCAGTTAAGGTTTACTTACAAGCGTAAGTACAGAAACATTTTTTTTTATTTTTCTAAATCTTTGTAGATATACAAAAAAAGTATATAATCTTAATATAGATATTAAAGAGTAATATTGTTCCAAAAATTATCTGTGGAGACTTACTTACGCATGCAACTTTTAAATCAGTTTTTCTAAATATACACCTTTTTCAAATGTTTCTACTTGTTTGCTTCCGAAACCACTTGTTATTAAATTAAAATGCCAATGAAGTAGTCGTTTTAAATTTTAAGATAAATTTTCAATGCATTTTGAAATTTGAGTGCACTCAGAATTTTGAATGATAATGCCTTCTAAGCTAATTTGAGGTCCGCGAAACACGAAAATAATTTATTCTTCTTAATGAGCGTTTTCGTAATATTCGCGAAAAATAATTTTTTTGGGTTTTTTAGTTTTTCGATCGCAAAATCTTAAGTTTTTTCGACTCATGATAAATAAGTTATTTTTCCAATGTGGCCACACTTTCAAAACTCTTCCGAAGATCGACTTCGGCTTACAAAATGCGTTCGGTCGAACACTACACGCTCAAAAATTCTTTTAAAGCCCAAAGCAATTGCCTATCTAAAAGCTATGCTTTTTATGGAAATTGTCTTTATAAAATACAAAAAAAATAGCGGTCTTATTTATAAAAAAAACTATAATGGTTTTAAAATTGTATTTTAAGAAAAATGTTTATGGATATTTTGTCTTAAAATGCATTTTAAGCCTATTTTATTTTTTTATAAATAAGGCAGTAATGTTTATAAATAAATAACTACACATCTAAAAATTACATTTGCGGTTCTACCTACAATTCATGAGGATAAACCTTTCATTTGTCACAAAAAATTAACTTGTTTTTAATTTTTATGTTTTTGTGTTCTTTTTTCCCCTAGTGAAAAAGAGGTGTTAGTAGTTTAGTACAAAGCTTAATATACATATGTACATATGTAAGATTTATCACTAGAAAGCGTGAGTTTCGTTTGTATCATAAATTAATGAGTCAGCTGTTTTTTTTGTTTTATCTTGGTAAATTTAACTCACATGTTTATTACAGCTGTTTGTGTTATTTTTAACCACTAATGGTAAACAAATGTTCAGTACATTTTGTTTTTGCGTGTTGCAAATAATAGTATTTTAACTATATCTACTAACGTCTACAAGGACAATTTTCTACAAGGAGTGAAAGCCGCTATTATAATTTAAAATATAAAAACAAGACTTTTATGTATATTTATTTTTAGGAAAACTGTGTTAAGTTTATCGGCCGTGTTCTGTATTTCATGTGGAATTAAAATGTGCGGAATTATCAAAGCATTGTTGTTTTAAATTAATATTTATAACAACAATGCTTTGATAATTCCACACATTTTAATTCCACATGAAATACAGAACATACCGGTATAACTCTATTATATTTACTAATTGTTTGTTTTTCGTCAATGTTTTGTCTTGGTAAATTTAACACACATGTTTACTACAGCATTTGTGTTTTTTTAACACAGCGTAGTATGTTGAGTTCAGTACATTTTCTTGTTGCGTGTGGTAAATACTAGCGGTTTTCACTCTTGATGATAAAGTACCCTTGTAGATGTAGTTAAAGTTAAGCCAATTTGTATTTTCGATAATTTGGATTACTTAACTACAAATAATTTACAGCTTAAAAATTGATCAAATAACGAAGAAAGATAAAATTAATTATACATTTTCTGGCACAAAATTCATTTGATCATATTGAATCTGCAGCGATTACAGAATGCGAAGGTTAAATTTTTCCATGACAAAACAAAACTAAAATAATTCTTTTATTTTCCATCATTTATTTCCACTTTCGCGTTAATTCGGCTTTTTATTAGTATTCATTTTTCGATTTATAAAATTTTTTATCACAGAATAGATACAGGCATAACATAAAAAACAACAGAACAAAGCGGCGGCAGAATGTACAGCTGCTTTCATACTTGTAAGTAAATGTATGTACAAGCTTTACCACAGTTTTTGGTATTGTACTTTAACAACCATGTGTTAAACTACAGTTTAATGCATTTTGTTGTTGTGGTCTTGTCAACAGTAGTATATGTACCATATCAACAAGACCTGCCAGAACTACAATACTAGTTTACTACCAAGCATGAACACCGCTACTATAACTACATCTACTACATTAACAAGATCTACAAGGGTACAAGTGTAAAAACCGCCACTGTTACAATAAAATTTTGTATTTAAATATGCATGGATGCAAAATTTCCGATCCCGTACTCACTACACAAACATTTTCAAATGTACGGGAACAGTAATTACGAAATTTTTATCCCAAAAGAGAAACTGAACTTGTTGTGAAAATAAACAATAAAAATAAAAACAACATACGGATTTTAAATAGTTTTTTTAAGGTTTCCATAAATACATGCAATTGAGGCGCTGAATTCCAAAACTCGTTACTTGCATTTTTGAAGAAAAAAAATTATGGCGGCAATGACTTTCAACAGATAATAACGCACTACTTTAATATCTGAAGTTAAAAACATACAAAAACTATTAATTGCCCTTTATAAAATATATATTGACTGTTTGAGTGGGATCCAAAACTTTTTCCTGGCATTGCCTAACAAGAAACAATATTGCTTCCTCGCATTAATTTCAAATGAAATTGAACGAGTTTTGGAACTCAGCGCCTCAATTGTTATTTTGCTTTGAAGTTGGAAAAAGTGATTATTATTCATCCCTATCCCGAATAGCAAGTGAAATTTATGTTCCCATGAATTTTTAATTTTCCTTCGAGGGTAAATTTCCATCGTGAAGTTGCCGTAAATATATTCGCCGCTATCAGTTCTCAGTGAATGTAAAAAAGGTAAGAAGCTGAACACATTCGGCTGAATTGCGGGAATTCTCGTCATTCACTTGTCTTTAAATAAACTTTAAATAAACCTGAAAATTTTTTACCATTGTACAGAATTAGATTTGCTATGATTTTAAAATACCACCACTAGCAAGCAAAACCAAATTCAACAAATTCCCATTGGGAGAATTTCTATTTAAAGTTAACGTACAATTATTTATTTTTTGTGTAAAAACGCCTTCAATAAAACGAATTGCGGGAATTAACGCGTAATGTGCATAAGAAATACATATACGTAAAATGAATTAAGTTTCTGAGTGCGATCAGTTTCATAAGCTAATTTACGGGTAAAAAATATAAAAACGTATTTTTTAATAAAATATGGCAAATAAAAATTGGCAAAAATGGGCCGATGAAATGCTAGCAAGTTCAGAAGACGAAAATTCATCGGATGGAGAAGACTTCTGAGGATATTCTGATGATAATAGCGATGTTGTTAGTGAATTCTATGAATCTAATCAAGAAAATTCTAGTCAGGAGGATGATGGTGCACGTGCTAATCAAAAAGATTCTAGTAAGGAGGATGATGGTGCATGTGCTCCCGATCTTGGGGCGTCCATGCCGAAATTAACAGAGACGCATCTCCACTAATCACATTTCAACAATTTTTTAATGAAGACATATAATTAACTTATTGGTTTCTTCGAGTAATACGTATGCAAAAAATTTAGAGAATAATAATGCCAAGCCATCGACAAGGAAGCGACCCAAAATAAATTTTCCTGAAACGTCAATATGAAATGCTTAAACTTCTGGGTTTATGCTTGCTGCAAGGTCAGAACAAAAAACCATCCATTAAGAAAATGTTTTCAAAGAATATGTTGTATTACCAACCAATATTTGATGCTGTAATGTCTGGAAGACGTTTCCAGCAAATCTGACATGCTTCAGCTGTCATGCGTCATATGAACAAGATAAACACGCAGGAAAGCTGGAAAAAATAATGCCACTACTTCATTTAATTTTAAAAAATTTTAGAAACGACTATGCACCTGGTAAAGAATTGTCCTTAGATGAGTCTCTAATGCTTTTTAAAGGAAGATTATCATTTAAACAATATAACAAAGAGAAGCGAGCTATGTAGGGCATAGTTTTATGAACTTACTACAAAAGCTGGCTACATTTTAAATGTTAAAATATATGCAGGAAAAGATATTGAATGATCGAAAACAAAAGATGTAGCTTTAAAACTTATGGATCCATACCTCAACCGTTGCCATCATTTATATATGGATAATTATTACAACAGCGTTGATTTGTCCCATATGCTAACTACAAAACCCACTCCACAGGTACTTTACGTTCCAATCGTAAACCGAGTCCTAAATGAATAACCAGTAAAAAACTGAAAAAAGGATAAATGATTTGGCGAAGAACAGGGAATGTTTACGTGACAAAATTGAGACAAACGCGATGTTTTATCCATAACTACGGCACATCATCCATGTCTCATCGACATACAAAAGGCCAAAAGAAGATGAAACCAGTAGACGTTGCTGCTTATAATGAGAACATGGCAGGAATTGATCGAGCCGACCAATTATTATCAATTAGTCTAGTCCCAGAAAAACCATAAGATGGTATAAAAAGGTCCTATTTCATGTCCTGGACATGGTTGTGTGGAATTCATTTTTTGTTTATAAAATGTTTCATCCAAAAAGCTGCTTTTAGACTTTCGAGATGATTTGATATTAAGTTTGTGTAATTTACCATCCAACGTACATGAAGGCAAGTATCTCGTTAATTTCGTAACAGCTGCTGAACGTCCGCAAAAACTACAAAGCGAATCCGGTTCAATCGATATGAGCATTCATCACTTCCCGAAAAAATTCCTTTCGCTCCACAACATCGAGGTTCAAGTAAGAATAAAAGTTATCGAAAGCGGTGCCTTAAAAATGGAACCAGGAAATATACAAACTTTCAATGCAGACACTGTTTGGATAAGCCGGCACTATGCCCCGCTGGATGTTTTGAACGTTATCATTTAATAGTAACATAAAATTATATTTTTAATACAAAATAAAAGTTTTCTGTTCAAAATATTTTGTTTCTTTTCCCACGGGATATCCCACAATTATATTCTCAAAATTAAATAAGCTCTTAAAAACGAAACGCGGAAATTTCCGTCCTTATGGAATTTCCGGCATTTCTTCGACACAGCTAAATAAATTATCAAAAAATTAATTGCGGGAATCTCGGTATGCAAGAATCCCCGTAATTTGTTCGACACAGTTTAAGACTGATTCAATGATTAAAAAGCGGGAATTTCAACATTACATTTTTATATGAAGAAATTAAATGATTCTGGCAGGCACCAGCTAAATTTAAGTGAAGCCGAATGTATTAAATAAATTAAAAATCAAATAAATTTTTGTTTAAAATAAAAAATACAATGCTAAGAATTTGAATTATCTTTTCATTCCATGATGAATCTAAGCAACTTCGAGTTGTTCGTTCAGGTAGATGCATCTAAGCCATTGGAGTACCCGAGCCATTGCAAGCAGCCTAACTCAATCAAATAGTCTTTAGTGTTAAACTAAATTCTCTCGAGTGAATAAATCTGTTTTTTGTATATTTTGGACGCGTTGAATGATTCTCTGCAGACGAGGAAAAATTATTTGCTATTCTATCACCGCAAAACTTAGTTCATGTGTGCCTAAAAGGTGTTGCAAGGAATTAGTATTAAGATAAATGTATTAGAATTAAGATAAATGATCACTATTTACTGATACTGTTCTAGAAATAAATATTTATAAGCTTTAATAATAAATTGGAACGAAAAATAGCAATTACATGATGTATTTATATAGTTCGCCTGCTAAAATAAAGTGAACAAAAACAGGGGAAATGGGAAAAAATCCACATGAAAAAATCATTCATGATAAGGGAAAATTTTCGAATTTATATTCACTATCGCTAAAGAAGGGAAAGGGAAAAAATTTCGAGGGAAAAAGTATTCACGATAGGGGTGATTATTCATTTATCAAATTTTTTTTACTAAAATTATCTTTTTAATTTTGCGCAAGGTTAGGTTAGGAGGACAGTCACGACTCAAGAAGTGACTCACTTGGGTCCGTTGATTCGGTCCCATTGTGATCTCCTAATTTTACGCAATCTACGTAAAGAAAAAGTCTGGGCTGAACTGGAATGCTCCGTTAAAAAGAAAATAAGTTTCTCTCTTTAAATCGCTCTCATCTACAAAATCATTCGAGTACCGCAACAATTTTTATAAAAATTGGGATCCAACCGGATCCCAATGTTGAGCAAGGAATCGAACATATAATTTATACTCCGATATTGAAAAACATAACTCAGTGCCTCAACTGTATTTTGCTTTGAATTTGAAAAAAAGCAGCAGTCATTTCATTATTATTATTCATTTATTTTTTTTACTAAAAGCATCTTTTTCATTTTACACAATCTACCCAAAGAAAAATTCTGGACTGAACTGGACTGAGCCGTTAAAAGAAAATAAGTTTCTCTCTAAATCGCTCTCATTTACAAAATCTTTGAGTACATTTTTCACAAAAATTGGGATCCCACCGGATCCTATATTGAGCAAGAGATCGGACCTATAATTTATACTCCGATATTGACATAAACATAAATAATAACATTTGTTACGAAAGCCAGAGTTTGAAAATTTTCTTTTCGTCCTATGTAAGTGCTCATTTCTGAATTAGTTTTTAGATTTCAATTTTTTTGTTGGTTTGCAGTTATATTATTTTAAAATTAAAATAAAAAATATATATTTTACACATATAAACCAAAGAAATAGTAGTAGTGTTGAAAAACAATAAGAGTGGTTTGTTTGCGTTGGTCGTTATCATCAGTAAAACAAGGGTACATTGCTATGGTCTTGATCATTGGTCGTCATTATCATCATCGTTGGAATCATCATCAGAGTTTTCATCGTCTGAGGCATCAGAATTATCATCATCTGAGTTATCGTCCTCATTAGACGAAGACGATGAGGTTGAATCACTGTCAGAATCCGAATCATTATTGTTATGATTTTGTAGTTGCTGAGATGGCGTTTGATGATGTTGTTGCTGCAGTTCAAATTGCTGTTGTTTTCGCGTATCAGTATGTGTTGGATTTTCAGGAGATTTAACATGTTGTTGCCGATTAATGTGGTTATCACCAGCATCATACCGATTGTAGGGAAGCTGATGATATTGCATCGATGCTTCTTCTTCATCGCCGTCGTCATTATCATGAACCATTTGTATCGTTTCAGGTTCATGATGTTGCTTATAATGTTCTTGTTGTTGATGATGTAGTTGATGATTTTTCTGATGATGTTTTGAACTTCTTTTTGAATGCGAAGACGAAGAAGACAAAGAATTTTTAACATTCGCTGCAGTCACTGTAGTAGGATTCATAGTCATCAATGGAGGCGAATGATTGCTCTCACCACTGCTTTGCAGCATGGGTGACAAATGAGCAGAATTGTTTGTAACTGTAGTATGCTGTTGTTGGTTTGGAGACTCTTGGTTTTGTTGTTGTTGATTCGTAGCTACCGTAGGTGCCGCCAAACCACTGGTTAGTTTCTTATCATAATCCATAACTAACTGCTTGATGTGTGCCAGTTTTTCATGCAAGTAGTCAAATCTCTGTTTATCTCGATTTATGGCCTCTTCCTTGCGTATGCGATTATATTCAGAAACAATTTGATCCTTAATATTATAGTAATCGATACAACCTTGTTGTACACGACTTAGACGATCGGCCAATTCGCGAAACCGATGACCAACACTTTCAATTTGTGCCAGAAGTTTACGATACTCATCGTAATCACTCTCAAATTCAGTCTTGTATTTGCGCCTCTGTTCAATACTTGTTATGGGCGTATAACTGCTAAAATCATAGCGAGGTGCGTCTCCCGATGATGTGGAGTGGTTGGTTAAAGAAAACGTCGAGGCAGCGGCGGCAATTTGTTGTGTAGGCGATGAGTGTTCTTGTTGTTGGGTATGATGCGATGAATGCGAGGCAGTTTGGGGTGGCGTACTAGCATCATTGAACAACGTTTGCTGATCTTCCTGCTGCGACATATTTGACGTAGTTAGATTAGTTTTACTGTTGCTATGGTGTTTGCTGAAATTCTTTTGAGTAGGCGTTGATGATCTTGAATGTTTACTTGACGACGATTCACCACCACTACGACCATTTGTTGTTCCAGATGAATTTGAATGGTGCCGCGAACGACTAGAAGATGAATTTGTGTTGTGATTAGTTGTCGTTGTTTGGGACGTTGGTGGTGCTAATGATAATGAATTGTCATCATGTATGTTGGGTATGACACTGTTACTGCTGCAGTTGTTATTGTTTGTTGATTTGTTAGCATGATGATTATTTGGATTATTATTGTAGTTAGGAGATAACTCTTGCTGCTGTCTCTGCACTTGCTGTTGCTTGTTCAGCCTACTACTGCTGCCGACGTTAGAGTTTAAAGAAATTTTAGTTTCAGGCACAAAATTATTAGCATATGGCGTTGGGGAATTTTTACGACGCATGGCTGAGGATGACGATGCCGAAGATTCACGATTGCTGCCGTAACCACTGGAACTACTACCGCCAGAGTTTCGTTTTTCTTTTGTAGTCGTTTGGGACGTTGTACTATTGCTACTGCTGTTGGTATTGTTAGTATTGCTATTGATCGCAGAAGCGAATGATGGTGAAATTTTGCTGCTGCCTGATGTAGTTTTACTACGACCGGCATAAGTCGAATCACCTCCAACAACAGCTGTATGCTGTATAAAATCATCCATGTTATTGAGCACATTAAATGTTAAATCAGTATTGCCAGAATTTTCGTCGATGCCATTATTGTTACCTGTATTGTAGGTGTGGGGAGAATATGCTGCAGAGGAGGTTCTATGATTTTGATTATACGAAGAACTACCACTATTACTACCTTGTCCCAAACCTATCCTTGCGCCAGCGCTTATATTGCTGCAACTTGTTAAACTATTACTACTGCCATCTTTTTTGTAATGGCTTATACGTTGTTTTTTCGATTGCATGCCCGAATTTAAGACCCCATCATAACAATCTGGCTCTAGACTAGTTCGTTTTATACCACTACCACCACCCATACCATTTATGTTGGATGATGACACTAAAGGTGGCGGACTGCCTGTATGGGTAGATGATGTCGGACTTTGACCTGACATTGAACTACCGGCATCAGAGCTTGTAGGCGGTGTTAGATTCTGAGGCTTGCGCCTTTTTAATTGTTGGATTTCTTGCTCCGAAAAAAATGGCCAATTTTCATCAACATCATTCCACATGCTACGTCTCAAATTATAGGTATTGTCACGTGACAGTGTCGATATGTCTTTGAGTATAGTGCTGATTAGTTGACGTTCACGTTGAGCTAAGCCCTCGTTCTGTAGTCTGGAATATAGTTCGGGTTTCTTGAAGGGTTTCAAGGCCAACAAATGTATCAGTCTTTCACGAATTTTTCTCCGTGAAACATCAAGAGTTTTGCCATTCGAAATGCCATTCACTTTGCCATTACTACCGGGAGCACTTTTGCCACTAGCAGCTCCATTGCCTCTGCTATTGGCGCCGTTACCTATATTTGACTTCTTTTGCTGTGGATTCAGTGAACTAGTCATGTGATTGTTGCCAGAACCTGGTGGGGAATAACCGCCGCCGCCATTCAATATATTAGGGGACAACGTGGGTAGGTTGGAAGAGGTGAGATTTGAAGGACTACCATAACGATTATTGCCACCTACAGTACCACTGCCACCTATTAAAGACGGATTGGGAGAAGACCGCAGAGAGGAAGCATTTGACATCATACGTGATCCGTTTACACCAACCCCACTGCTACTACCTCCTCCGCCAGCACCACCTAGTGGCGGTGAATGCTGATTGAGCGATGTTGCTGATAATTTGTTACGACTATTACTATTACTACTGCTGCTGCTAATGTGTTTGTTGTTGTTATTACTTATATAACTACTGCTGCCATTAATGCTAATGCTGTTGCTGTTACCGCTGCTTACTCCATTGCCATTAGTTAAACCATTTAACAACGACGACGTCGATGTGCCATTAGTATAAGCCTGTATGGAAGCAGCAGACACCGGCCTTTTCACCTTTCGTCCAATATCTGTCTGATTAGGTTTAATCTCACGTATACATTTACTCTTCTCCGTCTCCTCGGCAATGGCCATTTTTGTTCTTGTCGTATCGTAAACATCATCATTGGCGTGAATGCGCATGCGATAACTAAGAGATCCCAATACATCCAAATCGGTCCCCGACTGTTGTATGCACTCCAAAGAGCCCTCAACATCGTCGATGGCAAAACCGAACTTTCTTCCATCGGATGGTCCGCCGTTTGAGTTCGATCCATCAGCTGTGGAAGGAAATTGTATAACACCAGCATTTCCAATAAATTGTATCTTGGCGCATTGGCCTTTTTGAAAACGTTTTGATTGAGCGTTACGTTGATACTCCTCAATTGCACGAAATGCCGAATCAGTAAGCTTAACAAAAATATACTCTTTGGAATCATCGATAACGCTGTGACGCTGGGACATACCATATTTGCCAGACGTTAGAATAGACGGGCATTTTGCAGACGCAATCGAATTTGTCATAACGCCTCTCAGCGTAGTTGTGATAGAGAATAGACACTCTTTATTTTGTGTTAAGTATTTCCTCTTCTCGGCAATATCTTTATATCAATTTTGCGGTTACTCTGGATTTCTTAGGTCAAATAGTTTGGTGAGGGCAATGGAAGTTTTTATATTATTATTATTTTTTCTACAAAACAATAGTGATCGTTAGTATTATCCAAATTAAATAAATTGGTCAATATGAAGGGAAGATTCCGTTATTTTTTTAATTTTATTGGCAAGTTCTCTCTTTTTGGAAGTTCTTTTTTATGAGCTTCTAAAATTTAATTTAGAATTCGTCTGTTTTCTTCTAGAACCGCGGCTTTTAATTGCAATGTATGTATTATATTAAAAATTTGTGTTAATGTGTTTGACACGATCTGTAATTATAATTTTCTATTCTTCAATATTGTATTGTTTTGGAACTTCAATTTTATGTTAAGCAATTTTCATAGTTTTAAGCATGGAAGCCTACTCATTTGTTGTTGGTTGTGAGACTGTGTTTGATCTGTAATGCTTTTGACCGACCAATCGTATCAACTGGTGTGGTTGTGATGAAGTTTGACTTTTGACGGGAGAATTTTGACTGTATGACTTTGGCAAGATCTTACATGGGACGTTCAGATTTATCTTCAAATATCAGATATTAACAATATAATGGCAACTTTTTCTCTCTTTAATTTGTCTTTTAATTTTCCTTTAGAATTTGATTTCTTTCTCCTAACAGCCATATAATATATCCTTGTGTTTTTTATTTAAAATTTTATTGTTGTATTGGCTCATTCATTAAGAGAATTTTTCATTGTGTACGTTGTGGCGTTGTTTAAGGCAGAGCTGTAATATTTATTAAATTTTATTTAATATAAGATGATATCGATTTAATAATTGTACTCAAAACATTTTCTTAGTTATCTCTCGATTTTAATTTTACAGAATCTACTGGATTGAGTTTCTTTAAAAATTTTTGCATGAACGCAGAAACTTATCGTCCTCACTACGGTTTTTCATTTTAACTAACGATTTGTAAGATTCAGATAATAATACTAAATCTGTAACATGAAACAACCACTTAAGTCGACTTATACGAATTTTAGCGTTATCACTGTGTTATTATACCTTTCAGTTGAACTGGTTACACCGCGTCAACTTATTATTGGTTTGGCGCAGCGAATTCCCGGGAATAAAAGAACGTAATAATATATTAACCAAAAATTTTAATTTCCGAAATCCTTTGAGTTTTTATGGCCAAAATGAGTCATTGAATCATTCTTTATTTTAAACTGAGCTTTATTTTAAAAGTATTTCACAAACAAAAGTTTCTAAAGAAATGAGATAAAAAGCAAAAAAAAAAAACTTTGCAAATCACAAAAATAGGAAGATTCGAAGTAAACAAGGTAAATAATTCTTGAAAAAAAACCGACTATAAAATAGGCGTGGCACCGCCCCCATTTTTTTATCATCAGGTACTTTTACTTATGGACACTACTTTCTGTACTCTAAATATAAGATTAATTCTTGTTGTACAGGACTTGAACATACAAATATAATAATAATAAATGAACTAATTATGTATGTAGAATTTCAAAAAAATACAAAAATTATTAGTTGTACTAAATCTGAATTGTACTAAAAGTGGCACAATTGTACCAATTTTGCTATCCCTGATTTCTAGCACCCTGCGTGGCATTTAAAATTAAACATGCAGAATATTTTCCACAATTTTATTTAAGGAAGAACTTTTTATCAGGGATGGCAAATGAGATTTAAAAATTGTACCAATTGTAGTTTAAAATTGTACCAAAACAGATTTTTAAACCCAGAAACATGTACGGAAAATATATCATTTTCAAACGTTGATATGTATTATGATCAGCAAGAGTTTGAAATTTCAGCGAATACGTTTTATGAGCTAACTTTATATGATCTCTGTATAGTATATTCCTCTGTATAAGTCGAACGTTGTTCTCAATGCTTGGGAAAGTTTAAATTTAATTCAGATAAAGAGTCGCATATGTACGAGTGGACGAAAAGGATAAAATATTATGATAATAAAATACATGCATTTATAATTGTACTAAATAAGCCATTGGTGTACCATTGTACGATAAAAGTTGGATTTGTACCAAAAATGGCACATTTGTACCACTTTTGCCATCCCTGATGTTTATCAAATTAAATGAAAAACCATGGTGGAAAATGTTGAAAGCCAAAAATTAATAAACTTTCCCTGCAAGCTTTGCGATTTTTCAATGAATTGTCCTGCCAGTTCACCATCCACTTATTCATCTTATGGTTTAATAAGGAGTAACCTAAGAAATCGTCTTCGAGTGGTAACTTAAAATAACGATTTGCGTGTTTGGGCTACTGTTTTTATGAATTTTCAATTATTTTCTTATATTTTTTTATATAATATGTATAATATCGTGTCTGTCATGAGTTTCACATCCGTGTGAAAGTGAATCTTTTCCGAATGTTTTGGTGTCCTGACATTCACTTTCGAAAGCTAGTGAAACAAATATACCCATAAAAAATACATTTAATTAGAAAAAATTCTTAAGTATCAGCAAATAAACTTCATTTAAAATAGAATTATGACAATATGTCAAATAATAAATTTCTTAAAGGTTTAATTTGGATTTTATTTTTCATTTTGCCTTATAAATACTTTTATTGTTATCCAATGGATTTCTAATTGTATAAAGGTGTAGAAAAATAAAATAGATTCATATCGAATACAAATTATTTGCTGGGTTTTGTATAAGTTTCTAAGCCTACTACGCTTATTTTATTCTTTTGTGATTTTCAAAAATATTATCATTTTAAATTCTCAAATGGTTTTTGAAAGTCTGTGCATAAGATAAGAGGTTTGTAAATGTTCAAAGTTGTGGTTGAAGTCTACTGACGATTTGGTAAAGCGCCGCTGAAATGCATATAGACAATTCTTAACTATCAGCAAATAAACTTCATTTAAAATAAAATTAATATAGGGAAACTGAGATATAAAAAGCATCCCCATTTGAACTACTAATCTTGCAAAAGCGCGAAGCAGTAGTTTGCACTTTCTTAAATATATTTTATGCATGGCTATAGATGAGAAGAGGGTAAATACCCAATTGGTAAATACCCGGTAAAATTAGTAAATTGGGTAAAAATGAGTAAATATTGTGGTGTATACCCAAAGGCTGGGAATAATTTTTGTTATAGGAAATTTAATAAACGAACAATGTGTTCGCGGCAAATTTCATGATTAAAACTCTCTCAAACTACTAGGAGTGTTAGCCCCTCGTAAAAATCGCGAAAGTTCGCAAAAAATTTGCTTATGTATGAAAGATTACAACAATGTTGCGATCGCAAAAATTCGCGAAAAATTGCAAAATTGTAAAAAAGCTATTGTGTGATTAAAAATCGCTAAAACTGCAAGAAATGCCAAAAATTCGAAAAAAAATCGCGAAAATTCGCAAAAACTTGCTAGCAGCGGCATGATAAAAAAAAGTCTAATATGGTTTAAAAATCATGTAAACTGTAAAGAGCCTAAATACTTGCAAAAAGCCGCTTCTATTCGGAACATTGCAAAAATTCGCGAGAAGTTTCACCATCGGAAACAAGCATTAGCATTGATTAGAAGCCTCTAAAAACGCATATTCATGAGAAATCGCTAACTTTATAGAAGAAATCACTAAAATTGTAAAGAATAACAAAATAAAAATGTATATTAAACGTTTTTGTTTTTTAATTTTGATGTCAAATGAAAATTTTCATTTTCAAATGCTTTGTATAAACCCCCAAATAAATTCCCAAAAAAGGAATATACCCGGTATTTACCTGGCATTTACCTGGGTAATACCGGGTAGAGTCCCATCTGTATGCATGGGAAATAAAACTAACAATAGGATGTTAATATGACACATATTAATTTTTCGAAATAATATATAAAAATATGTGGTTGGGTGAGACCACCTGAGATTCGAAAATTTTCACTCTAATTGAATTAGTCTGTCATGACTTTCGATATGACAGACACGTATGTCTTCGTTTAAATTAATAAATACAGAAAAACCCACTAGGGTTAAATGCACATACACACAAATGGTCATATAAATTGTTTATGTATTTGTGTTATTCCGTTTCTATGAATTTTATAATTACTTTCTTTTATTTTTCTGTAAATTAAACGTAAAAATTATACAATCTTTTTATAAATGAATATAAGGTAAAAACCCCACTTGGGTCTTTTTAAACAAAATACCCACGCAAATCCCAAGAACCAAGTATGGTAAATTTCTAAACCACCAAAAAAGCTTAACACCCCGTCTTTACGAGACATAAGTTTCTAAATTTGTGTGTTAGCAATTGTCAAAATTCTGTCCTAACACAAGAAATTAACGTGTGGACCGAATGTGTTTGTGTCCTAACACATGTTTGGAAATCCATGTTAAAACACAAGCCCGAGGAAATATGTTAGAACACAAACTGTGAAATTTAATATGTATGTGTTTTTTTTTTACAATTTGTTTGATTTTATTGAAAAAAGAATAAATAAAGTTAATAAATAAATGTTTTAGATGTTTTTTTTAATTTTTTGCATATTATTTATGTTCATATTCATAAAATTTTTACACACAGAAAAATAATAGTGAAATCTATATAAAAAAAAATTACAAAATGCAGTGCAAATTTACTATATGATTATATAAAATTTGTGTCCAAACATCAGTACGTTTACTCCACCCTTAACTCAAGTTTGAACACAAGAATTTTTTGTGACGTCATTCTGCCGACGTTATTTCCTATATTAAAAAATATCAAATGTCTCGTGAAGACGGGGTGTAAGTGCATGGCTGCCGTTTTGGTTACTTTTATCTAAAGTTGGTTACTTTTTTTCTAATGTGTACTTACTTGTGTACTTTTTTCTATTTTGGTTACTTCTTTTCAACCCAAAAATAACAATTATTTTATAGTATTTTAAATTTGCATTGTCCTCGCCCATACCAATCAACTTTGGTTCTGCAACTTTCTTAAATTTTCTTTTGAAATTGCATTCGTGTCCATACAATGGAATTTTTGTTGTGCAGTTTTTGTTTTTTCCCATACAATTTCTTATTGCTTCCCAGCAAAAAAGGAATGCGTTCAAAATTAAATAGTGTTTCATGACTTCTTGAGCACTTGTTTCTTCGAATGCATTCTGAATGTCATCGTAAATAGTAAATAAACCTCTAGTTTTTGAACTCCTTAAAAACGCATGCGATTTTACTAGGTAATATATTGCATAAAATATCCACCGAAAAAGGCATTCAAAAACGCAATTATATCATTACATTGACACATTTTCATAAAACAATTTTTATTTCCAAACAATTAAAAATAAATAAGAAGACAATAAGCTCAGTGGTAGAGAGCGTGTCTTAACAGTCTGAAGAGAATAGTCGTATCCCAACTGTGGAAATTTTTTATTTTAATTTTCTTTATATTTACATGAAAAAAACGTCATCGAATCAGGGAACTTGCATGAGTTCAATTCATTAATTTTAATGAATCAATTTACTTAAATTTTTACGGAAACACATGATCTCCAATGTAAAAATCATGCATGTTTCCCTAAATCGAACCAGTTCGTCATCACTTAGACCCATGATTATACACATGATTTGTCATGTTATTTTTTGCTGGGATGCTTTGAAAATCTTTTCTCAATAAAAATTTTTGTAAAATTAAATTGGACGATCTTAATTAAGCCTGAATAATAAAAATTTCTTTGGATAAAACCCATATACATAGTTCGACTAAAAATAAACATGTCAATTTAAAAAAAAGAGAGAAAAAATCAGAATGAGAATCACCCACATAATAATAAATAAATTTGCATTTTAATATCTATGTATGTATTTGTTTGTAGTGCTCATTAATAATTTTTATTTCATAGGCGAAAATCTTCATATCAAGAAAACTTTATCAAATTATTATACTTAGGCACAGAGAGATTACATTTGAAAGGTTTATATTTTGTTATTTTTTCTGTCTGCCTATAAGAAATCGTAACGAGTAGTGTTGTTTTTGTTTTAGATTTATTTTTCCAAGTGGTTTGTTTCTCGTTTCTCTTTTGACACATACATTGGCCGTGCAATCATATTTCTGCATATGTATACATATTTATGTACATATGTATAAGAATACATATTTTTATTCGATTGTAATTAAAAAAACAATACCACCTGACAATAGCAGCGGCAAGTACTCAATCTTCAAAATACATACATATGAATATACATATATCGTTACCTAAAACGCAAACATTCCTATCTAACATTTTGAAAATTGATCAGAAGCAAAAAACATGTTAAAATTAAAAATATTGATATTTTCAATGCAAATTTCTCTAATATAATAAAACGCCCCATGAAGAGTTCATTTTTGCAAGAATTTTGCATATATTCGTAATATTTTAGGAGTTATGTAAGTTAGGGCTTTTTGCTTCATGTTTTTCTGAAACCAAAAGCCCTATCTATCTTCACTGAAAGTGTATGAAATGTAATGTTTTAGTATTAAAAAAAGATTTTTTCACACCGCTCTATCTTGCGAACCGTAAGAGGTAGACACTTGAAATGTTTACTCAGTTTGCATTACTATAGCCGCTTTAACAGCAAATACCAAAAAAAAAGATCGTAGAAAATTAAAGGGTGTGAATAACAAATTAATTAAAGGGTGTCATAAAGCATGTAGTGTAATTTTGACATTTCAAACCGTAAGTCAGGCATTTGAAATTTTCACATGTTATGTTTTACTATGGCCGCTATAATAATAATAAATACCAAAAATTAAATAAAACCTAATATTTAAAGGATGTCCCAAAGCAAGTATTGTAATTTTGACATTGGGCTGTATCTTGTGACCCATAGTAGCTATATCCCTGAAATTATCAAAGGATGTGTGCAACTATAGCTGCTATAGGAAAATAAAAGAAAATCAAAAATTAAATTGGGAATAGAAAAATAATGTAATTAATCAGGTGGTTACTCTGTAATTCGAAACGAAAACAAATTCTTTCGCATTGTAATGTAAATAACATACAAATGCGAACAGTTTTCCTTTCGCATCGCAATACAGAGTAACCCCCAGCTGTTTTTGCTGTTCTATTTTCTCAATAAAATCGACATTTCAGTTCCGGGAACTCTGGTTTTTTATATGGTGATGTATTTTGATGAAATACATCTGAATTTATAAAAAAAGTCTATTTAAATTTGTTTGTTAGTTAGGGCGTATTGCGTTTCAGCTAACGATATGTACATATACATATATTTATTTTATATAGGAAAGTAACCATTCATTTTAGTGTACGTGTCACTGTTAGGTAGAGTTTTTCTTTCCCCGGACCTTTTCATTTCCCGGGAATGACCGCACAATACAAAACTATACAAAATATCATTTAATTTATTTTAACAAAAAACAAATAACAATTCATGAGATCTATTAAATATGTCTATGAATGCATTAAACGTTAGTTAAAAATTATAAAATCCAGTTCATCATAGAGTAATTCCAAATGAAATCAACAAATAGGTGTGCCGTGCCACATGTTTTTTAGTTTAAATAATAAAGTTTTTTATTTTATAAGTTCTGATTAGTAGCCACCCGAAGTAAAAAATTGCTCTCGCTTTTTAAGTTGAAAAGATATTGAAATGTTTCATTTTATAGGGCAGTAATGAGCATTTCATGTTGTTAAGCAAAAGTGAACTGAAATAATTAACTAAATTCGTATTCTATTACCGAATTTATAATTTCAAATATTTTTTTACGAAAATATGACCTACCCCAAAATTCGTAAAGCTGAAAACTAACTGCCTGCTCCACAATGTCGACAAGTCCATGTCGTTCTCATATTTATATTGAAAATAAAAACAATTTTAAATTTTTTATTATTGTTTTCAATATGTATAAATATGAGAACGACATCGACTTGTCGACATTGTGGAACAGACAGTAAATTTCGTAATTATTTAATAAAATACAGATTTCTTAAATTAAAATATTTAGGCATGTGATGGATATCGATTTCAAAAACGAGCCCATTTTAAGAGGGGCTATTTAACCATATTTTTGATTAAAAAGAACTTTACCACAACTATTATAAAAAGATTTCTTTGTTAAATATAATTTTATCACAAAAGTTATAAAAATTGGATGGAAAGTGTATTAAAAATGACCTTTAAAAGTGCTTCGTTTTGAAAATCGATTTCCGGAAATCACTCTTGGTAGTATATTTGCACCTCTAGGATATAAACTATCATTTTCTGCTACAAAGAATTAGTGTCTTCTTCAAAAATGTAGGAAATACATATATTATGTATAACTATGTATTTTTCAAATGTACCATAAAGAAAGAACTACTCTTACTTATTTCTTAATTTATTATTTGTAGTATTGATATTAATTGCATATATGCTAGACAAGTTTCCTACAGTTTTTAGTATTGCATATCTGCTACTGTGTAGGAAATGTAAGTTTCTTATATGTTGTTCTTGTTGTGTTGCATATTGTAGCATATATCCTAGACTTGCAAGAGCTGCAAAGTCTCCAATAGCAGTTTCCTACGAAGAGTGATTTCCCCTAATAATAATAAAATTAAAAACAAATTCAAACTCATGTGTGTTAAAAAAAAACCTATCATAATTTTTTTGTGCATGTAGGGAGGGATACAGATAAACATCTGAATTTTTCAGAAAATATATATTTGGTATGTCCACTTAGTGACAATCTGTTATTTTCATTTGTTCACGAAATATGTTTTGCTTTGAGTGCTGCTCTTAGAAAAATGTGAAAATAAAATATGAGCGAAATAGACTGGGCTCAAAAATACATATTTGTTCTTTTATTTTCATATATTTTTAAATAAGAGCACCACTAAAAATGTGTGCTTGCAAAGAAAAGTCACCATAATACAAGGGAGGGGAAAACGGGAGCAAAATATACCCAATTTCTATCGAGTTTTTAAATTTTTTTTTTGCAAAATAGTGTATTTCAGTTAGAAGTTCCCCTCCCCAAAGGCTATGATGGATCCGCGGCTGCCATAATAACATAAGAATTTTTCCCCGAAAAATGTGCGGGGTCCCAGGAAATCCCGAATGAAAAACACTCCGCCGCAGTGGTAAAATTGTACCAAATGAACAGCATAAATTGTGCCAAAATGTCGTAAACTAGTAAAAATACATTAAGAAGTCATAACAAAAATAGCTTGAGCAAATCGAAAGATATTTCTGTGCCCACAAGGAATAACAACGAAACTCAATTTCGGAAAGTTTTCAACAGAGCATTTCAAAATTTTTAATCGTTTCCTGAAATCAGGGAATTTAGATTAAGCTAATCTTTGTATGATCGATGTTAGCAATTTTATAACAATTTAATTTGCAATTTAATTTAAAATGAAAAAACAGTTAGCTTAAGAGAAATGAACAAAACAAACAGTTTAGTTTTTTTTCCTTTCCGTTTTCTTCTTTAAATTTCTAGGTCCTATCTCTAATTTAGCTGTTATCTCAATCTCAATGAATTGACTTTAACTTAAAAAATAACACAAGAATGACTAAACTCAAGTTTAACAACCAAACGCAATAAAAAAATACCAATTTATCAAAGGAAATAATGACTAAACTCCTAATTTCGCTTAAGAAGCTACTTAAGAAAATAATGTTGAACAAATTTAGCTGTTATTCCTTGTGCGCAGATTTAAAAGCAGGGGTTAATTTGAAGTAGTTTAAAGATTCTCTCCAAACATTTTTTAATCGATGGTCAAGCTTTGGTAGCGCGAAATCGTAGTCGCTCGACCCTGTTCTGCATAAATAACTTTTTTTCTAACTTGAGATTATTCAACTATTTCGGTTTGCTTACATATATTGTCCCCACCATGTCCACGTGAAAATCGGTACTTTTTTTTGGAGCATTCATGCATTCATAGATTTTTTTCATATTCGACATTGGAGAGTATGTGGGACATTTGTACGTCAAAATTTTGATCATTGATAATTTTAGTTGATAAACATCTTAACAGGACTCAAGTCAACCTCCACCACACTAAAGCAGCATCCGCTGCAATACTCCTCCGGCTGGTTGAGAAGGAAGAGGAGCTGGTCTTTGTCAAGGAACCCTGGGTTCACCAAGGACGGGTTTCTGGGCTAAACCGTAGAGGCTAAAAGCCTCTATTTGCCAGGGGCACAGGTAAATCAGGCCCATTGATTGTGTAAGGCGATGGCGTAAATGCCTAAGTGGTTTTTGTAGTAGATTAAAGAACACGGGCTGTGTGTTACTTTAATCTAATACAAAAAACGACATAGGCGTTTACGCCAACGTCTTACACAATCAGGCTGAATATATTGCTTACTGGATAAAAACTCTTTACTGCTCACAGGGCACTGGAATATTCGGACCCAAGCCAGAAGGATGGTTCTAGATTACAACGACTATTGCAGAAGTTATAATTTTGAGAAACAGAAGGGAACGGTTCTTCATCTTCTATTCCAATGTCCGGCTCTATCCAACTTAAGGACAAGAATTTTTGGTGCGAACATACTCCCAGACTTAGAAAGTCTTGCAAATGTAGGACTATTCAGGCTATCCTCGAACTTAAATCAATCGGGATGGCTTGACACGGCCAGGACAATCGTAATTAACGATTAATTACGCCCTGTCCGCTTTAGGGTATCACAAAGGGACCGAATTAACGGACACAAGTGAGTCACTTCCTGAGTCGTAACCTAACCTAATAGGACTTGTGTATTTGTCAATCCCGCCGATATACATACATATCTAAAAATAAATGATATTATCTAAACGATATTTAACATTTGAAGTAAAATAGCTGATCTATATTTTTATTTGAAATTTCAAAAGAAAATGTACCAAAAATATTTTGAGTGTACAAAAAAACAATACATATGTACTTATTTATTTATATCCAAGGACTTTTTCATAAATGCTATGCATCGAATATGATTTTTTTTCAATTTTTATTCCAGTACTTGTAAAAATATTTTTAAAAATTCAGTATTGAACTTGTATAATAGCCTATTGTACTAGGCACAACTCTTTCCTTTCTGCCAAACAGACTATTTGAAATGAACTGTATTTTTACTTTGTATAAATAAAAAACATTTTAGAATTTGTTTACAAAAAGGCTGAAAATTTTTTAAAAGCACCTTACACCAATATTCAAAGCTTTGTGACAAAATCAAAATTACAACAATTGACAATTTTCATATTGCTCATAATATAAAAATTGTCATGTTATAATTCTGTCATTTGTCATAAAGCTTAGAATACGGGTATTAGATTTCATAAATTTATTTATTAAAATCTAAGTTCATATTACGTTTTTTATTTATAAATGAATAAAATATATCAATAATAAATTATGAACTTTTTTCATACTATTTATGTTCAAACTTTTTTCTCTATTCCAGCGTACCATGCACCTTTCGATTGTACCAAAATTGGTACAATTGTGCCACAAATCCCAATCATAATTTTTTTCCTCCAATTATTTCTTAGTATGTATTAATTTTTTGTATTTCTTTTTTCATTCCATCTACCACACAATCATGCTCAGCAGCTAGATACTATTTAAAATGTAATAAAAATAAAAATCTGAAAGCGAAAACAAGTTTGCAATTTTATACTAAGAGTCTCATACTCATTTGTATAAAAATACATTCATACCTGCATATGTACACATATATCGTCAGAGGAAATGCAAAAAGCTCTAACTAACGAAAAATTCAAAGTCGAATCCTGACTATCTATGAATAAGATTGGTTATTTGCTACGTTTATACGTACACTATTTGAAAATAAAAATATGTAACTTGCATATACCCAGCAAAAAATTAATGAACGCGTTCAAAATGAAAGTGTTTCCATGGTTTCTTGAGCACTTGTTTCTTCGAATGCATTCCGAATGTCATCGTAAACATTAAATAAAGCTATAGTTTTTAAACTCATTAAAAACGCATGAGATTTTACTAGGTAATATATTTCGTAAAATGTCCACCAAAAAAAGACATGCACAAACGGAATTAAAGCACCAACTTGACAGATTTTCGTAAAACAAGTTTTAATTTTAATGGAGATCAATTTATTTAAATTCCCGCACAACCGCATTATCTCCAATGACACGCTAATGCAAAAATCATGCATGTTTCACATAAATCGAACCAGTTCGTCATCACTTGACCCTATTATACACATGATTTGTCATGTTATTTTTTTGCTGGGTAGTTAACTCACTGTTTATCTGGCATAGCAAAAATCAGACTTTTGTAATTTCAATTACATTTATTTCAATATTTCAATTACAATTACATGTAAATGTAATTGAAATTTATTCAATTACAAAAATGTGATTGTAATTGAAAATTTGAATTACAAATACAAAATGTAATAGAAAACCTTCAATTGTAATTGGAAAGATTTCAATTACAAATTACATCGTCTTTCTGCAATTACAATTACAAGTAATTGTAATTAGGTATATAATGATTACTTTTAGTTGACGAAATTGAATTACATTTTTGTGAAAATAAGTTTTTAAAACGAACTTTTTAAGTCCAAAAAATATTAACATATGAATGTATGTACAATAAGGTGGACCGTGAGAATTTTTTTGCTAATTTCAATTTCGAATAGCACTAAAACGTTGCATTTTATGTTTAGATACGTCGGAAAATAATGAAAAAAATATTGCGACCTACTTTTAGCAGCATCAATATTTTGAAAATGAGATCAAATCGATCAATTTGTGAAACATCATTTGATGCAAGATTATAGATTCTTTATGGCTGTTATAACGCATTACACTCAAAATTCTCACTACATATTTATTTACATACAAGGTCAGATTTTAGACAAACTTATGATGAAATAAAGAAGCAAATTTTCGAATTTCTAAGTCTGTTTCATATCTTGCAAAAATGATAATTTGATTGGTGAATTAGGATCTTAGATCTTTTCCCAATATTTCGATAGTTAGGGAGTTTTGCGCTTTATGGCTTTTTCTTTTCTACAAAAAAAATTTGCATTATTTGCACTTTTTAATGAAAATTTTCAATATAATTTTTCGTGAAAGTGAATTTATTAGAAATTTGTGTATCATTCATTACGAAGGTAAATTTTTACGTTAAAAGAATGCTAAGTTGCGATTTTTTTGATAAAAAGTAAAAAAATTTAAATTTTTTTTCTAGAAAAGAAAACGCCATTAGTTAACGATATGTAACACGTTATTTAATTATACAAATGGGATTGTTATTATACCCCCATATTCATAGAATTTAAAATAAGTTTGAAATGTATTTTATGTCAAATTTTTCATACAAAATTTTCTTAAAATAGATTTCAAATACATTTTATTTATTTATGAATATGGGGGATAATGTTTAAGTTCATTAATAATTTAATTTAATATCTATGTAATTAATAAAAAAAAGTAATTATTATATACATTTTCTATAATTACTTAATTAAGATAGTATTGGTAATTGGTTTTTTCAATTACAATTACTTGTATTACTTGTAAATGTATTTTTTTCATTTTCAATTACAGCAAAGAGTAATTGTAACTGAAAACTTTCAATTACAAAAAGTTTGTAATTGTGTGTGTAATTAATTACAAAACGTTAACATTACTGCCCAACTCTAGCAAAAATACAAAAACTTGGTAGCACTTCTATAGAAAACTTCTGTATGTTTACAAAAAAAAATTTTGAAATGTATAACATAAGAAATAATCATTTGTTTTAACTGTAATTATTTATTGTTTTTTATTAGCAAACATTTCTAAGTGTGCCCAGCAAAAAATAAATAGTGTTTCATGATTTCTTGAGAACCTGTTTCTTCAAATGCATTCTGAATGACATCGTAAATCATAAATAAAGCTAGTTTTTAATTTAGGATTTTACTAGGTAATATATTGCATATGTCCACTAAAAAAGGCATGCAAAAACGGAATTAAAGCAACACATTAACGATTTTTCCTAAAACAAGTTTTAGCTCTAACAAATAATAAGAAGATAATAGCGCAGATGTAGAGAGCATGTCTTAACACTTCAATTCATTCATTTTAACCGAGATCAACTTATTTAAATGTAAAAATCATTTGATTATACAAATGCTTTGTCATGTTATTTTTTGCTTTTTAAGTAATTAAAAAATCTCTTACTTCATACCTGGTGGGATTAAAATACTGAAAATTGGTATGGACATTACGTTTAAGACGGGCCAAATATAATCGGTAAAATTAAATATAATGGCTTTGCCGTTATATTTAATTTTATCAACGAGGTTTTTTGATTCCATTCTAATATTTTCAAAATGTTAGATAGGGCGTTTTGCATTTTCGGTGACGACATGTCGCGACCTTAGTATTGGTTTAGTCCATATGCCTAAAAGTCGGAATGGAGAAAAACAACAAAGAAGATTTACATAAAGCTTTCCCAAAATATATCCGATAGAATTTTTTGTATTCTCACCACTGCTTCCGGCATATGTTTGGAAGAAAAATGTACATTTTTATGAACTTTCATCAATCCGATTAGAAATTAACATCTCTTTACTGAAAGTAAAATATCTTGCTTTGTGCTCCAGTAACCACTTTTTTTATTTTATTTGTAATAAGTAGCTTTTGTTGCTCCATGTGTATACTAACTGCTGTGTATTGAGTAACTTGTTATTGAGATGAAATTTTCTACTTTTTCTTGAAAATAAGCATATAAATGTTATTAGAAAATGTATTTTACTTGATTTCTGGTTTTTATTTTTTTATTAAAAAAAAATTTTTTTTATTAAAAATTATGATATCGAGCACAATGAATGCTAGATATCTCAGAAACCAGGAACAATTTTGCGAAACAGTTTTTGGATTCTGAAAGAGGGTATTCAAAATATATATATACCCCATACTTAACTCAATTTTTTTTAAATGGTCGGTGGGCCAAAACAATACTAAGGTCGCGATATATAGATGCCAATCGATATTTAAAAATATATCGATATCGATATATATCGATATATTTTTTTCACTTGCCCATCCCCAGTCTGTAGATGAAATATTTGTTGAAATTTCTTATGGTGGCGTAGACAGTAATCGATGTAGAACACAAAACACCAGCTTTTGGAATTCTTTGTCTCTCTATCTGTCCGAACACGCATCACGCAAGGTACTTTAGAAGGTACTTTAGAGTCCTGGTTCAAACTAAGGACACCTTTTTACCGCGATAAAATATCTCATTTCCAAGTTAAAATAAAAAAGCGAAAATACGCCATTTTACATTCAGTATTTTTTTAAATTTATTTATTTCTTTTCGATGTTCCATACACATGCTAATGCAATAAATCAGAAAACAATAACAGTAAATACGAATACCCTTACATTTTGTCCTCAAGCACAAATTCACCTAATATAAAATATTTTTATAGAAATTCTAATAACAGCTAGTTTGTGTTAAATTTTTTAATTTTAAAAATTTCTGACTGTGGCATCGTTGCATCCAAGACGATGAACAGATTTTCTTAAATCATAACAATGAAATGAAAAAATCGGTACATCCATTAAGGAGATACGATATCACATACATATTCCTCCTTTTTTTGATCGAGTTAAATAGTGTTAATTTAAGCTAATGACATAATATTTCAAAATCTTTTTTGTATAACAGCTGTGTTTGAGCACTTGATAATTTGTAAAATATTTTTTATAATTATTACTAAATTTTCGTTTATTTTCAAATACGAAATTCAAAAGTTACTGGATTATTATTACTGTAAAAGTAGTCAAACATACCTAATGAATGACAAAATGAAAAGGACGACCGTAAGAAAATGTTTAAATTTGAGTAAATTTGTAAAAATATTAAAATCGAGAGATAAATAATTATTGTGTTATTTTTTAACTTACATTTGTTTTCGTGAATATTTTTTTATGTCAATGCTTGGTCAGATTGATGATGTTATTGCTGCTGCTCATTGATTCAAGAAGATATGTTTTGAATCGAAACTGGTGTTTTCCTTGTTTTTATATTCTTAAATAATTCTCTGCCTTAAATTGTTGCTTTAAAATAGATGTGATAAATTATTGGACGTGTTAGATGTAGTAACTCTTTTTTTTCTTCAACACAAAAAAATCAATTGTGTTTTTTTAACTGTTGACTTCGTAAAATTCCTGAAATGTTTTAATTGCTGCTTGTAGATATCTCTAACGCGTGTAATTAGTCGTAAAACTATATATTGAAAAAGAGATTTATTTATTAATGCTTTATTGATTTTTAATTATTTGATAATGCATTGTATTTTTTAATTAATTTTCCCAATTTAGTATGTCGCATTTATTTATTATTTTTTACTTAGATTAGCGTTTACTCTTTCGTTATGGAATGTTTTGTGAATTTTCTTTTTCGCTCTTTAATTTAATATATAACCATTTTGCACTCAGCTGTTTTTATTTACACAAAAAGATCACTCGTTTCTTTTATTCGTTGAGTTGTTTTTTCTTGTTCTCCCATAAATAAAAATCTTAATCGTTGCTTTTTTTTGTACTGGTGTCACTTATTTATTTTTTCACTTTTGACATTTTTAAAATATGTATGGAAATTCATACTTCTTTCTTATATTCAAAATTGTTTAGTTTTTTCTTCACTTTTTGTTATAAAAATTGTTTCAACTTTTTATACCCGTTTGCTTTTACTCAATATAAAGCTAAATACATTATAAATATTGTAAGTTCACATCATTGTCACTTTAAACAGCAACTGCTCTTGTACCACTACCACACCACTAAATGAACTTCTTCATTTAGTATGTCTATTTTTCCTTTGTTTCTTTTTCTCTCACAAATACATGAAGAAACTATACACATTCACTTGTATGTATGTCCATATCGTCAGCTCATTTTTGGTTTGCCGCATATGTCAAAAAGTCGGAATCGAGAAAAACGACAAAGAAGGTTTAAACGAACTTTTCTCAAAATATGTAAATATACCCTATCGATTTTTTTCTATTTTCACCACTGCTTCTGGTATATATTTTGAAAAAAAAAATATACAGCCCAATTATGAATTTTCCCGGGGAATTTTTTCTCTTCCCGTTCATTTGTTCCCGGGGAAAAATCCTCCTATTCTAAAAAGGAGGGGAATAAACAAATAAGGGAGAGGGAAAACTATGGATCAGCTGTTTAGTGTTTACATTTTATTCTGCACTAACTCAACAATTCAGTAATAGAAATTAATAAAAATTTTATGTTTTCGTTGATAATAATATTGTGTGTTAATATAAATATTTATTTTTGCTTATATAAAGTAAGATGTACAGTGTAGTCCCTCAGATGCTCTGGGAAGAACTTTATGCAGAGCAAGTGAAGCGAAAACCGGGCCAAGGCCAGGGGCAAATGCATTAAGTCCCCAATGATTGCGTGGAAAAAGGAAATTGTAAATTTTTTAACCCGCAATAAATCCTCCATTTACCTATTATATGAACTGAAAGGATGCGTGCAAAATTTAGTGTATTTTAAAACTTTATTCCGAAGGCAGTAGTTCATGTTTTTGAAGAGCAAGTTTGCACGGCGTGGATAAAAATGCCTAAAATAAGATAGAAATATAATATTCCGGTGTTTATTTAAACTTATTGTCCTAAATAAATGCTTATGCAATTGTTTCACAACATTTTTTAATATGAATATAAAATTTTTGCATAAGTTCTCTTCAAAATCTTTGGGGAAAACTCGCAAGAATTTCTCCCTCTCCCTCATATTGAGAATACCTACTTTTTTCCCTGGGAGTTTTTTCCCGGGGAAATTCGTAATTTAGAATAGGAGGAATGGGAAAAGGGAAAATTTTCCCGGGGAGATTTTATTTAGAATAGGGGAACAGGGAATAGGGAAAAAACTCCCGGGGAATTGTTGTTCATAATTGGGCTGATTGATATACATTTTTGAGAACTCTCATGAATTTAACTTTTCAGAACAAAGTAGCGCCACTTTCGGAAGCCGCTACACTTCCATTGGTGACTCTGTTGGATGTGATTTCAATTTTTATATACATATAAAAACTTTACGTCAAAAAAGCATACGAAAATTAAATCATTTCAAATTGATGTAACTTAGTGTTCTACTACAACGATTCCCAGATTTGTGTTCTAACTATTTTGGTTTGATCTTATACAAAATCTTAGACACAATTTGAAATCATCCTGAGATAAAGAAAAATGTAAACTAACAAAATATTATTTAACTTATTTAAAGTACTTAAAGCTCGTATCATAGGCTAGTTCATTCATTGTCATTCACAATCAGTGATAAATTAAAGACAAATATAAAAGAATGATGAGTGCTTATCAGGTAGCGTGGCTTTAATCCCAAAAGCAGGCAACGAGCATAATATGAAGGTGACGACAAATTTGCCCGATTACCACAAAGAGCAAATTACAAAAACATTTTTCTGAATTCTTTCAATTCTATTTACATGGACAGCATAATAGGGCCTCAGACAAAGGAGCAATTATAATTTACACCGAACGAAAACAGTATATAAAATGTTCAAGGTCAAGGGGTCTACAAATTCCTAGCAGTTCCTTCTAATAAATGCACACGCAGAATACGATTTTCGAATTAAATAATCAAGATGGGACTTAAAATTTAATGCAATTTTCAAATTTTCATCACACCACTTATATTGGAAAGCCCTATTATAACGCAAATTATTAGACCTACAAAAGGTCATTTGGTAACATTTATTTATATTTAACGAACGACAAATTATTACGAGAACAGCAAATAGACACTTCCCCGATACAATTTTGCAAAATAAAGGCATCACCTCCGAATGAATTTTCTTAAAAATGTTTAGGTCATCGTCATATAACAAGAACTGAGAACCTGAAATGGAATTCTCTATATCATTAATAAACATTAAAAACAAAAGAGGACCCAATATACTATCCTGCGGTACCCAAGTAGTAGCAGTATAAGGCAGACACAAAATTTTCCACAACTGTAAATTTTCTATTTGACAGATAGGACGGCAAACAATTAAGAAACATGCCATGAAAGCCCATAGCCTAAAGTTTAAGGCAAAGAATAGCATGTGCTACCTTATCAAACGTTTTGTACAGGTCTATGAAAACTGCATGATTATGTCTCTCAAAGACCGAGATGCAAAAATGGTTAAAAACTGAACAATTTGTAGCAGTAGAGCGTCCAGGAAAAGTCATGCTGTTCACTACAAATATATCGTTTAAATGAAAAAAAAAATTCTTTGATTACATTCTCAAAAACTTTGTAGATATTAGACAACTTAGAAATAGGCCGATAATTGGATTTATCAATTGCGCAATTAAAAATTGGGGTAATAGAAGCAACTAATCATCTGTCAATATAACAGCCATCCGCTAGAGATCTAAAGATAAAAATAACCTGAAGAGGTAAAGTTAAACACTCAGCAAAATTGTTAATAAAGAAAGGAATTCAGCCCATCAATGTCGACACCATAAGAATTTTTTATACTTTTAATTCCATTTAAAATATCGTCGGCAGTTAATTGAATAACGCCAAAATCAATAGGCTCGATACATTTTAAGACAACCGGCTACACCGACCAATTACCATTTTCAAAATTCGATTGGAAAAATGGAGCAAACGAGTTAACAATTTCATTGCCCGAACTTAGAAGCGTATCATTAAAATGCATGGTAGAAGGATAGATAATCTGAACAAGATTTTTTATATCTTATAAAATTCCAATATTTTATAGGGTTACTTTTAATCGAAAACTCAAAATTTAATATACAAAAATTTATCCAGAAACCGTCGTCGTTGAATTTTTTGTTACGGCACCTTCCTTTTATTGGGCTTCATTTTATTTAGCTTTTTTTAAGCAACTTTGTTTCTCATGGAAATAAAGCAAAGCAAGAGTGAAATTTGTTTGTATGTTTTTGTATGAAGAATTTCGTGCAATCGCCAAACAGTGGTGTGTAGAGCAAACCAATACTTATTTAACCTAAAAATAGTTTATATGGAGCAAAAGGAGTGCTTAATATCTCAGAAACCATAAAAAATTTCTGGAAACAGGTTTTAGATCTAGAAAGGTAGTATTCAATATATATATACCGCATACCTAACTCGATTTTTTTAAAAAAGTCGGTGGGTTAAACCAATAATGAGCTGACGATATGACTATATTTTTCTTTTTAGTTTTTTATTTTGAATTATTGATGGTTGAGCAAAATGAAAAAATGGTAAAAACATTAATTTTTCAAGTTTTGACGCTTTGAGCTACCTCTAAACATTATTCAATCAGTCTAAAAATTGTTACATATTAGTTTCTAGACTATTGGAATATTTCTACGAGATGAGAACGGGAATCGGAGTACTTTTTAAAATGTAGGGCCACCCTAATGTACACATGTACATATATACTTACATACGTAGATCCCCATACATACTTACAATAAAGGATTTTGAAAATAAAATTTACAATAAGATCTTTTTGGCGAAATTAAATAAATATTTAGATAATATTTAAACATTTTTTATAATATCTTTAATACAGTAGAGTTCGTTTTTAATGAACTCCGCGGTGCCGGGCAACTTTGTTCGTTATACACAAAGTGCGTTATAACCGAAGCAAATATTTTTTATACTAACAGATAATGTACTAAAAGCCAAAAAATAATTAAGAAGTACCAGGTACCAGTCACCACACCACTCTCCTCACCAATCTAGGGCATTGATCAGACTAAAATAAAACCGTGGGGCGTTGTTGACAATATATAATAGAAATTCAACACGTCCCACGGTTTTATTCTAGCCTAATCAATTCCCTATATTGGTGGGGTACCTGGTACTACCTAATTATTTTTTTTTTTTGCTTTTAGTACATTATATGCATCATTATTATGTTTCATTGCGTAAAACCGTTTAACTTGAGAGTTTCATTTAATACCCATATTGAGGGGGCTGACAAAATGTATATAGTCCCCCATTTTCTACTGGACGCCATTTTGTAATTGGAATTTTTTTCATTCTGTACTGTATTCTACTAGTCAAATCCTTTCAATTGATATCGATATTGAAGTGTTTGTAAACAAACAATAATGGGCGTGGCCCTGCCCACTTTTTTTATTACAAAATTATATTGTCATTAAAAGTAAAGGTGTTTGCCAAATTTCAGATTAATTCGTTAAGAGGAAGGGTCTAAAACTAAATAAGGCGCAGCCCACTTTTTTAATCACAACTTTGAATTGTCATCAAAACTAAAGGCGCTTACAAAATTTCAGATCAGTTGATTAACAGGCAGGGTTGGAAAAAACCCCGGGTTTTATTAAATAAAACCCAGCCCGGCGGGTGTTTCCTTGTTTTTTTTTTGTTTTATTGGGCTTTATTGGTTTTTTTAATTGATCTAATAATCTAAGCTATGTTGTGAAATTAGCCCTTTTCGCTACAGATTCAGCAAGAAGGTGGGGTTTTTTGGGTTACACAGTGGGCAGTCAACCCTGTCAACAGGAAGGGAGTAAGTTTTCAATTATTAGACGTGAGCCAAACTCTACAAACACGGTAAGTAAAGCAATTTAAAAAAATTGTTTATGAGCGAAATAGTTTTGCCAAAATGGCAGCTTTGTCGTTAGAAAAGAAACGCTGGATTTTTTCTAGAAATTATAAATTTCTGAACTGAAAATACTCAAAGAATAGCCAAGTATACAAATTTCTTTAATCAACGGTCTTCTTATCTGGCGGTATTTTCTGAAAAAGTTTTGGCAACACAGAAGCGGAAGTTCACTATAACCAGTGTTGCCAGAAACTAAACGAAAAAGGAAGCTAAATAGGACTTTTTAAAAGGGTAAATCGCACGGATCTAAAAAATGGCTAAATAGTTTTTATTGAAAAGTCCATGTTTTCTTTATTGTTTAATAACGATGGTGATGTGTTGACAACACGTAGCTGATTTTTACAACTTTTCAGTTGAAGATATTACATTATAAATATGTTGAAAGCGTTACCAGCAATGGAATAAAATAATTGCCAAATATTTAGTAGATAGTCCCAACTAGTTTCAGTTTTTCTTATATTGAGGATAGGACCGTTTTTTCCGATTTATATATACAAATAATGAAAAAGTCAGTTACGTGTTTTCAACTTATGACCATCGATAAGTAAAAATACATAAACATATTTGGTCGCATTATTGGTTCCGCAGGAAAGGAAATTTCAACGGAAAGATATATCGATCAATATCCAAATTACAAAGCTTTAAGCGAAATTAATTTAAAATCAATTTAAAATAAATTAAAATCAACTTCGCGTAAAGCTTATACCACAGCAATGCATAATTGCAATTTCCACATCGATCGATATTTCTTTCCGTTGAGTTTTCCTTTACTGCGGAATCAATAATACTACTCATTATTTATTATTAGATAAGAAGGTACTTCACGTAGATAATGAAAAAATAAGAACAAAGGTACATAATTTTATATATTTTTTTTTAACTAAAAGGAGTATAAAAATAATTTTGCTATCATTTTATATAGGAAATTGTGCGGTTTAAAAATAAATGTTAATTTTTTGCAAAATTTATTATTTAAATGCCTTAAAAATAAGAAAACTATATTTATTTTTTGCCTTTGTGAGGAGGCTAAATTAAAAATTAAAAATATAATTAAAAAAAATGCTAAATGCTAATAAAATACTAAATCTAGCCTCGAAAAGGCTAAACTGGCAACGCTGACTATAACCGAAATCCGTTTTAACCGCAATAATTTATTTGAAATATTTATGCAAGTATTGTGAACGAAAAACAGCTATAACCAACCGGTGTGTTATAAGCGAGCTATACTGTACTTGCTTCTTTAAACGATAGAAATACATTAAAAAAAATAGAAAAAAGAGCTACTTTTTGCACTCTTTATTTTACATCAGCCACGAATGATTTCTATAAAATACAAGCAAAAATAAAACTTGACAAAAACTGCACCAAAGCATACCATAAATGTTGTTCGTTGGGTTTTTAATTTGTTTATTGTTGTTTTTATTAATCAGGATGTTATCACTTTATTACGTGGATTTTGTAAAACTAGTTGAAAACCAAATAATTAAGTATGTATGTATAAAGAATTTTTTAGTTTCGACTTGAAAAGGAAAAGTATTACATATAAAATAAAAACCATGTAACTATGCATGTACATACATATTTTGAGCTTACATTTTTTCAAGTTTTACAGAAGGGAAAAACTTTGTATACATATCGCTCATTTGCTGCGACAACATCATAACTAAGAAAAACTAGTTTTACAGAAAACGAGTTTAGAGTTTTCAACTTATACACAACTTAATGGAAAGATAAAATTTGTATGATGAAAATAATATTAGAGTTATTCACGTTAACCAATTGAAAATGCGAAGGTCCGAAAGAGCAAAATTTTGCACTAGTTGACGTTAGCATCTATTTTACCAACAATAACATACATATATGTATAATAATGCAAAATAGCAGACGTCATTTTTTATTAGAGTTAGTTGTTAACACTTCGAAATTTCACTAACAAATAAAAAACACGGTCAAAATTTATTCTTGAAAATGTCAAATCAGTGTTAAATATTTTTTGATCTTATTGCTAGGGGATGAGATCAATAATTTTGAAAGTAGGTTCAGAAATGCAGAAATTATACGATAATCAATATTTGTGGCGGAGGGGGGGGGACCTACTCCTACCGATTTTCAAAAAAATGGGAGCATACTGCAATAAACCCCTTTCAAATACCAAGAGAATTTTGAAAATCGGTCCATAAATGAAGGAGTTATGCTATCATCAATATTTTGTTGGGGAAATTTCCCCCGCCCCCTCCCCCGATTTTCGAAAAAAAAAAATTATTGAACCTAACTGCAAGCAAAACAAAAAAATTTTAATCGGTTCAAAAATTATAGGGTTATGCGTGTACAAACATAAAAAAAAAAATTTTAAAAAACATACACACGAATTAAAAAAAATTTTTTTCATTAATTTCTTTAATTTTGGGAAATAAGTTAAATTAAATGTTTAAATAATATAAATATTAGAGTTATTCACATCAGCAATTGCGAAAATGCGAAGTTGCGAAAAAGGAAAATTTTGCACCACTTGACGTGAGCATCTATCGTATTTTAGCAACAAGAACATGTATAATAATGCAATATAGCAGACGCCATTGTCGCTTAGTTAACAACAGCGTATGTTTTTTTTTAAATGTGTTAGTGCATACCAAAGTCGGCAATTTTGCTGTTATTGTTTCTAAACGATTTGATTGTCGTTAAAATAAGTTAGTGAATAGAACTACTGGACTCTGAAAACGAAAATATACAAATTTCAGGTGTGTTCATATTGTTGGCGGCGCTGGGAAGCTGGCGTATGATCCGGCTAGCGCTCACCGTCCTTGGGTGGATTGAATTCCGTTTTCGAACGGAATTGAACCATGTGACATCGCTGTATATTCGCTTATTTCTATGGGATGAGATCAATATATATTTTATTTTTTGCTTTGTAAAACAGCGGTGGTCAAGCTAATGTAGATACTAAGGCATTCATTTTAATCGACTTTTCAATTGAGAGGCTTCGTGCAACAAGTCGGTAAGCCACAAAAACAAAATATTGAATTTTTAGCCAAAATGACGAAAAATTTCTAGATTGTGAGAATAAGAAACAATCCCTTAAATATTCTTTATACTCACAAGCTTGACGAGCAGTAAAAAAATGGCAAAACATCCCTTTTACTCTCAAAATTCGCGAAAAATTGCCGAATTGCAAGCAAGCCGTAAAATTTATTAAACATCGCTAAAATTGTAAGGAATGCAAAAATCTCAGAAAAATCGCGAAAATGATGAAAATTCGCAAAAACTTAACATTAAAAACATAGAAAAGTCTGAGAGTGATTAAAAATTGGTAAAACTGTTATAAATACAAGAAAGAACTGGCGAAAAAACACATTTTTTTGCGAAAATAGCGAAAATTCGCGAAAAACCTCAAAATTGCAAACAAGCCTTAAAATTGCTTAAAAATAGCTAAAATTGTAAGGAATGCAAAAAGATTAAAATCAAAATATATCAATCAATGTCTGATATTGATTAAAAAATTGGTAAAACTGTTAAAAAAACCAAAAACTGAAAAAAATTACTTTTATCGCGAATATTGCGAATTTGCGTCATTTTCGCGATTTTTTCCTAATTTTTTGCATTCCTTACAATTTTAACTATTTTAAGCAATTTTAAGGCTTGTTTGCAGTTTTACAATTTTTCACACATTTCCGCTATTTTCGCGATGTGATTTTTTAGGCGGTTCTTGGCTTTATTACAGTTTTATAGATTTTTGATCACTATAAGACTTTTCTATTTTTTTTAATGTTAACAAGTTTTTGAGAATTATCGCAATTCTCGCGATTTTTTCATAGTTTTTTGCATTCCATAAAATTTTAGCTCTTTTTAATCAATTTAGACTTTCTTGCAATTGTTAAATTTTTCGCGAATTTTCGCTATTTTCGCGATAATAGTGATTTTTTACCAGTTCTTGGATTTTTTAGTATTACCGATTTTTAGTTCATATAAAACTTTACTGTTTCATCGAAGTTAGCAAGTTCTTGCGACTTTTCGTCATTTGGGTGATTTTTGCCGAGTTTTTTGCATTCCGTATAATATTAGCTATTTTTAAGCCATTTTAGGGCCATTTGCCATTTTTAAATTTTGGAGAATTTTCGCGATTTTCGCGACAAATGTGTATTGAGCGATGTTTAATGAATTTAGGGGACAGTTTAAAATTTTTTCATTTGTGCGATGTAAATAATTTTTCTACTTTTTATCCTCTTTTAGAGCTCTAGATATTTCCATTTAATTTTAAAGATATTAAAAATAAATATATAATAGATTTTATTTGTAATAAAATACATTTATAGTAATTTTTATTGTTAAAGTAATTATTACCCCTTTATGAGCAATTACTATTACTTTTGCCCAACTACATGTAATTGTAGTTGATAATCTTCAATTACAATTACAATAATTTGTAATTGCTAGTATATCAACTACCCATTACATGTAATTGTTCATGCCTCAATTACAATTACATGTAATTGTAATTGCTCTTCAGAAAATTACACATTACAAGTAATTGTAATTGCAGTATACCAATTACAAATTACATGTAATATATATTTGAACATGTAATTAATTACAAAATGTAATCATTACCCCCCAAACCTGATAGAAACACAAAATTTGTGTAAAATAGTGAAAAGTTGTCTGCAAAAGTGCAATCGGGAATAAGAAAATTTGCATACAATTTTTTAATCGAGCTATTCGATTAATCAACCTAAATTACTCGAATAGATTTTTACTCGAAGTTTAACATTTTTGTATGATCGAATATTATTTGACTTAAATTCTTCGGTTAATCGAGCAAACATTGAGTGAATACCTAGTAGATACATATTTATGTAAGTATGTCTATATTGCTTCAGGTTACGTATTTCCAAAAGTAAATTTATTGACCTTTATTTTTTTCATTTTGATTTAATGTCCTTAATTATTTATTTGTGTTGTATTTTTTGCAGTTATTGTCTTTGTTGTTGATTTTAAGTATATACACACATACTTATCGATATTTTTTCTTTTGCACACGCCATTCTTTTGTATTCTACTCGTGCATCACTGAACATGCATTCTCATATACATACATCCATACGTATACATATGTATACATATATATGTACATATTATGTATAACAACGAGGTGAAATAACAAAAAGTGAGTCAGAATTTAATTGTATTTAAGTTAATTTTTTGCAAAAAGTATTAATTATATAAACAAGTATCAAAATTTTTATTTTGGTACATGGAAGACAAGTACATACATATATATGTATGTAATTATACACCAAAGTATATGTCGATATAAATATAGTCTCGACTTAAAATTTGATTATAAAAAAAAATCCTTAGGAATGAATATAATACATATGCACATATGGATACCTCCCAGCAAAAACTTGGTAATGAATTAATTTACAGTAGTTGGTTCAATTACTTACTACTAATGCTGACTTTAGACATGTTTTTTACATATGGCTTGTTAGGTGTGTGAGACATATGTAACTTCGCATGTTTGTCAAAATTGTCAATTCACAGACGGTTTATAATATTTGCTTTCACACATACATGTGCAATTACATCTGACATAACCTCTGAGTGTTCACAACAGCTGAGTTTTTGCACAATTTTCGTAAATATATAAAGCGCTCTTTGCTTTTTAATGTTTTTTCAGCCAAACCACACTTTTGATCATTTAATACAGCTGATGTCAGATGCCTTGTCAGATGAAAATAGAACACGCTCTAATTGAAAATTTTTCATCTGACTTTGCTTCTGTAAATGTCATCTGACAATCATATGTTTCACACGGCATGTATCACTTTTGCAGTGGGAAATTTGACAAATCAGATGTAAAATACATGTCGTCTAAAGTCAGCATAAATAAACAAGCCATTTATTCTCTAATTGGCAGAGTAGTAGAGTACAGTGTTGCCAAGCAAAATTTTAAAAATATCCCTAAAACGAAAAATTACCCCCTAAATTTGCTCTGAGGCAAAATAAAAGAACCCCAAAAAACTTTTCCTACAATTTTTTTTATACTTTTTAACATAAATACCATTTTTACTACTTTTGAGTATGTATGGAGTACTCTAAAACCGGCCGGTATTGAGCACTCAATACCCAAACACTCGATACTTTTACCACTCTATTCAAGAAACTTTTAACAAGTTTTGTCCATGATATAAGTATACAAGGTAGATCCATTTTCTCATCTTTTCTGACGTATTACCTTTTGACAAAAAGGAGATTTGAAGTTTAAGCTAAAAAATTGCTACCATCCTTCCCTTACAAAATCCCATTTTTATATGAATTTTAAGTTTGTTTAAAAATTTGTACCTAATATTAGGTATAAAGGCCGAATATTCGGCCGAATCAGAAACTTACCAAAACTTTTGTAGCATTGACTGATAGGGTCCGACCGAAACCAGTTTTTTGAGGCCGAACCCGAAAGAAAACCTAATATTGGGCAAAAAGGCCGAATATTCGGCCGAATCCGAAACTTGCCGAAACTTTTTAGCATTAACTGATATTGACATTTAAAAAACTTAACAGAACTGAAAAGTCATTTATATTATTAACGGCCCTTTTCACAATGTGATTAAAAGTTAACGTGGTCTTTAACGGTAAATTCGGCATACAAAACTCTCCGTTAAAATATACTTTAACTTTTAACTGTACACTGTGAAAAAGAGCGTAAGAGTATTTCTACATCAGAGCCAGGCAAAGAGAAAACTAAATAAATGAGAATTTTTTTTTTTTGGTAAGTGTGTTGGTGTTTAATTGCATTGTTGATGTGTACAAATGTTTGTTGTGCTCTTTTTGTTGTTTATTTTAATTGTTTGTTTTGTGTAGATGTAAATTGTCGGCTGTGTTCATGTAAAATTTAAAAATAGCCGAAAAGTCTTCGGCAATCGTCGTGGCTCACGGCTACACATCGCCTGCGCCTGTTCTACATACATACAGTGCTAGTCAAAATAATAGTAGAAATTGAATATACATATTTCATTCCATCGTGCAATTATAAAACTTGAACATTTCCGAGCATATGACTAATATAACTTTGGCATGAAATTAGCTTAAAAGACGAATAGAACTGGAATATTGGGTTCGTTACACATACATTGAGGAATGTTTTATCCCTCTATTGAAGACGTTACAAGAGCACCAATCAAAAAGTTGAGTCGGAATAACTAAGAAGATATAAAGTGAAATATTTACCTATTTTTGACACTAAATTTATACGATTTCATTCATTTTTAATAAAGTGAGGTTTCATCGATGATATACACAATAAAGAATTTTGTTGACGCTATTAAATTTATCCTGAAGATTGAAAATGAGCTTTTTTCACATTTTGAAATTATTTAAAAAAATCTATTTTAAAAAACAAATAATCAATTTCAGTGCAAAATTGCAGAATTCGATTGCGAAAAATCGATTTATTATTACATAAAATAGATTTTCGATTGGAATCGGAATCGGTTTACCATTCCCTAGTTTATGCTATTGATTTCGGCAACAAACAGTTGAATGCTTTATGTTACTATGTAATTATATCTTTTGGTTGCGCTTTATAAAACTGAGTAAAATTTTCATTCAGTTTGAAAAGATATGGGACGGGAAAAAACTGATTCATGGCGGTGACATATTTTAAATGTGTAAAATACTATTTCGATTAACTTCCTTATATATAGAGAATAAAAAGTTTCGGTTTCGGTATTCGGCCAAAAAGTTGGCCTAAACCGAATATCAGCCGAAACTACAATTTTGGCCGAAGCCGAAACCGAATATTCGGTCGGACTCTATTGACTGATATTGACATTTTAAAAACTTAACAGAATTGAAAAGTCATGTATTTTATTAAAGGTTGAGTCGGAGATATAAAGGGGAATATTTACCTATTTTTGACACTAAATTTATACGATTTCATTCATTGAATTTATCGTGAAGATTGAAAATGAGCTTTCTTCATATTTTGAAATTATTTAAAAACTCTATTTTAAAAGGACAAATAATCAATTTCAGCGCAAAATTGCAGAAGTAAATTCGATTGCGAAAAATCGATTTATTATAACATAAAATAGATTTTCGATTGGAATCGAAATTAGTTTATCATTCCCTAGCTTATGCTATTTATTTTGGCAACAAACGGTTGAATACTTTATGTTACTATTTATATCTTTTGGTTGCGCTTTATAAAACTAAGTAAAATTTACATTAAATTTGATAATATATAGGACGGGAAAAGACAGATTCACGGAGGTGACATATTTTTAATTTGGGAAATACTATTTGGATTAACTTCCTTATTTATAGAGAATAAAAAGTTTCGGTTTCGGTATTCGGCCAAAAAGTTGGCCTAAACCGAATATCAGCCGAAACCACAATTTTGGCCGAGTCCGAAACCGCAACCGAATACTCGGTCGGACTCTAAAAATTTGTTAGTAAATTTATTATTAGAGATATTCTCCCAATTTTATTTTAAAAAAGTTTTCTTTGTTGAAAAATTAAAAAGATTCATATCGAATACAATTCTTTGTTGTGTTTTGTATAAGTTTCTACACCTACTGCGCTTATTCTATTCGGATTTTCAAAAAATCTTTTGTAAATTAATGATTTTTGAAAGTCTGTGCATAAGATAATAGGTGTGAAACTTTTTAAGAGTACGGTTGACGTCTACTGACGTCAACCGTACTTCAGTTGGATTGCCAGTTGGTAAAAATCATTTTACCGATGGCAACTGGTAACTGAAAGTTGTCAATTTCAGTTGCTTTTTAGTGCTTTTCTGGCAACCACAAATTTTCAGTTGCCGGCTGGCAACGCAACTGAAGTTCGGTTGCCATCGATAATCGAGCCATTAATCTCCAACAAATGTTACTGCCAGTTCAACAAGCCCTAAATGCTTTTCAAAGTGAGCAACGGCCGTTGAAATGTGGTATACTTTTGTAACAATGCTATTCTACGGTCAAAACAGGATTTTGTTAAAAAGCGAATAAAAACTCACTTATTCATTATTTGCGAATGTGGTTAACGTGACCATTTTTCATTTTACTCAAACCGGGGCGCCGGTTTATTTACGTCAGTTATTAGGTTCACAGCACAATAAAGGGTTTATTTTTTCAACAAAAAAACGTTTGGATATAGCTAATCATATTTAAAATTGCATTCTCGGAAGTTTTTAGAAGGAGCGCAAAGTATCGAACTTTCTCCCCACATCAGTCCGTCTTGGTCTTTATGAAAATCTAAAGCTTGGTTTCCTCCACAGATTCTAATTCGACCCTAATGTACACATTTAAATTACGACGGCTTGTTTTTCTGTTTCGGTCATTTTTCTATGAAGACGTTATTACTGCGAGTCTATACAAGATAAATTTTTGTCATGAGAAATGTCATATCGTTATCAGGACAAAGACTCACTGCAACATCATTTTTATTTGTAAAAAAGATTCAAATTGTTGCTCCGCTTTTGCAAAACGGCATAAACATATTTCAAAAAATATAAAATATATTATTATACAAAAATTAGTACGTTTTTCAATTTGTAAACAACGCTATTGTGAAACCGGGACAATTTGGCGTCCTGAAGCTCTCTTCGGGGACACCAGGGACGGATCCACAAAACGGGACTGTCCCGGTGAAAGCGTTCAACGGAACAGCGTACTACGCTTTATTTTCTATTTTTATACCTAAATTATTAAAAAGAATTTTATAAATTAAATTAATATGTACACAAATCATAGGGTATATAGAGGCCAACCTCTAACTTCAAAAACCTAAATCTGCTGTCAAAAACCTAAGTCTAAAAATGTATTAGTAGAACATTTTGTATTAGTATTGGCTTAAAATAAAAATTTCCCCACAACACTAAAATAAGAAGTATTCTAAATCAATAATAGGAAGTATTCTAAATCATTAATATTTTTAAACATGAATTTTCAGAAGTTTGTACAACTATTTTTGAACTAATGAAGATATGAATTTAGAATGCTTTTTAATACATTTGAGCTCGGAAAATATTAGTGCGAGAGCTTGTTATCTATGTTTATCAATGATAAATACTCTTTGCAAGTTTACGGGTCTAAATTGTCTCCCATATTTATTATATTGGTTGTGCAAATGAGTTTTCAAACCTTTTTTGACAGTTCATTTACGAGCCTTTTCATCTTGGTTGAAATTAATAAATACAGAAAACCCCACTAGTGTTATATGTAAATACACACAAATGTGTATGTATTTGTATTATTCGTTTCTGTTAATTTTATAATTGCTTTCTTTTGTTTTTCTGTAAATAAAACGTCAAAATTATACTATCTTTGTTTAAATGAATATAACGTAAAAAGCCCACTTGGGTTTTTAAACAAAATACCCCGGGTGTTTTTTGGGTTAAACAGTGGCAGCCAACCCTGCCTTTTCCCCACCCCTGGAACCACGACTGTATGTATGTATACATTTTCGTAACTTGATGAAATGTAACAAAAACAAAAAACACGTTTCATTGTCGTCATTAAAACAAAATAAAATGTGTGTTTTTGTGAGAGGTGTATATGTATATACAAATGTATGTGTCAGTCACACTTTTGTTGCCATGCTCTTCTTATTTGCTTGCTTTGTCACAAAAAATATTTGTGTCTATACCAGCGGCCGTCAAACTTTTTTTGACCATTGACCTCAGAAAATAAACTAATCCCTTGTTGACCCCCTCTATAAAAATTTGTTTAAAGAAAAAACCAAAATATTGTAATTCCTAAATGTTTTACCTACATATTGTTACCTTAATGTAGAAAGGCCCTAATCCCTTTTTTTAATGAGTTATTCAAATACATACTATGTATTTCGATAGTTTACAGCTTCTCTATCGAAAAATTCGTAGAGAAAACTCGATTTTCAAAAAAAAAAACAAGATAGGGCGATTTTATATTAAGGTAATGATATATCGTCACCTTATTATTTGTTTGACCCATTAACATAAGAAAAAGCATTAGAAAGCAGTAAACCAATAATAAAGTCGCGATATGACTCCTGTTAGGGAGAACCCAGCAAACACAGAAATACACCATATGTGTATTGCCTGGATGAAAAATATTATTGCGGTAATAATCGGTTTCGTATTGCGGAAGATACTTGCTTCGAGAAGAAACATGCTTCGATGGCAATACTCCTAAGGCCGAGACCTCGCAATGAGCGGCAAGGCGGCGAGCGGCAAAATATTAAAACATGAAATATCATTGAAGTGGCCATGCAATGAGCGGCTTTTCTGAGCGGCAGCGCGGAAAATTTGTTGCCAACTGATCCAAAAGTACTCATCCTATGACTTGAAAAATGGGAGAGATACCAAAAGGAGTAGTGAATTTTGAGAAGACAGAGCGTGTAGGGTTTGCACAGCGATTATAATCGTAATCGCGATTAATAGCACATTCTAATCGTAATCGAACCCATTAATCGCGCGATTACCATTAAACATTTTACCCTTGTTTGCAATTTTGCAGTTTTTTGCGAATTGTCGCTATATTCGCGATATGTGATTTTTTACCCATTTCATGGCTTTATTAGATTTTTACCAATTTTTAATCACTATCGGGTATGTTCTGTATTTCATGTGGAATTAAAATGTGCGGAAATATTAATAGATAAGATTGATTTATTTAGTAGTATTTGTAATACTTTATAAAAACATTCTTACTCTACGTCTCCACCTAATTTGAAATGCTGTTGTAACTTGCAGTTATGACTGCGTTGTTAAAACAATTGCTCTATGTTATAACCTGAAAAAGCATTAACTGGAGCGGTCTACACTTAACATTAACTTGAAGTTAATGTTAAGTTAAGTTAGGTGTAGACTGCAAATTACAACAAATTGTTTACAATAAAATAAAAGTTTTGAATCATTAATAGCTTTGGTATAAATTATTTTTTACAGCAGTTACACAATTTGTTTTAAAAACATTTATATTTCATTTATATAAGTTGGCAGCATGTTAAATAATTGTAATCCTTTGTAGTATAGGCATCTTTTCATCGTGTTGCTAGTACCTTTATGGATCCTAAAATCGTTGGCATTTAGCAGATGGTAGGGTTGTACATCACTGACATATCTTAAATACTCCGATAAATACTCTGGTGTTAAATAGCAATGCATTGTTGTTGTAAATTAATTTTTACAACAACAATGCTTTATTAATTCCGCATATTTTAATTCCACATGAATACAGAACATACCCGTATGTTTTTAATGTTAACAGTTTTTGCGAATTTTCGTCATTTTCGCGATTTTGTCTGAGTTTTTGGCATTCCTTGCAATGCAAGCGATCAGCGTTGCCAGTTTAACCTTTTCGAAATTTTGCGTTTTAGCTTCGATCAAAATTTTTTCATCACATAAAAAAATGCATTTCTAGTTTTCTTATTTTTAAGTAATTTTAATGATAACTTTTGCAATTAATGAACATTTATTTTTAAACTGGACAATTTTCTCTATAAAATGGCTCCAAACTTATTTATATACTCCCTTTTAGTTAAAGAAAAATATATGTTCTGCATAACATAAGCTGTGAGCCACCGTATTAAAAATTATGTACTTTTGTTGTTTTTTAATTATCTATTTGAATTACTTTCATAAATCGGTAAAAACCCCGTTCCTATACTCAAAATAAGAAAAACTGAAATTAGTTGAGACTATCTACTAAATATGTAGTTGGCAATTATTTTATTCCATTGCTGTAACACTTTCAACCTATTTTATAATGTAATATCTTCAACTGAAAAGTTGTAAAAATCAGTTACCTATTGCCAACGTATGACCGTCGTTAATAAACAAAAAAGAAAACATAGTTTTCGATAACAAATATTTAGCCCCTTTTTTAGCTTTCATTTTTGTGCGATTTAGCCTTTTAAAAAGTCCGATTTAGCTTCGTTTTTCGTCCAGCACCTGGCAACACTGCTAACGATGTTTAATAAATTTTATGGCTTGTTTGCAATGTTTCGCGTATTTTCACGGTAAAAGTGATGTTTTGCGATTTTTTGGTTGTGAGTTTGGCAATTACATATTACTTGTCGTATGTAATTGAAGTGAAAATGTAATCATTCCATCCCAAGCCTGATGTATAGACTGTATGTACGTAAAATTCCAAAAAATAACTTTTATTTCTGCTCGAAAAATATAAATCAGAAAATAATTGTTATAAATAAAAATTTGATTATTAGGCTAAGGTTCGTAACGTCTTAATTCAGAAAGAATTGGGCATGACCAATATTCCCATGCTCTATCTGGTGTTTACACAACATCGGAATTGGTTAAAGAATGCCGGGCATCTCTGAATGAGATGGCGAGACATGCGAACCTAGGGCTCTTCTGGGTACCGGGTCACGCGGGGGTGCCCGGTAACACTATTGCGGACGGTCTAGCCAAGGCCGGTGCCCGCCTACATGAAAATGACATCGACTGGTTAGTAGGTGTCCCACTAAAAAGCTGTAAGATACAAATTCAGCGCCAACTATTTAGAGAGGCGCAAACCAGATGGACAAATGAAATCACTTGTGAGGTTTCCAGATCCATCTGGCCCCAGTATAACTTCGCAAGATCTGCAACCATACTGGGGCTCCCTCGTCAACAGCTGCGTATACTCGTAGCGGTCATAACAGGGCACTGTCTTATTGGTGTCCATGCCAGAAGATTAAATCTTCCTTTTAATGATTTCTGTAGAAGTTGTCAGAATGAGGAGGAGGAAGAAACTGTTAAACACCTCCTCTGTCGATGTCCAGCACTATATAGAAATAGGGCGTCATACTTGGGAAATCCGTCACTACCCGAACTAGCAGACCTGGCGGAATGCGACGTTAGGGGTATAAATTCTTTCATAAGATACTCGGGTTGGTTTAACACCGACCCAACCTCTGGGATAGGAGGGACACCTCTCTGAACTTCCCTACTATCCATCCCAGGCATCACAAAGGGACCAAAGGACCCAAGTGGGCCGGTTGTTAGAAACCGGCAGCCTGTTCAACCTAACCTAACCTAATATTCCCAGGAACAAGGGAAAAATTAACATCAACTTAATTTTTCAACGTACACAGTAGAAGAGAGTAGCGCCACTTTCGCAAGCCGCTTCACTTCCATCGTCAGTGGTCACTTGTATATTGCTTATCACCCACTTGTCAGGTGGCTGGCTCTGTTGAATGTGATTTCAATTCTTATATGTACAACTTTTTTCGTAAACATTGAATACGAGAATTAATCACTTTTAAGTTGGTATTAAACTGCACTTTCCCAGTGTTACCATTGGTTTATTTTTCTTCATTCCCATTTTTCTGATTTTTTGTTCTACTTAAGACAAACTTTTTTGGTTTGATTATTATTATTATTAGGCCAATATTTTAGTTTCGAACTGCGCTGTCCGCAATAAACTTAACTGCAATTGTCAATCAAAGTTACCTTTGATGGTGTTTGTGTGCCCTTTGTCAATCTTATGAAATTTCTAGGCATAACACTTGACAATAACTTGTCTTTTGATACTCACGTTTCTAATGTTTCTGCTAGAGTTAATAACGTATTAAGATCCTTATATAGTTTCAATCTGTACCTGCCACTCAGACTCATATTCAGTATTGTGTTGAAATCTATAGTAGGTGTATGTCATCGAATTTGAACCGGTTGAGATTGATATTTAATCGCATCATAAGGTTTGTATTTCGTCTTACACGCTGTTTACATTGGGAAACATTTGTCGTCGAACATTTTCTTTTGCGTGAGAGTGCACTGAAAAATAAAGTTTTCGAGAAACAATTTTTCCCAGTGTAAATCAGCACTTAGTATTTATTATCATGTATCTTACGACGCCAAAGCTTTTTTAAAATGCTCTTTTGATGATTTTGTAAAAATAAGAATACCATGTAATTTTTTCTTATTATTAAATCCAAATCTTGCTTAAAACAATTATTAAATTTTTCAACATCTAGTAAGAGTTTGCAGGCTCTACAGTGGCATTCCCATTCGCCTTAGAAGTTTTGAACCTACGGAGTTTGTAAATAATTTTTGTTATCATAAGTCTGTAATTTTTGTCCAACAAATCTTTTATTTTACCCACTACTGTAGGTTATGTGAATGTTTTTAATCAAATTAATTAAAGGAGAAGTTTGCTCTAGTTTCCTGCTTTCCAATTTATCGTTCAATGTTCCTACACGTCCAACAAGAAATTTTCATCCATTGCACGTGCAATTTTTTCGCCATAATTATGCTAATGATGACCCCTTTAGAAGAATTTGCTGCGATTATAATAATCCTCTATAGTTTAATTGATCTATCTGTTAATGTTAATACTATTAAACATAATATAATAATGTTCTTAAGCTCATAATTGTTATTAAATTATTGTTATTTTTATATGTTGTGTCTGTAAAAATGTACAACTACTATATATGTACATACATGTTTAAAGTGGCCAGTGTGATTTTCATTGCATTTTCGTATTATTATTTTTTCTTTAAATTGGTTTTGTGTTAATTTTATTTTTATCGCAAATAATTACAAAAAAAATAGCGAAAAAATTGTAAATATTTTTACCGTGCATGAATGGCTGACTAACTACATAAATGACGAAGAGGGAGAGAAAGACGTTATAACCAAACTGCACTGGTTTTAGCAGAGAGAATACAACAAGAGCAGCAAAATATTTTTATATTTATATGTACATTTAGAGATTAAAAAATATTTTAAACCAGCTATAAAACAATACTTTCACTTCTTGTCATACTGATTTAAGTGTATAGCGAATACCCGCTAGTTCGTTCGATGACAATATTCTCCTTCCATTCATTCAACTCAGAAATGGTGAAAACTTCAGACTTCAACGGGCAATTACAAGTGCAATGATGAGATTGATATTTAATAAAGGACTATCGATCTACAACAAATTACCAAATGTTATGAAAACCTAATGACAATAAGTTAAAAAATATGTATGTTGTGAGTTAAATTTAATCAACATATTTACAATATCACTAATAAATAAATAATAACAGTAGCGGTTACCACGCTTATTAGTACATTTAAATCCCTTTTTTAGATATACATACTCGGATTTATTAACTACAGAGTGTGGGAGTCTTAGCCGAAATAGCCGATGTTTGTTTTTTTCGCCAATTTGTATTGTAAAAATACCAAAAATATTTTTATTTATTTCAATTGCAGAAATAAATTAAAAAGAACTTAAGCGGCCCACACACTTCTAATATATGTAATTGTACAATGTGTATGTCATATTAGAAGGTGGCAAAACATATTGGCAAAAATCAAAGGCTTCTAATTTTTATTGCACATTCAAGAGAACTGTATAATGTGTTGGCAACATTTCTCAGTATTATGGTTAGTCTTTTACTGTGAAAAAAAGTGTACCATATGTATTTTATTTGAAAGTATTGTGCCACTTATTATAGGTCAAAACGACAACAATATGCATAGTAATATATTCAATATTATTGTATAATTAATGGGCCTTTTTACAGTTTAAAAATGCCTAAAACAATAAATTCTGCGTTTTATTAGTATAAATTTTTATATTTATTAACCCCCATATGCAAAAAAAATAAAGTGTATTTGAAATGTATGTTAAAACAAAATTTCCATAGAAAAACCGGTTTTAACATACATTTCAAACACACTTTATTTTTTTTTGCATTTGGGGGTTAATTTTTATCATTCAATAAAAAACAGGCATAAAATAAATAATTCTTGCAAAAAACAACCGACTACTGCCCCATAGTTTTTATCATAATGATGTACTTCCACGAGAACTAATTGCGTGCGAAGTTTCATAAGAGTCGGTTAAGTAGAATTAGTTTAAATTAATGTTTAAATTTCATGGGCGTGGCACTGCCCACTTTTCTAACCATGCTGTTGTATTGTATCAATAACGTTCATCTGGTTTCCACTTGTAAATAAATGTACATATTTTAAGCCAGTTTATGGTATTAGTACTTTAACAAGCATGTGGTAAATTAAGTTTTAATGCCTTTTGTTTTCAACAGAGGTATGTATATGTCCATATCCATAAAATCTGCTAGGTCCACAATGTTATTAATTTTAGTCGCACAGTTGTTTTAAAAAGAGCGTGGTCGGCGAGACAATTACTTTATATTTACACATATCAGTGCCGTATCAGTTCAGTATCAGTGTAAATCAGCATATCAATGAGCACATTTACACGGGAATAATTATGCTGGCATAACATGTCAGCTTGTGGGCAAATTCGGTAAAGGTGAATAATTGGTTGGCATAATTTTTCAACCAGGTAGAACACCGCATTAGCAGTACAAAACTTAATACATGCACAGTTTGCAAAAACAAATAAATGCAAGACACTAACACACACAGATGAGTATACGTATACCTTTTATCCCAGATCAATTAGTCTCGTGTGTTTCGGAAAGAACAAAATTTGTGTGGCTTAAAAATTATGCCCGTTTGAATTGGTTCAATGACACCAATTCACATACATCCGTATTATGTCCGCTGACATTGAATAACTTCACCTCGCCAGTCAAAACCACAAAAATACCGTAGCGTGTTATTCCAAAATATGGAACAGACACTGAAGCAGCACTGGCGGTAAAAAACGGCACTCTGTCGGGCGTGTGTAAATAAATACATATACTTTTATAATCACTTCTGGATGAAATATTATTACTTTAGCGATTTTTTTACCAATTGTCCTAACTTATAACAATACTATGTATTTTATTATGATTGAACATTTTTTAATGTTTCAAATTAAAAATTCCGAAGTGACAGTTAGTTGCTGAATTAAGTAGCCACATCAGTAAATAAAAAAAAATTGCAAAAATTATTCACTAGTGACTAAATATGTACGTATCACCTACATGCAAAGTAAACTACAGGGTATTTTTGTTGTTATTGGTGGTGGAACATGCTCTTGTACCTAGCTAGTAGTCAGAAGAAGTATGTGAAGGAGGAGTAGAAGAAAAAAGGTAAGCTTACTTATAGTTGTTGCTGCTGCTGCTATTTGTGCTCATTTGTTATATACAATATGAAATACAATTTCAATGCGCTACATAACAAAAATAAAAGCAACAGCAATTGTAGCAATAAGAAAATAAAGCTACAATACCAGATTTTTAACACACATAATAGCAAATAAAAACAGCACAACGGCGAAAAATATCAAAAATAAGCATGAAAACCTTTAATGACCAATTACTTTGGTCGTGATGTTCAGATAGATACACAGCCTGTAGTTTTTTGTTTGTTTTTACTGTATAAATCTCTATTGATTACACTACCCGACAAAAGAATTTTTTTCAATACATCTATTATAATGAATTTACGCATGCTAAATCAAAGTGGTTTATTTACTCTGTAATTCGATCTGAAAATAAAACAGCTTGAATTTGTATTTTTTGCATCATAATTCCAAAACATTTTTTTAGCTGAATGGTAGAGTAACTCTCTAATCTTGCAAAACTTCTCATTATTGTTTTCGAAATATAGTGGATTCTATATCTGTATGTACATACTCGTTTTATCTAATACCTAGTAGTATGTTTAAAATTCTTTAATTAGTATGTCTTATATAGCAATTTGGCAGGGTCTTCAACAAATAAGGGTCTCCTCAAGGACCTCCAATCGACCTGTACCTTCGTATGAGATGGTATGCAAAATATGATAACTGGAAATGCACCCGAAAAAACTGAACTTTGTTGGAAAACACAACCATATTAACTAAGAAACGCTGGAAAAGTTAGAATACAAAGAGTAACAAATGTGAGGATTAGGCTTGCCACCCGTACTTTATAATAAAGTATTGTACGTTATTTCCGGTAATTGTACTTTATACTTTATGAGAACAATAAAGTACGCGAAAATACTTTATTTCGCATGATTTGATTTATCTAGAATTCAAAATAAATTTAGGTTATATTAGTCAGTCAGGTTATATAGATCATCCTTAATCGAACCAGCTTTTGACTCTGGGAAGTATACATTGAAAACACACAAAATTACCGTTATCTAGAAATAGTCGAAATGAACATTTGCTCTTTACTTTTCTTGTGATAAGCATATCATAATCTCTTTAAAAAATGTATTAGAAACTTTATACATTTTGCTGGTAAAGCCGTTTAATGTAAAACAGTGTAATGTTGGCTTGCCTGAAACTAGTCTTGAACTTAAGACCTCAGGGTTTTTAGTCAAACTGTTGTCTTCATCGGAACTGGCTAGCGAAATTAACACGCATTTTTAACCGACTTCAAAAAAGAAGGTTATCAATTCGTGTTTTTTTAATTTTTTTATGTTTGTACACGCATAACTCTGTCATTTTTTAACCAGTTTTCAAAATTATTTTGTTGTTTGAAAGGGCTTGCTTGCAGATTGGTACCATAATTATTTTGAAAATCGGAGGGGAAAATTTTCTCACCAAATTTTTGATTATCGCATAACTCCTCCCTTTATGCACCGATTTTCAGAATTCTGTTATTGTTTGAAAGGCCTTGCTTGCAGCTTGCACTCAGAAACTGTTTTCGAAAATCTGGTGGAAATTATCGCATAACTCCTCCTGCATTTATGGACCGATTTTAAAAATTATTTTTTGTTCGAAAGGCTTTGCCTTTGGTCCCATAATTTTTTTTCGATAATCGGCGGCGCGAATTGGATAATGGGTAGTATGAATAAAAAGTGTTTGATTTTTGCTTAAAATTTTGTTTTAAAACTCAAAAATTCTTAGTTTTATATTCAATAATATCCAGATATTTTTATTTTAAAATTATTTAAAAAGCAAATACTTGTTTTATTCATACTATCCAATATTGTTAACATAATCGAAAACTTAAATCTAAAAAAAAAACTTAATATAAATATAGATGATCTTTGTGGGAATTTGCTTTATTAAACAAACTTTATGATCAGGTACACAGTTCTGAAGGTTTTGCGGAATTATCTACTGCAAGTAAATAGCAGCAAGTATTTAATAAGACTGATGATAAATTATCAAAATTGTATAAAGTAATTTCATTTTTACTTTCTATTCCTGCCACGTCAGCATTCACAGAAAGTGTTTTCTGTAATAAAGAGCAAATGGCGAGACGAAATCTAATAAAACATTAATTATATAATTATTTACTTTAATTTAAATATAGACTGCAAATATGCTGTGCAATTATTTAGAAATGATAATTATTTGATAAAACTTGCGACAAGCAATAAAAAATACGTTTTTAAATATAACAATAAAGAGAAATAAATTGTACTTTATTTTTATACTGTGTACTTTTTTTAACCTTTAATAACCAATGTACTTTAATTGGCATAAAAAAGGTGGGAACCCTATTGAGGATGCAGCGGTCAGTTCTTCACGAAAGACTTCAACTACATATATAACAGTCCACCAAAAAACATTAAAATTGAAACTAGTTCTAATGCCTTTAAAAATAAAATTGTCATTTCTTAAAAATTTATAATAATACGCAACAAAGTTTGTTATCTGTACCGATACATTGCAAAAGTAAATTTAATACTGCTAAATAAATACTACTACTACATAATTTAAGAAATGTATCTTAAACGTTCAGAAACCTTTCATACATATATTTTGCGCATTATGAACAGAATAAAACTCCCGCAACATTATTTAACAAGTATTTCATGTTAACTTTTTCTGAACTCTATAGCAATCTTAACTCATAAACGACAGGGTTTGGGTTATAAGAAGACGCGATTGACTCAGGGAAAGGTTGCACATATTATAAAAAGAGTTTCTTGAAAGGATTAAAATTTGTCGATTAGTGTTATTATTGTAGCATTTGTAGAAATACATTTTTTATATTATATATTTTAATTCATTTTTTCTGCTTATTTTTTATTATTTGTTGATTCTGTTTAAATACGTACATACATACAAGTAAAGACCGATTCAAAGACAGCAACACATACAGTGATCCACAGTTGTTATTGACAGCTAGGTAGTCGTAGCTTTCCGTAGTTAGTAGTCATATGACGTACGATCAGCGTTGCCAAATGTGCAGTTTTCCCTGCATTTTGCAGTTTTTCTAAGCATTGAGCAGTTTTGCAGTTTTTTGCTTATTTTGTATAAATTGTGCAGATTTTGCAATTTTTCTATTTTAATTTTTTTATCTTAATATTTTATTTTAATTCCAATTTCTGAAGTCATAGTTTCACAAATTTTGCTTAATATAACAATGCCCAGGTTTACTAGTACTTTGTGAAACAGCAAGAGGGAATTCACACACATTTAGTTTTTTTAATTGGAATTTGCTAGTAAAAAACAATTTGCCTGTATTGGCTAGGTTATCGGTTTTAAATAAAGAAATAAAACTCGACAAAATATATACCAAATTAAAGGGTAGATAGACCCCATAGAATTTGAAGCCAAACAAATTTTTTCAGATCTTTCTTAGCGAAATTTAAGTAATTCACAGAGAATTTGTATTAAACAGGGACTGTTAACAACAGTTATCGATATCAAAAATTATTTTATAACAGTTATTTTGTGAATTAAAAAAATCCATTTAAGACAGATATTTTTCAACGTGGAATGAAACTCCTAAAAAGAGTTTTATTTTTCCGTAATAAGATAAAACTCTTTTGAGTTTTATTTTTCCCATCAAAATAAAACTCATTTTATGTAAATTGACATTATCCGTACTTATATAAATTGACAAAAACTGTGCAGTGTATTCCTGCAACACAGGTAAGTGTGGAAAGAGCATTCTCTGCACTTAAATTGATATTGAGCTACCTGCGTTGAAAATTTTTTGTCGAAATATTTTTAAAAAATTGTGTTCGTTACATTAATATGTTGTTTCTATAACCCAAATCGAATTGAGCGAACAATTTGTAAATTACTACACACATTATATCAGATAGACTCAATAAAAAAAACAGTAAAAAAAGAAAATAAACAAAAGGACTTTTATTTTAGACGAAAAAATAAAAGTACTTATAAAATGAGTTTTGTTTTTTGACGTGGAAAATAGAACTCTTAAAAAGAGTTTTATTTTATGACGGCAAAATCAAACTCTATTTTTGGGAGTTTTTCTGATCTTTATTTTTTAGTTGAAAAATAACTCTTAACTGTGGAGATGAGATCGTTTTTTTAAGATCCCCATAGATTCTGAAAGAGCTCGTCAATACGAATCTATTTTGTTTTTATTTAATTGCAGTTGTATTAAAAATACTTTCGATTCTCATTACAGATTGTATCAATTACATAGTATTAAAGTTAACATTTATGGAAGCTCTATGTTGAATTATTTTTCACAAAAATTATAATTTTTCTATTAAAAATGTTAAAATTTCTTTAATTTTTTTTTATCATTGGGTAGCATCCCAGGAAAAATTTTGATGGCAAAGTAATGAGCTAAAATGCTAAAAAAAACATACCCTTCACTACTTCTACTTTGGCATTTTAACCGATTACTTTAACATGGCGATGTCATTGGAGGCAAGTACTACCGCAACTGATTACAAATAACAAGTTATAAATTTCAATATTTAGAAGGCATTGAATACACAAAACACAATAAAAATTAAATGCCTCTGCTAAGCATTGAACTCGTGCCGTTTTCAGTTATTCTGTTATTTTATGCCAAGTGTTTTACTCACTAGGCTACTGCACAACCATTTTATTAGGGGCTTTAAACTTGTTTTAACAAACGTGAACACAATTAAAAAAACTATTATTCTTCCCCAGGGGTTGAACTCTTTATCGTCTGTATGGTAAGCAGATACACTAGTACGCTGCCAATAAGAGAATAGATTGCTTGTTTAATTACTAGTAAGTAATTGTTCAACTACTGTAAAGTAATTCAGACGGTATGTAGTTTGTGGTTGAAAAGTATGTTGTTCGGTAATGACAACTCATTACCAAGTCCTTTGTAGAATAATGATCACTGCATAGCTATTGTTAAAACTCTGTGGAGCCTAAAATTGTGTGAATTTCTAAGGCAATATGGTTGTACTTCTCCAACATATTCTATTTGGTCACACAAGTATTGGGATGCATCTCCTGTTTTCATTTTTCTAATAAATTTCAGTGTGTTCACTTGTATCCGTTGTTGTATATTCAGCCATCTCAACGCGGCAAGCATAAACTGAGTTGGCGTGTATCTATTGCATTTTAAAATTGATCTCATTGCTTTATTTTGTAATTTTTGTAGTCTTTGCATTTGTGTATTTGTGCAGCACGTATATAGAATTGTCGAACCAAACTCGAAATGCGGTTTTATTATCATATTATATATATTAATTGCAGTCATTATTGAAACTTTACTTCTTAAACGTTTAAAAAATCCAATTTTTTACCAATCTTTTTGCATATGTACTCAATATGTTCTTTAAATTTTAAATCTTTGTCTATGATAAAACCTAGATATTTTATATTCTTTACTTTTTCTATTACTTTATCATTAATTTTTATTACCAAATCACTATTCATGTTGATCTCCATTACTTTTGTTTTGGTTTCGTTCAATTTTAATTTATCCATTTTAAGCCACTCATTTATTTTCGTTAAATCATGCATTATGTTTTCCTGACACTGTATTTCATTTATTGCCTCGATAAAAATCAACGTATCATTCGCATATAGTACTGTTTCACATTTTGTCAATATATTTGGTATATCATTTATATATATAATAAATAATAACGCGCCCAGAATAGAACCTTGAGTAATACCGAACTCGTTGCTTAAAGTACCAGATGTTATATTATTTACTTTAGTCTTTTGCTTTCTTTCTGTTAAGTAACTTTTAAACCAGCGCAGTTCTTTGGTATATGACAGTATAGGTCTCCGTTGACTCTAACATAGAGTTTTAGTTTTGGCAAAGTACTTTAAACGTTGGACGTCTTACGACTCGAATCGTTTGAACCACTATAGAAAACGCTTTGCCAACGTTTTCCCGGTTGTATTTTTCTGCCTGGGCCGAATGATGATTTAAATGCCCGCTTGTGGTTTTTATATAACTGTCTCTAAGGACATGAAACACCACCTTAAACTCCAAACATTAACGCCTTTAAGCATTTATGAGCACATTTTGAAAATAAGCAAAATCACAATATACGCAACAGGAAAGACCTTGAGAATGCGAAGGAGAACTTGACACGCTAAAATATTTATGTAATTAACAAAATTTTAATTCATTTAAAGTTCATTTAAAAATCAAAATAAAGAATATTAAAAACATAACATAAATATTTAAGAAATTTAATATTTGACATGCTGTCATAATTTTATTTTAAATGAAATTTATTTGCTGTTTAAGCATTGTGCTTTCATTTGTGCTTTACCAAATCGTCAGTAGACTTCAAAAACAATTTTGAACAGTTACAAACTGTTTGTAACTTTTCAAAATTATGTTTGAAAGTTACAAACAGTTTGTAACTGTTCAAAATTGTGTTTGAAGTCTACTGACGAATTGGTAAAGCACCAATGAAAGGCAATATTATGATATTAGCCTACAATAAGATTAAATGAGGTAGATAGATAGTTATTTTTTTATTCGGAACGTGAAGTTAAAAGACTATTTCATAATTTTGCACAAAATATTCGGATAATTTAGCTATCTAAATCAGGGACTGAAACCGAACCCGAACCTGAACCCAAACGGGTTCAGGTTCGCTGTTTATAAAGACTTTGAACCCGAACCCGTTGAACCCAAAAATTCAGCAAGATACGGGTTCAAAAATATAAAAATAGAGAAATATTTAATAGAAGAATAATAAAAAACATTACATTTCTTGCATAAAAAGAAATTAAAAACAAAATCAAAATAAAATAACGACCAAGGCAAATTCATACCGGGTGGCAACACCCCGACAGCTGACTATATTTTGCAATTTTTAAAAGTGGCGAATGTTACCAAAATTTTAGTTTTTTCTTGTTCTGGGTATTTCTAATAATTTCTAATTTGAAGTATATTTTCTTATATCAATGCGGTACGTACGTTACAAAGTTGAAGAAAGGTTTTTTTGAAAGCTAAATAAGTTAAATTTAATTAAATAAAAAAAAGAATATATTTGGGTATGTTCTGTATTTCATGTGGAATTAAAATGTGCAGAATTATCAACGCATTGTTGTTGCAAATTAATATTTATAACAACAATGCTTTGATAATTCCGCATATTTTAATTCCACATGAAATACAGAGCATTCTCGATTGTTGAAACGAATAAACGTGAATGTAAAATTTTTTATATATTTTATTAAACAAAATAATTGCGCGTGTTTAAATTTTTGGTTTTAAACCCGAACCCTGAACCGAACCCGAACCTGAGCCCATTTTTTCATGGTTTCAGTCCCTGATCTAAATGGTCTAAGATTACGCTACTGTGTTGGATCATTATGACGAGATACAGCATATAGTCCAAAACGCTAACGATCTGATGCAAAATTATGTCAAATTGGTACTTTTCGCGGCAATACTACGGTTTCTACGGCGCCGCTATCTGACGATGGTTTCTTATAGACGAAATAAGATGAAAACTCCTAGTAATATTTTTTGATATCTCGCTTCGTTTTCGAGATATCGACGTTTAAAGTTTGAATTTAAGAAAAAATTTATGCTTTCTTATAGAATTTGATAAAATAAAACGAAAAGTCCTAGTAAAATTTTTTGATATCTCGCTTCCGTTTTCGAGATATCGATATTTGAAGTTTAATTTTTTTATTACTATAAATGGTTTCTTATATAATTCGACGAAATAAGACAAAAGCGTAGTGTTTTTTTTATATAAAAGTATGTGTGCATAAAAACTGCGCTCAAAAAAGCACCATACGATTTACCCGTTAATATTTTACTCAAATATAATACAAAAAAATAGCTAGCAAAGCAAATTCAAATAAAGATATTCAGCAGGCACGGCTTCACTGGATAAAGATATTCTGCCTAGACGGCCTTCGGTCGAGCTTAAAGGTTTTCTTCTCTTACTATTTTGAATAGCGGCTTAATAGAGCTTAATGGTTTTCTCCTACGGATATGGTGAATAGCGGCTTCGCCAAAGAATGATTTTCTGCACAGCCGGCCTTCGGCCGGACTTAATAGTTTTCTCCTCTAGGTATTTCAAATGGCGGTTTCGCTGAGGAGTGATTTTCTGCCTAGTCGGCCTTCGGTCGAGCTTAATAGTTTTCTTCTCCTCTAGGTATGTTGAAAAGTGGATTCGCTAAAGAATGATTCTCTGCCCAGGAGGCCTTCGGCCGGACTTAATGACTTTCTCATCTAGCTATGACGAATAGCGGCGCCGCTGAAGAATAATTTTCTTCCTAAAATGGCGCTGACATAAAGATTTCTGCATAACTTTTAATTGATACCATCGAACGAGAAGAGATATCAAACAATTTATTAGGACTTTTCGTTTTATTTCATCAAATGCTTTAAAAACCATAAAAATAAAAAAAAATCATAAAAAAATTCAAACGTCGATATCTCGAAAACGAAGTGGGATATCGAAAAAATTTTCTAGTTTTCGTCGAGTTCTATAAGGAACCATTCTCAAATCGCGGCGCCGGAGTGTCCCCCTTTTCGCCATCTCAGAAGCTTCTATTCAAGGCGAATTCATACTAGGTGGCCGCAAAAGCCCAGCTGTTTATTTGAATGTTTACACATTTGGCCTGTCAGCAGTGTTAATCAGGTATGTGATGGAAATCGATTTTGAAAACGAAGCACTTCTGAAAGTTCCTTTTAACGCACTTTTCATCAAATTTTTATAATTTTTGTGATACAACTCTTTTGTAATAAAGAAATATTTTTATAATATTTCTTTATTATTAAAAACCACCTTTCAAAATAGCTTCGTTTTCGGAATCGAATTCCATCACATACCTGAATGTATCACCTTTTTTGACAGCATAAATGTAAATTCTCCACGGCGAATTCTCTTTCGACAACCTGGTTTTGATCTACCTTGCTTCTATTTAAGCCTCATCGGCAACAGCTAGGAAAATAAAATAAATTTTTTAATTAAAGAAAAATATTCTATATGGGGGAGGGTTGACGCTTTTAAAATATACATGATAAAGCACAGCTGATTGACGAATGTTATTTTTTAAATCTTCTGCAAGACTGCAACATGTGCATTAACAAAGAATTTTACACTTGGAAAAATTTTTAGATTAAGAAATTTAATTTTGAATTTTGGATTCAGTGCCACCGTCACAGAAAAAAACACCAAAAATTAAATTAAAAAAGCACCGAGCACTATAAAAATTTTCTCGTCGAAAAGTTGAAAAAGCACTAGAAACTTTGCGAAAACCATCGAGTTGACAACGCTGGTATGTGTGTATGTATAGATGGAACTTTCTATTGGTTTCTGGGATTTTCCGACATTCGTAAATAACATATGTATTTATGTAAACTCGTCTAAGAAAGAGACAATAAATTGCACAAATAAAAAAAGTGACAAACAAGACAACAACAAAACTGTCGTTACCTATAGGCAAGGAAGAAAAAAAAACATGTACGTATGAATGTATGTATATATATAAATGAAATATACATAATTTAAAACAAGGCAGACAAGAAATTAAGATATGACATTAGCAACTATTATTGGTATTTATTTAAAAATGTAGGAAAAAATATGCACATGTGCATTTGGATATATTTTAGGATATAGAACATAGCAAGTAGAGGATTATGGCGAAAAATTAAATCACATTAACTAAATTATTCAATCCAAGGTTGTTGCGTATACTTGGCCAATATACATACACATGTACGTAGTTTGTTTTCACAATGGCTGGTTGATCTTTTTTTAATTTTTGGACTTATATATAATTTTTTGCTTTCGGAATATAAGAAGGTGTTGGTATTAGTTGGTGCTTATTTTTATACCATTTTTGCTTACTGTGGCTGTATAATTAAACTAAGTTGATACATTGATATTGTTGTTGTTATTTTTGTTGATAGGTTGGAAGGTTCATTTGTTGGTATAATTGAATTAGACAGAAAGAGAAAGATAGAGGTGGTAGTGGTTATGGTTGTTGTTTTTCTTCGGTGGTTAATTTGGTGACTGATGAAATTTTTCTTTATCATTCCATTATAGGTATATTTTTTTTAAATTGAATTTTTTTTAGTTCACAAATATGATATATCTTTTATATTTATGCACTGTTTAATTAAAATTGTGTTTCCAAAATAATTCAAAAATATAATAAAATTTGCAAGAATTTAGTACACTGGCGACTTTTGTAAATAAAATTTTTTGTTGTATGTAGTTAGGTATAAACTTTATACTTTAAAGCGAGAAAACAAGACGTATTGGAAAAGAAATAATTAGAATATAATTGCATTTTTATAATAACATGTAAAGTATATATTCGACACAAAATTGGGAAATTAACATAAAAAATTTATCAACACACTTTTTATAAGGAAAAATTTCACTTTTCAAATTTATCAATAATTACGCACTTGATTTTTAATAAGGAAATTTTCTTAATCTTGTTCCGGCACGTATAACCTTCAAACAGAACAGATTTCGATGTTTTATTACTGTATACAACACGTTTTCGAGTTTATTGAAATGAAAAATATTTTAGGAATTTTAATATTTTCCAAAATTTAATTAAATAAAACTGTTTTTACGTTCATTCAAAGTCAAAAAATCACGTCATGGCTGCCACGTCCAAGCAACAATGAATCGTTGTTTCTCATTGCATTCCTCAAATTTTGTCAATACAAAGAAAATTTCAATTGAAACAAGATGGCAAAAGAACATCCTACTATGAATAAAAAGAGATGTCATATTTACCACTTAAAAGTAATGAAAATTTTCCCTTCTATCTGCAAATGTGCGAATAAATAAGGTAGTGTATATTTAGAGGAAGAATATACAAAAAGTATGTTTTGTTACAATAACAAAGTTATTGGCTTAAATGGTATGACTTAGCAAAAGCATATGCAGTGTTGCGAGGTTAGCTTGAAAAATGCTAAACGCACCCAAGGTATATTTAACAGGTGCAGGCATACTATAACAATAGAAAATTTGTTGTAAAGTACAACAGTTGTAAAAAAACGGGAGGTATAATCAGCGGATAACTCTTGAAGTAAATGACAAACACCAAACAGAAAGAAGTCTCCATATGGTGTTTGATAGTTTGATGGCAGTGGTGATATTACTTGAGGTCTACACGTAACATAATATGCAAGATGAGATTGTCAAATTCAATCGCAGAGATAATTATGTTACGTGTAGACTTCAAATTAGTGTTATCTCAATGTTATAAACATTTTTATGAGAGCGTTGTTATAACGCTGTGGTATATGAGCATTGCATCAAAAGTGCTAAGTTTAACGTTTAATCAAGTGAGTCAGCTGACCTAGTGATCCCACATATTAGATACACCTTGAACGGACCAAGATAGATCCATGATACAACAATGGGCGCGTTCATAAAACGTAGCTTTTGTGATCAACTGTTGTACAACTGTTGGCAACTGTTCCGCCCAACAGTTATGTCTTAGAAACGGCTTGATGGATACACTGCAATATGAACAGCTGATAAATGTAAACAATTAAAAACAGCCACAAAAGACATAGTTGAAATTAACTAAATTAATTAGTTTAGCACTCAGTTTTGAGTGCATTTTGATTCCATAAAATATTATATAAACATGATATACGAATTGTCCATTTTCATTTTATTTTAAAATTTTCACCACAAAGCAAAAAATAAGAAGGCTGCGCCATAATTTTTTTTTTAATTTAACGCTAACCCGCCACCGTGTTAAAAAAATTTTTCAACATTATAATATATTAAATACTCTGTAATATAGTAAGTAAACAACAAAATGAACATATATTTAGTTATCTTAGTTTTATTTTAATAATATTCCTTTATATGTTTACTTTGTCAAATTTGTATTGCAAAATTTGTTAAGTCTATGTCCATACGAGTCAACTTTTGCTTCTGAAACTTTCTTATATTTTCTTTTGAAGTTGCATTCGTGGCCATATAGTCCATGTCCAACTTTTTATTTTTATTTTATTTTTTTATTTAAAACTTCATCTAACTAACCGAGCCCATGAAGACCGTATATGGTTAGTAGGCTAACAATATTGCTTAATAAAAGATAACTTAAATTAATATATAAATTTCACTAATATCAAAGAAATATAATATTTACAAGGGACTGACCCTATGAAAAAATGGGTTCAGGTTCGGGTTCGGGTTAATCAAAATAAAAAGTTCAGGTTGGGGTTCGGTTCAGGGTTCGGGCTTAAAACCAAAAATGTAAACAGGCGAAATTATTTTGTTCAATAATAAAATATATATGTAAATCTATTTTAAATTCACGTTTATACGTTTAAACAATATATTCTTATTTTACTTTAATTTAACTTTTTTCAACTTTGTAACACAGCGTCTTCACGAGACATTAACTTTGAGATAACATGAGAAAAAACGTCGGCAGAATACTAAAAACAAAATGTAGAATTTTCTCTTAATCTCACGCTAGGGGAAGACGTAATTTAACTTTTCCGATAAGATTTCATTTTATGCAAATGCTCATCGAGTTAACATGTACTACTTTTGCATAATTAGCTATTTTATTTTTTCACACAAATTTACATTTATGAATCAATTAAACACATTTATTCATTTATTTAACACAGAAATTTTATCAAAAACATCGCTTTTCACTTATTTTAATAACACTCACACATGCACACTATTTTATTTTCATGTACATGTGTTTTTTGACAGTTCATCTCATAAGATTGTTGTTATAAGAATTCTTATAACAACGCTCTCATAAAAATTCCTATAACATTGAGATAACACTAATTTGAAGTCTACACGTAACATAATTCTCTCTGCGATTGAATTTGACAATCTCATCTTACATATTATGTTACGTGTAGACCTCAAGTAACGTAAGTACCGCATTGACATAAGAAAATATACTTCAAATTAGAAATTATTAGAAATACCCAGAACAAAAAAAGCAAAAATTTTGGCAACCATTCGGCACTTAAAAATTGCAAAAAATAGTCAGCTGTCGGGGTGCTGCCACCTGGTATGAATTTGCCTTGGTCGTTATTTTATTTTGATTTAATTTTTAGTTTTTTCTGCATGCAAGAAATGTAATGTTTTTTATTACTCTTCTATTAACTATTTCTCTATTTTATATTTTTGAGCCCGAACCTTGCTGAATTTTTGGGTTCAACGGGTTCGGGTTCAAAGTTTTTATAAACAGCGAACCTGAGCCCGTTTGGGTTCAGGTTCGGGTTCGGTTTCAGTCCCTGATATTTACATGATAGAAAAAAATTATGTATGTAAGTATAAAATTGATGTTCTGGAATAGAATACATCCGATCAAATATATAAAGTAAAGAGAGTTAAGTTAACCGTTTCAACTTTGAAATGTAGACAACCCATCGAATAATAATTAAGATTTTGATCTCATAAAAAAACACGTGGTTATGTATTCAATAAATATTCAATATATTCAATATATCGACAGCTTATCATTGGCTTGCTGCTATCTAATGCCTATTCCAATGTTATAAGGGCAAACCAATAATAATAAGCTGTCGATATGTATAATGGTTCGCAGACTTAATGCAATAGAAAACTCATGTTTCAAAAGCACTAAATATTGTTATGACAAGCATATTCCAAAAGTTTGTTCCTAAAAACGACGGTAGAAAATAGAAACGTTTTTAAATGCTGTGGCAAATTATTCCAAATCCTCGCTATCCTAACTTGGAACGAAAAATCTAGAACACAATTTCTAATGCGCGGAAATAATAACTGAGGATTCCTCACAGAGCGCGAAAAAAGAAAAAAATCACGTAAATACTGAGGATTATTGTTTTTAATTATCTTATAAAATTGTAAAAGCAAACGAATATGAATAAAATTCTTGAAACCACAACCCAAGAATTCTATCACATAACTTGTAATATGAGTGCGTACCTTCAAGCAATAAACAAAACGAACTATTTTGTTCATAAGAAGTTGGAATTTATTCATGACATAGGCAGTTGTCCCAGTAAAAACTTCTGCACAATACAACATATTAGATAAAAGCAAAGCATGCGCCATACGCTTCCTAACAAACAAAGGTAGATAAAGATTTAAGGTAAAATTAATTTTACAGCTTATAAAATTGATGTGGTCACCAAAATTAAGGTTCACGTCAATTATCAATCCCAGGCATTTCATTTTTTCAACAAACTTTATCGGAGTACCTTGAATGGCAACCGAAATTCTATATATGGACCTAGGTGGTTTAAACAACATAGCTTTTGTTTTCATCCACAAAACTAGGTTCAGCTGAGAAAAGTAGTTGAATGTCATCCGCAAAGGCAAAAGCTTTGCAAGAAGACCCTTCAGTAACGGAAAAAATATCATTAGTATATAAAATAAATAATAATGGACCCAAAACCGAACCTTGTGGTACCCCACTAGTAACCGTCATACACTCAGAGGAGTTATTATTTACAGTAAGAATAAAAGAATTTACATGCCATACGGGATCAAATGCCTTAGATAAATCCAACGAAACCAAAACACTCACATTCCCACTATTTAACTTTTGCATCTGCAACTTTCTTAAATTTTCTTTTGAAGTTGCATTCGTGTCCATATAATGAAATTCTTGCTGCGCAGCTTTTGTTTTCTTTTACATAGATTTTTGTTGTTGCTTAATATTACGAAGAAGAAAACAAAAGAAAGTTGCATGTACATGAAGCAGTGTACCCCTTCCCAATCTTCTCACCTCTCTCTCCCATATACTCAAAAGTTGCGCAGCAAAAGTTGACTCGTATGACTCGTGGAGCGGCCACATAATAAAGCGGCGTTGATTAATTTATCGACCTTTTTATATATATCTATATAATATTTTTCTATTGATTGTTTATAGTAATCGGGCTTTTAAGGTCACTAATATCTTTTTTTTTGGTGTAAATAAAAGATTATTATTTTCTCATTTTAATATAATCCTACGTTTCGTTGGTATTTTCCAACTTCCTCAGGGATTGTTTATTTTATTTCAATCTGGCAACAACAACATATAAAGGTAAATTAATGTTAATAAATAAAGTAAATAAATTATTTCTTTTTGTTAGAATAATTAAACTTACATATAATCTTTATAAAATCACTCTACATTCTTTAAAGTATCACAGATTTGTATATGTAAAGGGGACTAAACACAAAACACAAACTTAATAAATTAAAAATTTTTTAAATATATTAAAAGTATCACAGCTCGTTTGATTATTCTTTCAAATCGTCGATTTTAAACTAAAACTATGTTGTAACTTGCTATGATCTAACTTGTATTAGAATATAAACGGCATAACTCTTTTGATCAGCTGTGCATGTTAAGCACAACATCTTGACCATAGGTAGCGAAAAAACTTTATGATGGAAAAAATGGCAGCAAATACACAACTGTTGTGTGTTGCGGAACTAAGACAAACACACAACAGTTGCACAACTGTTACGTCTTATGAACGCGACCAATGTAGCTTTTTTAGGAATTGTGGTGTCAAAAAATGTATGAGAAGAAATCAAAGTAAATATTATAATGTGAGTATATTGGTAAAATACACTAAAATTTGACATCGTAATTACCGAACATATGGGCTGATGTACAGACCTTATATATCGACCTTGAAACGGACAAAAAAAACAAACTACTAAAACGTTATACACAATGAAGATCAATTAGGTAGTCGTCGGCAAATTGATACAACAAGGCAACTTTTTTTTTGCTCAAGCAATTGTCAAAACAAATTGGCAAATTCACATTTAATTTTTTAAATTTATTTAAATAATAAATTTATAAACAAAGTTTGACAGCTGCTTTAAGTCAGTTCAAGGCTAATTCATAACAGATAAACTCTACAGATCACCCGTTCCTTTTTCTCCAAGCCGCACCGCCGCCGATTGACTTTTGTTATACAAAACTACTATTTTTCGTGAAATATTACAATTTTTTAGCTAGAAAAAAATATTTTTTTCAATTTTTTTTATTTTAAGAAATTTTTTCAGTATATTTTCGTTCAAGCCGACATTTAAGCCGCTGCCGAGTCATCGTTGTAAGCGCCGCCGCCGCCGACCAATATTGTCCGCGACGCCGCCGCTGACGAAAAGCCATCGGCTTGGAACTCTGCCCTATTATGATTCACAACTAAATTGATAGTTGATTCGTAGTTTTCAAATTCTTATTATGGATTACAACTTTCGTCAAAGTGAGACAACTGTTTCGTATCAGTTGGGTTTTGGTATTTCGACTATTGTGCATGACGTAACACTGACAACTCAACCTAGTTGAGCTTTGAATCATAATAGGGGCCACAATTTCGTATGGGCTTTAGTATTGGGAAAATAAATTAAAAACATATTTCCATCCCTGCATTTTCTATTCCGTTTAAGGAACAAAACAAAGAGCAAAAAAAAGAATATAGTTTTCTCACAACTCACCGTAAAAAGCGTGTGCGTAAGCGAGATAGAAAATGGGAATGAGGGAAATTACATGAAATTGCGACAAACGCAAAAGATTCTTCTCTTCTGCGTTAACTTTCAACAAAAAATAACATACATATATCCCAAAAGAAACAAAATTTTGTTTGTTTTCACTATAAACCAAAGCCACATGAATAAATTAGAAAATAATATATATTAAACTAATTCAGTTTTATTGAACAACAAACATAGCGCTGGCTTTCATCTTCGTCGTGACCTAACAAACCGACGTGTTTGCTGTGTTCTTTTTAGAGCCAACAAAAACTTGGCTTCTCGATTTAAGTAAAATATTTAACACTTACCCTGAAAAGTCTCTTCATTTTCATCTTCTGAAGCCATTATTAATAGTAGCTTTGATTTTTATATGAAAACTGTTCTAAACACGTTAAAATTTTCAGAAATTTTTTATGCACAATTTATTTTTTCATACAATCACAAAACAGTTCTACTCACAAAAGCGGCTTCGATAAATATGGCGTAGGCAAATGACACACGAATAAAAGTATATGATAAACTATGATGACATTTAAGCGGGGTATACGTTATCGAACTTGAATGACAGTCGAAAGTTCATGAGTTTTGGCTGGCCAAACTATCATTCATGTTAGACACTCAAACACAGGCTATGCAGACCAGAGGTCCAATTCGTCACATTATTGTCAACAGCGGCTAAGCAAAAAAATGGCGGCGGTGTATGAAAAAAAATATATTGTGTCACCTTCGAATATGACAGCTTTAGTAATTGAACATTTTGCTTGCAAAGCCGCAAACACATTATAAAAGCCTTTTTATTTATTTATTTTATTTATCCATATAGTAATACAGAGCCATCTAGGCCAAAAAATACGTATTACATAATACTAATAGAACTATGAAAGTACTAGATCTAATTATATTAAAAAACAATTTCATTGCATAACAAATTCAAACTATTTACTTAAACTACTATTCGAATAAGCTCAAATACATTTATGTGCTTAGTACGAGATATTGCTTGGAAAATATACAGAAAATATACATCCAAATGCAGAAAAAAGATGTCGCACAAAAAATTAACTCCCTTCGAACTGCATACAGAAGGGAGTTAAAAAAGGAGAAAAAAGGGAGCTAAAAAAATTAATTTTCAACAAACAAAAAGTTTTTTAATATATAATGAAACATTTTCGGCCGAAAAATTTCATGTTCTTTCTTTTTCACAACAACTTTCAAATGAAGTTTGATAACATGAATTTGATGTGTGACTGTGCTACCTGGGGGTCTCCACGAGCAATAAACTTGGTAATAATTATTGTTACCGCCGCCACTGTATTAATTATGAACACCACTAATAAATTTAGAGTCACTTATTTACTTATTTCTTTAATATATTAACTCCGTTTTTCTTTATATATAAACGTCATATTTATACATAAGTATGTATATACAGTCATACATAAACATATAATTTTGCTCTTTTTGCTTAATAACGGTTTGGTTTACGATCGTATGATGTTTAAATACCATTGTCAATAATAATCTTTGCTTTTTTATCAAGAGTTTGTAATATAGTTAAAAACAAAGGCCCATAATCATAGTCCTAAACAAAGTATACTTTACCAGCCATATTCATAAATATTTAAAAGATGGCAATAAACTACTTTTAAGCAAAATTTCATAAAATTGCATTCAAAAATTTATATTACATGAAAATTTTAAAATAGGCTTAAAGATGGTATGCACCTACTATAAACCTTCAATAAATTCATATCATCGATATATCATTTTCAACTTCAAATATATTTGCAAATTTAGCACACAGGAATACATGATATGCTTTAACTTAAAGCTTGAAGTCTGGGCTATAAGCGTTTACGTATGTTTTTTTTTAAATTTGATAGAATATGTCACTTAATTATATAAGTTAAACAAAATTCGCAACGAAATTAGCAAAAAAAACACCATCAAAACACATAAAAGCAAAAAGAAATGTTAGTGATGTAGAAACAATCAACACAAATGAAAATAGGCTTGTTATTCGAGTACCTTTTCATACATGATTAAAAGAGTCGTGTGAACTCTTTTGTAATCATTTCTCTTTTTTGCTTTTACTTCATAGAAAATTTGTGTTAAATAAGTTGAGAAATATATTATAAAGAGAGTTCAAAAAATCTTAACTTACACGAAAACAATAAAAAGCTATTCTTTTATTTCAATATCCAGATGAAATCATATTCTTTTTATTGCAACACTAACTACAAAACATGGTGGTGTTGCCAGTATCGAAATCTAAATTTCCTTAAAACACACAATGTCTATTCATAAACACATGAATGCAATTTTATATTAAACAGTTTTTAGCGTGAAACTGTTCAATAACAATTGTGAGTCTTAACTCTAAAATAAGAATTTTTTATGAATGTGGCTGGACGAATTTAAAACCAGTACTGCCATATAAAATACTGGTTTTAAGCTCCTAAAGTATACTTTGTTTTGACTATGATTATGCGCCAAAGTTTTTTAAAGCGCGTTCTAAGCTATTCGTAGTATTTAAATTTACGTTTTAATTCGTACAGAAAATCGTGTTAATTATTCAAAACATCTAAATAAAATTACCATGTTAAATATAGAGAAAATAGTTAAGTTAAATTAGTTGCTCTTAAAAGTTGTTTGTTATTTTAAACAAACTCGAAGCCAACAATTAGGTTCTCATCTGTAAAATTCTATTTCCAACATCATATGTTCACGTTTGGACCGCAGAAGCATATATTTGCAGATAAACTGCGACATAACTTTGAACAATTTCCAACAATACGTGTTCTATAGCTCAGAACATAAACCTTTACACGAACATATTTGTGCTGTTATTATACAGCCGACGTTATAGCTTATGTTTGGAAATAAATATTGCGCGTGGAGACGTGCAGTTAGTGTTATTGCAGTGTCCAAGGTAGATCAACACCACGTAGTCGCAAGAGAAAACGCCGTGGAGAATTTATATTTGGGCTGTCAAAAAAGCTGATACCAAGGCATATTCATTACAGATACCACCATAACTAAAACAAATACAACACAAAAAACATATGTATTTTGTTAGTAGAAATACCCCAGAAATATGTCAAATCCACTATCTGTGAGTCGCACACATTCATAAGCTCTCTCAAATTTACTAACATATGCCCGTAGTTGATAGAAAACTCCCGGACATGTGCCAAAATCTATTGTCTGTGTGACGCACACATTCTTAAATTTACAAAAACAGCTGTTCTTGTAGTGGTACCTGTTCACTCTACCTTGGCCGATACATAAACATTGTTGACAGGTTAAATGTGTAAACATTTTCGTAAACAGCTGAGCTCTTGCAGCCACTTGGTATAAATTCGCCTTGGCAGTGTTTTGACAATTTTGTCAGAAAAATTTTTATTGATAAAAAACGTAAACAAATTCTGTGACGTTTTAATTTATTTTCAAAAACTATAATTTTTACAACATTTTTATAAAAAAATATACGAATAAAGAAATATATGAATGCTTTAACTAAAACAAGCAGTTTAATAAAAAATAAGTGAAATAGTGCATGAATAGTAACAAACTACCTTCACGACGACACAATAAATGGCACAATATTTTCAAAGAATATATTTGCCAATTTTACTGAAAGTGAAAAAGTAAACATAATATTGAACAATGTTGCCAGCACATTACTCAATTTCCTGGATTTTACAATAAATATCAAAAGTATTTTGATTTTTGCCAATATATTGCGCCACCTTCGAATATGACATACACATTGGCGATATTATTGTACAATGCGAAAAATTGCACAATTATATTGCTAGTGGGTGGGCCGCTTAACAAAACATTGACAAAGGCTCTGCCGACGTTTTGTTATTCGCTATGATGAATTTTTTTGTCATTTATAGAGAGCAAGTCATGATATAAATTCATCAGGTGTGGACACTATGTTAAAAGTAACTAACGTTATTATGTCTATGTCCATACGAGTCAACTTTTGCTGCGCAACTTTTGAGTTTATGGGAGAGAGGTGAGAAGATAGGGAAGGGGTACACTGCTTCATGTACATTCAACTCTCTTTTGTTTTTTTCTTCGTAATATTAAGCAACAAAAAAGCTCTGTAAAAAAAACAAAAGCTGCGCAACAAGAATTTAAGCAAGTTGCAGAAGCAAAAGTTGACTCGTCTGGACATAGACTATCCAAGGTAGATCAACACCAGGTAGTCGCAAGAGAATTCGCCGTGGAGAGTTTACATTTGGGCTGTCAAAAAAGCTGATACATTAACACTGCTGACAGGTTAAATTTGTAAACATTTTCGTGAACAGCTGGGCTCCTGCAGCCACCTAGTATAAATACGCCTTGGTTGTTATCGATAAATTTCTTTATATCTTTTACCATTACCATTTTCTTTTGATCCGCATAAACGTTTGCAGCAGCATTTTTGGTTTTTGGGAAAAAAAATTCGCCGATATTCCAACATTTTTCTATATTCTCCATGATTTAATTGGTAAATACGTTTATGATTAATTAACAGACCATATTAATTGTGAAATTATGTCCTATTATACGCGCAAGGAGATTGATGACTTGCACGATGACATTGTGTCTTTCGCTGGCAAGGCTACGGAGAATGAGGATGAAAGACGTTCTGTAATATCTTCCATAGAATATGCTCTTCATAATGGATATGACCGACGTCGTATGTGCGAAAAATTGGAGAAATATTTGGATGCTAATCAGTGTACGCGACTGTTGGAAAAACTCCACGACCGATTAGATGAGTACAAAAGGAAATCTCGCAAGCGAAATGGAACTGAGGATAGTACAAAGTCTGACATTGCTGCTGCTGAGCCGGCTAAAAAGTCGCGTTTTGATGTGGTTATACCAAAATCGAACGGAGAAAAGAACATATTAACACCTGCTATACCATCTCTTCCTTTATTATCGTTACCAGTGGCACCGCCCACCCTAACAACAGCATCCTCCTCTTTAAGTAGTAATCAGATCAAATTAATGATGGTTAATGCTCAAAGAGAAATAGAGGAACGTAAAAGAGCTCTAACACAATTAAAGGCCAAAGATCCCATTTTAGCTTCCGTACCCCAAGTTGGTTTACCGGTGGCAATGGCTAGTCAAGCTCTTTCCAAGCAACCACAACCTGAGGACGTTGATAAAGCAAAAAAAATTGCAGAACTACAAGCACAGATACGTGCAAAACTTTCCGGTTCTCTTGCAAATCTTATACAAACACCTTCAAACGCTGGTATAGATCGACCTAAGCCATTGATATTAGATGAAGATGGTCGTACAATAGATAAAAGTGGTCGTGCCATTAATATACCAACATTAACGCCCACTCTTAAAGCCAATATTCGCGCTCAAAAGCGTGAAGTTTTTAGCAAATCTCAGACATACGTTGAAAAATCATTGGGGCAAGAAGACGCTGTAAAATTTTTCGACGACCGTATAGCTCAAAAACCAGGCAATCGCAATAAAAGAGCTTTGCGCTTCCATGAACCTGGAAAATTTCAACAAATGGCAGAGAGAATGCGTATGAAAGCTCAATTAGAACGTCTACAAAATGAAATTTCGCAAATTGCACGCAAAACTGGAATTAGTTCGGCAACGAAATTAGCGCTTATAGCGCCTAAACAAGATACTCCCGATGATGTGCCATCTATGGAGTGGTGGGACTCTGTTATATTATCCAATGATCTAAATACATTAGATGAAGAAGGCAAAATAAGCATACGACAGTCTGCAATAACAAATTTAATTGAGCACCCAACACAGATGAAGCCGCCGAGTAAGTTGAGTTTTTCCGATATCTTTTTTTGATTACTAATGAAAACCAAATTTTATTTAAAAATTATTTAGCAAAAAAAATAAAAAATAGCAACAAAGATAATTAAAGATTCGCTTCGCACTAGCTTACATATTTTGCTACAGCGTGAACTGAATATACCGAACTTACAAAAATGTAAATTTGCTATTATATATTAGCAAATGCACTAAATCAAGTGCATTTTAGATCTCTCAAATATTTTTTTTAAAGTAAGATATTTAAATTTATTCAGGAAAATAATGTGTGATCAGTGTTGTCGGATTTGTTTTTAGCCTCCCTGCCAAATAACTGCGAATATCGCCAAATTAGTCCCAATGTGATATGGTCATGTATGAACGATCTATGGTAATTCAGGCTACCAGGTTATCGAATGTTTTGCCTAGAGGGTTACATGTCTTTTCATTGTCGATTGCAACATTTAAGAGGAAATTTGAAGGTTTTTATAACATTATTATTATAACATCGTTATTTTTCTTAAGTGTGGTGGGGGAGTGGTTGGGATGAAACGATAAGGGTCATTGTTTTTGAACTCCTTAAATACCCATGCGATGTTATTAGGTAATCCATATATGTATTATATAAAAATGAGCTGTAAGTTGGTTTGTTTGTTTGCAGATTTTTATTACGGCATCACGCCTGAACGGCAGAACCGATTTAAAAGAAATTAGGTACACAGATAAATATTTGGCCCACAATTAATATAGGCTGTATTTGTTTCCTGGATTTTGGACCGGGAGGGGATGAAATGGGTAAAAACCTCCCCCTACGCATAACTTTTGTCATTTGTCAACCGTTTTTTAAAATTCTTTATTGCTTTAAAGGGTTTGCTTTCAGTTAGGTCCCATAATTTTTTTTAAAATCGGTGGGGATATTTGACCCTACCCACGCCCGCTCCCAAATGCTTAACTCTGTCATATGTGAACCGATTTTCAAAATTCTTTTATTGTTTGAAAGGTTTTGCTCGCAGTTTGGTCCCATAATTTTTTTCGAAAGTTGGGAGGAATTGGGTGAGAGGAATTCGATTCCCCACGCATAATTCTGTCATTTGTCAACCGATTTTTAAAATTATTTTTTTTGTTTGAAATGGTTTGCTTGCGGCTTAGTCCCATAATATTTTTCGAAAATGTGTTTTGAAAGTAAATATTATTTTTAAACTACTCCCAACAAATCAAAGCTTTTCTCAAACGACAAACGTTTGAAAATGATTTGAAAATAACTTGAAAAACATAGGATTCTCAAAAAAGGGAAATTATTTTCAAATTGAGAAATTCATTTATTCTCAACTTTCAAGCGTTATTCTCAAATTTTTTTCAAATGTGGATTGTAATACAATGGAACTCATATAACATAATTTTTTTCAAGTTCATATTTTATATATTTTTTTCTTATACACGTTGTTACTCATGATAATAAATTATTTAATCACAAGCAATATACATACTATGTATATTTTCTCACAAGCTAGCAGTAAATATGTAATTTTTCCGCAGATGTAATAAATAATTCACTTTGATCGCCATATTTTTTAAATTGTTCCAATTTATTTTTCGCTTTAAGTAGTGTTTTCTCGTTGATTTATAATTTGAGAATAACTCCACATCAAATTGATAAAACACTGATTGTCAAATGTTTATATTCAAATCATTATCAACTTGAATTCAAGTGTTATATAGAAGCCTTTGAAAAAGGTTTGAGAATTGTGCTTGATATCAAATGATAAAGTAATCTTATTTCAAAGGTTTGACTTCGTGTTTGCTTCTACTTAGACCAATCTTATGAAATTTGGCACACGCATTAGTGTCCGCTATAAATACAATGCTATGCTTAGAAAAATGGGCAGTGCCCCGCCCAATTCAAGTAAATATATTTTTAAACTACTACTTAATCGAATATTATGAAATTCGGCACGCACATAAAGCTCCGCAATGAATACAATATTATGATTAAATTTGTTTATTAAAGTTGTTAGAATTTAACCAATTAGACTATCTTTGATATATAGTATGTATGAAGTTCCTCAGAAATGTTTTCTATACCGATTTTTTCAGAATTTAGCTAAGAACTTCATTGTTTTTATATTGTGCTTTCTCTCGTAAATATATCTACAAAATTTCTGAATTTTTAAACGAATACCTATCTGTATGAAAAAATTCTTACGAAAATCCAATTGGCGTAAGATCACAATATTCCAGTATAATGATGTCGTCCTTTTCTGGGAAGCGAAGGAAGTTTGCTTTGAAGCTTACGTACTTAAAGCTGATAAGCGCATCGATTTTATGTATGTATATAGATCAATATATATTTAATGTCTGCTCTTTCATTAATTAAAGTACATACTTACCATTACCTTTTTCTTCCATAATAAATTATTTTAATTTTCTTTAACAAGAACAATTCAAAAATATGTGTTTGGTATTATTAATTTAGTTACGATTTGTCGTTAAATATTGAACATGTGATATAAACCAAAGCATATTTATTAAGTAAACGCATTTCCAGAAGATCATTGTTCTTGCCTGATTGTTCCTTTTTTGTATGTTTAAAGTACAACGTACTAGATTTAATAAGTGTAGATATAACACACACACAGTCTTGATTTTTTTTCTGTTAAGACACTTCATGTTAAATAAAATATGATAGCGACAACGAATAAAATATGGATTGACCATTTATGGTTTGGTGGGAGAGAGGGGGGTGTGTGAGCTTGGTGTTTCAGTTATGCTGAGACCAACGATTTTCACACAACGCAGTAGAAATATGTAAGAGATTTATAGAGTTTTAGTAGGGGGGAGAAGCAGAGGATAATATATTTCCCGCCACTAGATCCGGGCATGGCTATCATAATATTCTCTTGATCGGTTTTTTTTTCTATAAATTACTTGAAAACTTCTTATATCGATGTTTTAACTACAGTAGTTTTCCGGTTTAACGAACCTGTACTTTGTCAGGCCCGTTCGTTAAACTGAAAAGTACGTTATACGCAGTACTTATGTAGAATAACCAGTTTATGGATAAATAAATAACTAGAATTGTATTTTTTATCGTAAGATAGCGGTACTTTTTTCTACTCGCTTTGTTTTTAGTTATTTGTATAAAAAAATTTCTTAAAATAAGTTTTTTAACTAATATTATGAATCTTATTTGTTCGTTAAGCTGAGCACAAAAAATATTTTTGTTCGTTATATAAGATAATCAATGGAGCGAATTGATCTTAAACTGTTCGTTAAAAGCGATGTTCGCAGAATCTAATGTTCGTTAAACCGGAAAACTACTGTATTATTTCAATCATATTTGAAAAATTTTGGCGGTTTTATTTCCTCGAATATCGCAAGAAATCGCAGAAAACGATAACAAAATTTATAAAAAGTAATAAATAGGAACAATAAAGAAGAGATCAAAGAAAACAAATTGCTAATTTTGTCAAAAGTGTAATGGCAATAAATTATTATGTTGAAGTATATTAAAATTTTTGCTTTAAATGTTTGATGCAAATTGGGCAAATGATTAAAAATTCTAGCTACTCGTACATGAAACGACGTTCCAAAACAGATGTTAATCTTGGAATCTGAATTTGACGATTACGGATAGACCGACTGAAAGAAAAAAAAAGAGATCAAATGCGGAATGTTTTCATTTGTATAAATTTTGTAAAAAAAAATATTCTTAGTTTCTTCCGTAATCAGAGGGTGAAATATCTTCGGCTCACCATATTAATATATTCATATTCTATTTCCTCATAAAATTTGGTTAAATAGCTGATGTTTCATTAATACTAGTATCCACGATCAAACGTGGTAAAAGCGAACAAAGGACGCTGATGATGACAGCGTAGCGGCTGTCGAAATGAGTAGTACTAATCCGTTCTGCTAGTCTGATTAGATATTCTAATATTCCACTCTTAAAAATAATTTGAATTTACATTACTTAAAAAAGCTACGATATTTTGCATTTGCACTCTCGCAAGACCGTTTGCACCAAACACTGAACTCCGTAAATATTTTCAGATAACAAAATGTATCAAATTAAAAAATTTCCGTTATTAGTTCGTACAGCGCTTAACCTTTATTTAAATAATGGGTATTGCCACCGCTGGAATAGTTATAATGATAACAAAGTTTTGTAATTTTCATATCGTTTTGGGTCTTGTCTTCATGATTGCCCCCAAATTCTGAAATACTGAAATGATTTTCAGTGATTGGTTAGGAGCAAATTTGTCTCTGAACTACAAAAGAAAAAATGGAAAAAGTTTTATTCTTAAAATGTCGGACTAAATCCAAAAATTTTCGAATCGGTTGTCGCATACATGTCAACGGATCTGTATAAGACTTTGTAGACCAATATTTCACGTACCGATATGGGGCGTATTTTATAAAATTTTTCTAAGAAATCGAACTTTGACCCACGATAAATGTAAAACGACACTTTGAACGCAGGTACGTGAAATGCTAGTCTACAAAGTCTTTTTTAGATCCGTTGACATGCATGCGACAACCGATTCGAAACTTTTTGGAATTAGTCGTCTATTATCAGCCCTATGAAACTATCTTTGGCAATGTAACTCCTGAGCTATTCAACTTTTATCAAAAACTTTTCATTTCATTTTAGATGAGCCTTTGAAACCTGTATATTTGCCAGTATTTCTTACCAAAAAGGAACGAAAGAAATTACGTCGTCAAAACAGACGAGAAGCTTGGAAGGAAGAACAGGAAAAAATAAGGTTAGGACTGGTACAACCACCGGAACCGAAACTGCGCATTTCTAATTTAATGCGTGTTTTGGGCACTGAAGCTGTACAAGATCCTACAAAAATCGAAGCGCATGTTCGAGAGCAAATGGCGAAAAGGCAAAAAGCTCACGAAGATGCTAACAATGCTAGAAAGTTAACAGCCGAACAGAAAAGTGAAAAGAAGATAAGAAAAATTAAGGAAGACACATCGTGTGGCGTGCACGTTAGCGTATATCGTATACGAGATCTTCAGGATAACGCTAGCAAAAAGTTTAAAGTTGAAACAAATGCCAAACAATTGCATATGACCGGCACTGTGGTTTTGTTTCGTGATTGTTGTGTGGTTGTTGTTGAAGGCGGGCCAAAGCAACAAAAGAAATATCGACGCCTCATGATGCATCGTATAAAGTGGGAGGAGGATTTAGTTAAAGGTCCTGATGGTCAAGAAATTCCTAATTCCTGTGCATTAGTATGGGAGGGTACAAGTCAGCGGAGGCATTTCGGTGAAATAAAATTTAAAATATTTCCAATGGAAAAAATGGCTCGAGAATTTTTTCAGAAACATCAGGTGGAGCAGTACTGGGACCTTTCATACTCTGGTGCAGTTTTGGAAGCTTCAACAGATGAATAAATGTTTGTGTTATTACTAAACTTCATTTCTTATTTTTAGCCCTAGATTCAGGAAAAACAAAATTTCTTTACAATAAAACGTTGATTTTTGGAAATGTTAATTATTTATTTGCTGTTTCGTTTATCTCTGAATCCTCTTCACAATTTTTTTGTTGCAAAGCAATATACTTTTTTACTTTATGGACCAATACATGCCTTATAGTGTCTAACATTCTTTGATTTATAGCCAGCGAATGATCGCACAACCGTTCTAATGTTTCTGGTAAAACATAGCCCTTTTGGAAGCATTCCGAAACCTGACAGACAGCTGATAAACTAGCAGTTACTACTATACCATGTTCTTCAACCGCATCATCTTTCTCATCACAAGCAGCCAGGCTGAGTATCAACTCTTCAACATCAGCTAAAAGTTATATATTTTCAATTTATAAAGATTTATTAATCGGAAAGGTTTGATCTGATTACCTGTGGGATTAAGAAATTCTTGCTGCTTCAACAAACACACGGTGGAGGATGTAATAAGATCGTATGTTGGTATGCCAGCTTCTATTAAAGCAACTCCACAACAGTTTATAGCCGTGCTTAATGCGCAGCCATCGTCATCTATGATCAAGACTTTTATTTCCAATTGAAAATTTGCAAATTCATGGCGGCATATCACCGGTTCCAATGCCTTCTTTAAAGACACACTCATAGAACTTTCTTTGCGCGTTAACACTTCTCCATCCATGTTTGCCAAAGGTGCATATTTAACACTACAAATTACAACTCCCAGAGTGCCACTGAAAAAAAGTGTTTCGATATTTTTTATCTACATATCGTCAAAAGAAACGCAAAAGTCCCTAACTAACTTTTTTATAATTTAGAGGAGAAGCAAAAAACGTGTTAATAATAATATATAAAAAATATCACCATGACTAGTTCATTTCTGTATGAATTTTGTATATACATACATACATATTTGTAATATTTTAATAAGAGTTATGTTAGTTAGTGGTTTTTCCTTCATATTTTCCTGAAACCAAAAGCCCTATCTTCACTGAAAGTATATGAAATGTAACCCTACGTCTATACCTGATATATTTTTATCATGACAAAAGTTAAACTTTATACTGAAAATTTTTTTTTATGTTAGCTGTTTTTCATATATGAAATTTGACATTTGTCATGATAAATATATATCAGGTATAGACGTAAGGTAATGTGTTAATGGTAAATATCATGGTATAAGTATGTAAGGTAGTTCCACTTTCTCTTTTTTTCTGACATATTCTTGCTTTCAAAAATTCTCGCTTTACAAAATCCCATTTTTATAAATATTAAAAAATTAAACGTTATTAATTTTCAAAAGAAAATAAGAATTGTGTTCAGAGTTGTGAGTTTTTGGAGTCTATGGAAGAGCTTATTGCAATATCCGCGATGTTAGCAATTTCTGAAGAATTTTCGGCATTTTTTAAGCGATTTTTTTTAATCAAAATTATGGCTTCTTTATAATTGTACAATTTTTTCGCAAATTTTCGCTATTTTCACGACAAGCGTAACTCTTTCCAGATTTTCTTTCTTACGTTTTTATTACGCTTTGTAATCTTTAAAAATTTAGCAAGTTTTAGCGAATTTTCATAATTTTCGAAATTTTTCCAGAGATATTGACTCGTTACATTTTCGTTATAGGCATGATTAATACAAGTTTTTGCACTTCATAGAGTTTTTGTGGATTTTTGGAATTTTTCCGTTTTCTTTATTTCCGCAATATTTGTTTAATATGCAATAATAGTGAAATTAGCTTCTAATGCATCGATTTTACCAATTTATCATTATATAACTATTCTGCATACAAAACTGCTTAAGCATTTGGGAATAAATTCTTGATTTTATTAAAAATATCAGTACTATTAAGTTATTTTATCAGGATGTACACTAAAGTGGTTCGTCCTTAAAACAAAATAAAAAAGTTTAGCCAGTCACCTCATAGTTAAAGATTAGTTGAAAAGAATTCCAAAAATATTTTTTTTAATTTTTTGCCACGCCTCTAGATACCGTCCTTTAAGTTTTTTGTACACTGCGTCGCTATTTGTACTCCGATCATAACATATTGCATATCGTTATCATAGCTTGCCTATGGCTTCATTTTTGCTTTTGATGACTTTTTAATCCAACACGAAATCCTGGGGTCCAGTTATGCCATCTCGGATCCTTCCCCCCTAATGTCCAGTTTTTTGCACATAGCAAGGAAGCCCATCTAAAACTTAGTATGTCCAGCTTTTAATATACTCACTTTTATGTCACGCCCAAAAAGTAGGACCCATTTATCTTTTACAAATACACATTAAATTAAAACAAGTCGATCAATATACAAAACAAAAAAAGTGCATCAATCGCGCCATAGAATGAAACTTATGTCAATGAAGTTTCTTGAACTGTAAAAACGAGTTTTTACCATGCCCCAAATACAGCACATTTTGTTTTTCATATATATCTCCGCCATATAAGGTCCGATCTTATCGTATCGCAGTTTTGTATGACTTGACTGTGGCTTAAATTTTATATCTGGTGACTTTTTAAACCGACATAATTGGACATGTTCTGTATTTCATGTGGAATTAAAATGTGCGGAGTTATCAAAGTATTGTTGTTGTAAATTAATATTTATAACAACAATGCTTTGATAATTCCACACATTTTAATTCCACATGAAATACAGAACATACCCACTTATGCCATCTGAGATTATTCCCCAAATGTCCAATTTTTTGAACGTGGAAAGTAAGCCCTTCTAAAACTTTGTATGTCTAGCCTTTAATATACTCACTGTTATGTCATGCCTCACACTTAAACCCATTTTTCCTTTACATATACATATATATCGAGCCCTATTTTTGATTTAATCGTAAGCGACATCTTGTAAAAATAAAATAAATTTTTCAGAATTGTCGAAAATCCAAAATTGTTGATAACTTTTAAAATACGGGCTGTAAAATTTTATCATAAGCGACATTTTATGTACATACCAAGCAAAAAATAAATGAACGCGTTCGACATAAAATACGAGTAGTGTTTCATGATTCCTTGATCACTTGTTTCTTCGAATGCATTCTGAATGACATCGTAAATCGTAAATAAAGATATAGTTTTTGAACTCATTAAAAACGCATGCAATTTCACTAGTAATATATTGCATAAAATATCCACTGAAAAAGACATGCAAAAACGGAATTAATGACTCGATTATCGATGGCAGCCGAACTTCAGTTGCGTGGCATAAAAGTGAGTGTATTAAAAGCTGAACATGCTAAGTTTTAGAGGGGCTTTCTACCCACGTGCAAAAAATTGGACATTAGGGGGAAGGATCCGAGATGGAATAACTGGCGCCCAGAATTTTGTGTCGGACTCAAAAGTCACTCAAGGCAAAAATGAAGCCATAGGCAAGCCAAGAATAACGATATGCAATATGTTATGATCGGAATAGATATGGCGACGCAGTGTACAAAAATCTAAAAGGGCGGTATCCAGAGGCGTGGCAAAAAAAAATTATAAAAAATATATATTTTGAATTGTTTTTAACTAATCTCTAATCCTAGGGGTGACTGGCTCAACTTTTTTTCGAACCACCTAATGTACATTAAAATTCTCGCAACAAATTCCCGGGATTGAATTTTTTTGCAGTTTCCGAGAATGCATGCAAAACGGAACTATGTATTTTTTAGTTAACTCCAAAAAGGGGTAAAATGTTGCCAAATATGGAAAAAAGTCGCAAATCAAGATGAGTTTGAAAAAGTCGCACAAAAAGTCGCTGGCCGTCAAAAAGGTTGCAAAAAACGACTTTAGTCGACGAACGGTAACGCTGAGTGACATAAGAACCAGGGATGGCAAATGAGATTTTAAAATTGTACCAACTGTTGTCTAAAATTGTACTTTCTTGGGCTTAATTGTACCAAAACATATTTTTCAAACCAGAAAAATTTTTTAAGTACAGAAAATAAATCACTTTTCTGTTCATATGTATGTATGTATATCTATGACAAAAGAGAAAGTGTTCTTAAGTCGGATTTAGCTATTGCAGTATCTAATCGAAAATAGCTTACATACTAGCTATTGGAAGATAGAACGTTTTACTCTCAATAAAGTTCTGAAAAAAACAAGTTTTTTTTGGTTTTTTTTTAGTTTTTTTCGTTTATTGGCAAAAAGTCCGAAAACGGCTAATCTGAATAAAATAAACTGTACACTGCTGTATAGATATCTCTCTATTCTTTCATTCAATACACTGATTGTGCCGATTATATAAAAAAGTATATATAGTGTTACAGGCCTTTAAAGTTTAAAAAAGCATATTTTTAGTCCATTTCCCAAAAACTATAATTTTAAATTGCTCCATTAAGGCCAACTTTTTGGCCGAATACCGAAACTTTTTATTCTCTGTAAATAAGGAAGTTAATCGAAATAGTATTTTCCACATTTAAAATATGTCACCGTCATGAATCTGTTTTTCCCGTAATATATCTTTTCGAATTGAATGCAAATTTTACTTAGTTTTATAAAGCTCAACCAAAAGATATACATAGTAACATAAAGTATGCAACTATTTGTTGCCAAAATAAACTAGGGATTTTTCGCAATCGAATTTACTTCTGCAATTTTGCACTGAAATTGATTATTTTTTTTAAAAACAGATTTTTTTAAATAATTTAAAAATATGACAAAAGCTCATTTTCAATCTTCACGATAAACTAAATACCGTCGAGAAAAATTCTTTATTGTGTATATCATCGATGAAACGCGGGCGTAAACAAAAATATTTCACTTTAGTAGAAATTAAATAAATTTACTGTCTAAAATAGGAAAATATTCCACTTTATATCTCTTTGGTTATTCCGACTCAACTTTTTGATTGGTGCTCTTGTAACGTCATCAATAAAGTGATAAAACACTCCTCAATGTATGTGTACCGAACCCAATATTCCAGTTCTATTCACCATTTAAGCTAATTTCATGCCAAGCTTTTATTAGTCATATGCTCGTAAATGTTTAACTTTTATATTTGCTCGATGTAATGAAATATATTCAATTTCTACTATTATTTTGACTGACACTGTATGTATGTAGAAATACTCTTACGCCCTTTTTCACAGTGTGCAGTTAAAAGTTAGCGTATACTTTAACGGAGAGTTTTGTATTTGCCGTTAAAAACCACGTTAACTTTTAATCACATTGTGAAAAGGGCCGTTGATAAAATAAATAATGACTTTTCAGTTCTGTCAAGTTTTTAAAATGTCAATATCAGTTAATGCTAAAAAGTTTCGACAAGTTTCGGATTCGGCCGAATATTCAGCCTTTTTGCCGAATACTAGGTTCGGTTCGGGTTCAGCCTCAAAAAAGTGGTTTAGGTCGGATTCTAAAAAATACAAATAAATAAAATCGACTACAAAACAATAGATTTTTACATGCGATTAATCGGCTAATTAATCGGAATGGAAAATGGTTGATTGAAAAGTCGAAAATCGATTTCTTGCTTCGTTTACCATTCACTACCCAGCAAAATCTTCCGTGACAAGAAAGTAGTTTAGTCATGTGTTTGAATGACGACGAAGTGGTTGGATTTAGGTGAAACATGTTTTATGAAAATGTGCCAATGTAATGATTTAATTTCGTTTTTGCATGCCTTTTTCAGTGGATATTTTATGCAATATATTACCTAGTGAAATCGCATGCGTTTTTAATCAGTTCAAAAACTATAGTTTTATTTACGATTTATAATGGCATTCAGAATGAATTCGAAGAAACAAGTGCTCAAGAAACCATGAAACACTACTTCATTTTGAACGCATTCATTTATATTTTGCTGGGTAGTAGAGAGCATGTCTTAACAGTCAGAAGAGCATGGTTCGTATCCCAGCTGCGGCAATATGTTATTTTCATTTTTTCATATTTACATGAAAAAACGTCATCGAATCAGGGAACTTGCATGGGTTCAATTCATTCATTTTAATGGAGATCAATTTATTTAAATTTTCAGATTAACACATGATCTCCAATGACATGCTAATGTAAAAATCATGCATGTTTCACCTAAATCGAACCAGTTTGTCATCACTTGAACCATGATTATACCCAGAAAAAATAACATGACAAATCATAATCATGGGTTCAAGTGATGATGAAGCATGCATGATTTTTACATTAGCGTGTCATTGGAGCTCATTTGTTTACATGAAAGTTTAAAAAAATTTATCTCCATTAAAATGAATGAATTGAATCCATGCAAGTTCCCTGATTCGATGACGTTTTTTTTCATGTAAATAAATATAAAACAAATGAAAATAAAAAAATGTTGCCGCAGCTAGGATACGAACCATGCTTTTCTAACTGTTAAGACATGCTCTCTACCACTGAGCTATTGCCTTCTTATTTTTTGTATGAGCTAAAACTTGTTTTATGAAAATGTGCCAATGTGATGATTTAATTCCGTTTTTGCATGCCTTTTTCGGCGGATATTTTATGGAATATATTACCTAGTAAAATCGTATGCGTTTTTAATGAGTTCAAAACTATAGCTTTATTTACGATGACATTCAGAATGCATTCGAAGAAACAAGTGACCAAGAAACCATGAAACACTATTTAATTTTGAACGCGTTCATTTATTTTTTGCTGGGTACACATGGTTTGAACCATCAGTTGGAAGAAGGGGATAAACGCAATTTTTCGAAAATTGAGCTATACACATTTTTGTTCACTTGAAACATATCTCTATTATGTATGTTAAAGCCAAAAATGTAACACTTATTTATTTATTTATATATAATATATTTTACAAATTAATTCATAAAATATATACAAAAAGGCGCCGGTAACCAGACCATATGCGCTCGTATTATTATTAAAAAAACAGAAAGTTTGTATGTTACAAAAATATACACAAGAATAAAAATAACATAAAGTAAATACATAGTTTCATTAAGCGTGAAATAAAGAAAATAATTTTGAAACATGAAAATTCTGAAAAATATCTGCCTGTTCCTCCAACTGCGGACGACAGACAGCCTCAAATAGGAAACCGCCGACCGCACATGGTGGAATAGGCAGTACTTTTCATTTTTTTTCTGAGATAAACCTAAACATCCTGGATGCCGTGTTGCTGCAGACCTCTTATTATTCGCTGTCTATACACATTTTTGTTCACTTGAAACATATCTCTATTATGTGTGTTAAAGCCAAAAATGTAACCCCTATATTTAATAGAATTTCATGCGACTGAAAAAAGAGTCCGTTTTGGAAGAAGGGAATAAATCCGGTCATTTATTCCCTTTTTCCAACTGATAATCAATAAAAAAAGAATGCTGGTACAATTAAGTTCAAAAAAGTAAAATTTTAATAGCAAAAATTCTGGTTTTCCGTGATATTTGTTACTTCAAAATTGATTGATGATTTTAAAAAATAATGGGTAAATTATATAAAAAAACACCTATGTCATTGAATAAGAAAAACATATTCAAGATATCAAATTACAGACATTTTAAATACTGTTCAAGTCGAAAAGGTTATATAATGTGTTCTGAATTTATAGATGGCTGTCCTAGACACTTTTTTGCTTCAAAAAAGTACGTAAGTTCATATTACCATTTATGAGGCATACACTTCCAAAATGCCAATAAATACGAAACAAATTAATGACATTCGAAAAACAAAACAATAAATTCCCGACGAATTCAAAGAATATATTATATTATCTCTTGAACTTCTACAACAACCGAAACTGCTGAGAACGATGACGAATAAATGATATTAACTACTTCATGATTACATTTTGTAATTAATTACATGTTCAAATACATATTACATGTAATTTGTAATTGGTACACTGCAATTACAATTACTTGTAATGTGTAATTGTCTGAAGAGCAATTACAATTACATGTAATTGTAATTGAGGCATGAACAATTACAATTACATGTAATGGGTAGTTGATATACTAGCAATTACAAATTATTTTAATTGTAATTGAAGATTATCAACTACAATTACATGTATTTGGGAAAAACTAATAGTAATTGCTCATAAAGGGGTAATAATTACTTTAACAATAAAAATTACTATAAATGAAATTTATTTGCTGGAGTTTAAGCAATTGTCTATATGCAGCATTTCGTTGGTGCTTTACCAACTCATCAGTAGACTTTAAAAACAACTTTTGAACACTTACAAACCCTTTATCTTATGTACAAACTTTTAAAAACCATTTGAGAGTATTCAAATATATAAATGATTTTAAAAAAATAAGCATAGTAGGCTTTGAAACTTATACAAAACCCAGCAAATAATTTTTTATTCGATATGAATCTATTTTATTTTTGTAACCAAGGCGAATTCATACTAGGTGGCCGCACGAGCCCAGCTGTTTACGTAAATGTTTACACATTTGGGCTGTCAGCAGTGTTAATGTATCAGCTTTTTTTGACAGCCCAAATGTAAATTCTCTACGGCGAATTCTCTTGCGTCTACCTGGTGTTGATCTATCTTGTTTGTAACTGTTCAAAATTTGTTTTTAAAGTCTACTGATGAGTTGGCAAAGCACCAACGAAATGCTGCATATAGACAATTGCTTAAACTCCAGCAAATAAATTTCATTTAAAATAAAATTATGACAATATGTCAAATAATAAAGTTGTTAAAAATTACTATAAATGTATTTTATTACAAAAAAATCTATTATTAATTCAAAAATTATTCCAGAAAATGTAAAATTTTTAAAGATTATCTTATCTCTAAAACTAACTGGAAATATCTAGAGCTCTAAAAGAGGATAAAAAGTAGCAAAATTACTTACATCGCGAAAATGAAAAAAATTTGCGAAAAATTTTAAACAGCCCCTTAATTAAATTCATTAAACATCGCTCAAAACACATTTGTCGCGAAAATCGCGAAAATTCGCGAAAATGTTCAAAATGGCAAATGGCCCTAAAATTACTTAAAAATAGCTAATATTATGCGGAATGCAAAAAAACTCGGCAAAAGTCACGCAAATGACGAAATTCGCAAGAACTTGCTAGCATCGAAGAAACAATAAAGTTTTATATGAACTAAAAATCGGTAAAACTGTAAAAAATCTAAGAAATTATAAAAAATCACTAATATCGCGAAAATAGCGAAAATTCGCGAAAATAGCGAAAATTCGCGAAAAATTAAAAAATTGCAAAAAAGCTCTAAGCTGATTAAAAATAGCTAAAATTGTATGGAATGCAAAAAACTATGAAAGAACCGCGAAAATTACGATAATTCTCAAAAACTTGTTAACATTAAAAACATAGAAGTCTTATAGTGATTAAAAATCGATAAAACTGTAATATAGCCAAGAACCGCCTAAAAATCATTTATCGCAAAAATAGCAGAAATTTGCGAAAAATTGCAAAACTGCAAAAAAGCCTTAAAATTGCTTAAAATAGCTAAAATTGTAAGGAATGCAAAAAAATAGGAAAAAATCGCGAAAATGACGCAAATTCGCGATAAAAGTAATTTTTTTCAGTTTTTGGTTTTTAATAGTTTTACCAATTTTTTAATCAATATCAGACATTGATATCTTTTTAATCTTACCACGTTTTTGCGAATTTTCATTTCCGCGATTTTTTCAGAGCTTTTTGCATTCCTTACAATTTTAGCTATTTTTAAGCAATTTTAATGCTTCTTTGCAATTTTGCTGTTTTTCGCGAATTTTCGATATTTTTGCGAAAAAAAAACGTGTTTTTTTAGCCAGTTCTTGTATTTATAAAAGTTTTACCGATTTTTAGTCACTCTCCGACTTTTCTATGTTTTTAATGTTAAGTTTTTTTGCGAATTTTCATCATTTTCGCAATTTTTCTGAGATTTTGGAATAAATTTTACGGCTTATTTGCAATTCGGCAATTTTCGCGTATTTTCACAGTAAAAGTGATGTTTTGCATTTTTGCTTCTCGTCAAGCTTGTGAGCATAAAAAATTTAAGGGATTGTTTCTTATTCTCACAATCTGCAGAAAATTTTCGTCATTTTTGGCTATTTAAAAGTCTTCCAAAAATTTTTAAATATAATTGAGTATATTGTAATTAAATTAAATTTTCCTTGTAATTGTAATCATGCCAACACAAATTACATGAAATTTCAATTGGTATGATTGCATTAACAATTACAAGTAATTTGTAATAGGCTTCCTGCAATTACAATTATTCATAGTTGTAATTGGTGCTAAAGCAATTACAATCAGAATTTTATTTGGTAGTAGTCCAATTACAATTACAAGTAATTTGTAATTGCACCAAGGCAATTGATGTTTTGCCATTTTTTGCTGCTTGTGAGTATAAAAAATTTAAGCGGTTGATTCTTTCTCACAATCTGTAGAAATTTTTCGTCATTTTGTATGTAATTGAAGTGAAAATGTAATCATTACTCCCCAAGCTGCCAGCGCCTTTGTTCGAAATATCATCGAGTTGAACAACCGTGAGCGTGACCGAAGGCCGGCTATTCCGGGAATATCTAGCAATTAAAAACAAATTTTTAAAAAATTTTGCGTTTCCGGAAAAGATGTCTTCAAAATCTTTTAAATGATGTCAATATTGAACTGTTGCATTCAGAAATGCAATGCACAATCACGGTTTTATACGAAAACTTTATAGGCCCATAACTCGGAATATATGGGTTTAAATTTTCTATCACCTGTTACTTTTTTCTTTTTGAGCAGCTTCCATAAACTAGATTTTTTTGTTTAATTCTTACCATCTGTTGTTCTGTTTGCTTATTTCTTTTGGAGGCTCAACTTGGGCCATTACTTTTGTGTTGCCATATTCTATATACGCAGATCCTTTAACATTGGAAACGGCTCCTACCTTCAAAACTAGAAAAATATATCCAACATAGCCAACGTTGAGACAATACAGATATCATGAGAGAAATAAAATGACGAATATTTACTTACATGTAGGCCTAGGTTCCAATTCCAAAAACTTTGGTTTTGTCAATCTATCGAGCAGTTCATAAGGATTTTCTTTGTGCTTGTAAACGCCAAATTTTATCTGTGATTCGCTTCCCAAAAAATGGGACATTTTACATAAAAACTGTATTAAACGTGCTTAAAAACGTTTGCTTCGACTGCCAAATTTGACGCAAGCCGAATTAATTTTACAGGTGGTGGTAATAATACAACAAACACAATATCAATTCGCCTGGTTAGCCGTAACTGTCAAAAACATAAGATTCATTATTTAAAATGTACTTTTAAAACTGTGATTAGAATTCATATCCAAAAATAAATACCTTATTTTGTTTATTGCCACATATATGCGTTGCTAATCATTAAAAACCACACGATTAAAAAACAATTGACAGATACAGCCAACGCGGCGAAATAGTCATATTTGCTTTCAACACGACCTGTATTATTGGATCATGAATTAAGGGCCGTGGCAATTTATCAAAATGTTTGATCAATTTCATGTATGTATTGGTAGTATCTTGTTTTGCTTAGCACATCAACTTATCAAATTCATATCATCAAACTTCATTTGAAAGTTGTTGTGAAAAAGAAAGAACATGTGATTTTTTGGGCGGAAATGTTTCATTATTTACTAAAAAACTTTTTGTTTGTTGAACAAATGTTTTTTTACTCCCTTTTTTAATTCCTTTTAACTCCTTTCCATATGCAGTTCGAAGAGAGTTAAAATTTTGTGCGACATCCTTTTTTTAGCATTTGGGTTTTTTTCTGTATATGTTTCAAGCAATATCTCGTACTAAGCATATATTTTTTTTAAATTTCTATTGCTATATTGCTTCGATTTAACTCGCCATAAAGCAGGCAAACCACGATAAACTTCAATAAATTCAATTTTGTTCATCTGTTTCTTTAAATAGTACGTATCCATAGAAATGATGTGGTCGCTGCGAAAACTAAACAAAAATGACATTTGAAGTAATAACACAGCCACACATCAAACAAGCTTCAAATTTCGTCATCGGCGGTACTGAAAATCAAAAGTGTTTTGTTTTTCATCAAACTCACATCAAACTATACGTGTGAGGTTTTTTGCACTAAACAATCACAAAAATCTCTGTTTGATCAAACAGTTTGATAAGTTTAAGAGCTTAAGAGCGGCAAGCGTCGCGGTAGCAGCAGGGGACGTACCTACACGCCGTTTACATTGGGAAACATTTGTCGTCGAACATTTTATTTAGCGTGAGAGTGATGAAATAGACATATATATACTTTTTTTAAATTTATTTTTAGCAACTGTTACTCTAGAATTTTTATTACATTTTTAATTTTTGAATTTGCGATATTACTCCTAATATAAAATCTATTCTTAAGGAGTAACCTCAACAAATTTAGATATAGTTACAGTTTTGTTACATATATAGAACAATATACACTTCCTGCTGAAGACATTCCTCATTGTCTTCTTTTTTTTTTAACACATTGTATGGTGCAAGAGAGTGTTACATATTCAGTCATATATGTAATTTATAACTCGTAATATTGCATTCTATTTCGCAGATGAGTTTTGGTGAAGTTAATTATGTATTGAAAATATTCTTTCAACATACATATTTTGTTCGCATATGTACATATGAATGTATCAAAATTCATACATAAAACTATCAGAATAAAAACTAGGTTATTTTTCACACTGATTTTAAAGTTTCTCAGAAAAAAAGTCATAGCTCATCAAAAAATAGCCAACAAAATCGCCAACTACTTTATAAATCGCCATGTCGCCAAATCGAAAATTAGAAGCCAAGCAAGTTTTAAAATCTCCACGTTTGACGAGAGATCGACACACCTGACAGCCCTTTTTGTAGGGAAAAAAGGAAGTTTTTTGAGACATCTAGGGATTGTTAAAAAATTGCACTGGCATCACTTTCTCACGTCAGTGACGTCACTTGTTATGGAATAAATTCAGTTTGGTGTAATTTAATCTAAAGTACTTTTTGGAATAACTAAACAGAAGCAAAAAGAAAATACTCTGATTTATAATAGAGATATATAATGCAGAAATCACAGTTATTGGCCGAATACAATACTGTTGAAAGCATGAGTGAACCATGGCCGTTAGATGCTACTCTCTATCAGCCTTATGAGGCTGAACAAATTCTATTGTCGGAAAATGCCAGTTGTCTCGCTGTGAAAGCTTACCTAAAAATGTGCAATCTTCCGTATGATGTGCGCTTTTGTGCCAATGCCGAGTTTATGTCTCCCGGAGGGAGGATGACAAAATTACCCGTTTTGCAAGCTGGAGCCTTTGTATTAGCCGAATTTGAACCGATTGTCAATTTCGTGGAACATAAAAGTGAAGCTATTGGGACGTGGTTAGATGAAGATGATAGAGTTGAAATGCGTACATACGTCTCATTAACAGAAAACATATTCACGATGGCTGAATTGTATGTAAGTTTTGTGATAGACCGTGTCTACGACGACATTACGGCACCACGTAATGGAGATGTATTTCCTTGGCCTCTGAACAAAATACAAAACTTTTCAAAAAGACGTCATGCTAAAAAACTATTAAAAGTGTATCAATGGCAAGATATGTCTATAGAGGATGTCATCGAGAAAGTTAGGAAATGCTGTGAAACCTTGGAATTGAAGTTTCAAGATACCGACGGACCATTTTTCTACGGAGATCAACCCTGTGAACTAGATGCTATTGTTTTTGGCCATTTATTTTCTGTTATTACTACCAAACTACCCAACATGGCTTTGGCTCAAACAGTACGACAATTCAAATCATTGGTGCAGTTCTGTGATTTTATCGATGATAAATATTTTCTAGTTAGAAAGTAAATTTTTAATATTGATTTAGCTACATATCGAGCCTTTAGTGCATGCTTTCTGTTTTATTTTACTAGAAACAAACAAGGGTCTTTTAAAGGCAAAGGGTATATCAGTGTTAAAAAATTGTATATTTAGAATCAAAATTGCAGTACTGTTCAATGAAAAATAGTTCAACCCATCGATAAATTTCAACAAATGAATCGTCAGGTCATTATTGGTTTGGCCCATATGCCAAAAAGTCCGAATGGAGGAAACCGACAAAGAAGATTTATAGCCTTTTTACACTCACCCACATCTTAGAGGAATGCGTAGAAAATGTTGAAAATGAATACAAAACAGGTTTACGTTTGCAAAATCTTTCATCTTCCATCTGTCATTATATTTATTTTCACATGTTTCATGAAAATTTATATTGTACTTAATAAATTAATAGTTTAAGTTTATTAAGAAAAACAACAAATTAATTATGCGATGTTTATAGTGGATAAAATGTCGGTTAAATAAATAAATATTTATTTCATGTACCACTAATTTTGAATTATCCCAGCAAACACAGAAATACACTACATGTACTGCCTGGATGAAAAATATTGCGGCAATAATCGATTTCGGATTGTGGTAGATACTTCCTTCGGGAAGAAACGTGTCTCGATGGCAATACTCCTACGCAATACGAAAGCGATTCTTCTAGATGATAAACTAGCATTAGGAAGATAAAAAGATTTTGCATTTTAAAAAATATTCATTGATAAACACCGATTTTTTGCATTCCATATTTCCGTCTTTTCTGTAAAACTTGCATACATACATTTTGCAGCTAAAACTCATTTCTCGTGAAGATACGCCTTTTTTTTATATATTTTAAAAATAAAATTAATTAATATAAAATTTTTCTCTTTATATTGCGTAATTGTGTAAAAAATTATAAAATGAAGAAAATAAAATATTACTTCGATTATATTCTTTTAGATGACAATTTGGAGATATTGCTAAACTATTAAGGGGATATCTTCCAATTGTTTGCAGGGATGTGTCTATAAATTTCCATATATACATATGAAAATGGCCGATAGTAGGATCTTAGCCTTAGCAATTTTTACCTTATTTGAGTGGGCTATATTGAATTTGAGACATTCAGTAATGTGTAGTCTGTGGTAATGTCATGTTCAATTGTATTGAAAAATTAGAAAATATGAAATAAGCTAATGATAGAACGTCGGCAGAGTAATGGGAAAAATATTTATATTGGGCCTGATTGTGTAAGGCGTTGGCGTAAACGCATGAGTCGTTTTTTGTAGTAGATTAAAGATCACATGTTGTGTGTTACTTTAATCTATTACAAAAAACGACGCGTTTACGCCAACGCCTTACACAATCAGGCCGATTAGTATTAATAGCAAGCATGTAGAACACGTATAGCATAATGGCCCTTATCGTGTTTGGCGATTTTCGCCTTCGACTACGACATTTTAGTAATAGATTAAGGAAAAGTGTAGTGTGCTGTCCTTAATCTATTACAAAAATGTCGTAGTCGAAGGCAAAAATCGCCAAACACGATAAGGGGGAATATTTCATAACAATCTGCAAGCCGAGCAGTAAACATCTTGAATTAAAAAAATAAATTAATGCACTCTCAAAAAAAATCCAATATATTTCTTTAATTATTTTAACAATTCGACTAGTTTTTTTTATTAAAATTAATATTTTTCGTGACTGTATATAAAGCAAAACTTTTCTTGTATATATGTATGTGTACGATTTTGACACTTCACAGCATGATCGAGTTTTCTTAATATATATTGAGCCTTATCGTGGTTGGCGATTTTTGACTTCAAATTCGCCAATTTGTAGTAGATTAAAGAAAATACGCGACATTTTTCTTTAATCTAGTACAAAACGCCTGATTTTCGCCACAAAAACGCCAACCACGATAACGGGGATTATCGTGGTTGGCGTTTGTACTGGATTAAAGAAAAATGTTGCTTATTTTCTTTAATCTATTACAAATTGTCTAATTTGAAGTCGAAAAACGCCAACCACGATAAGGCCCAATATATATTATGCTATTGTAATAACACTAATATTGAGGGCCACACGTGATATGATATGAAATCTTACGCTTGCTGCTAGAAAAATATTTGATATTATATGAGGTATAGACGGCATGTAAAAAATAGATTTTTACATAGAGAGCGTCAAACAGAAGTACGAATAGAAAGTAAATGATGTTACACTTATTTATTTAATATGAGAAATTATGAAATTAAGCAAACAATTTTTTCCATCGCTACGTTTTCATTAAGTCCAGACCGGTAGCCGATTAACGGCTAACCGAATGAACACCCTAACAAACACACACATACCCTCTCTATTAATGTTTGACACTTCGTACCACAAAATGTACATTTGCATTAGTTATGCGGCTACCTGTTATATTATTCTACTATGGCCCAAGGCATATTGCATGGTAGAAAAATATAACAGGTAGCTGCACAATTAATAAAAATGTACATTTGGGGTAGGAAATGTCAAACATTAATAGAGAGGGTACGTGTGTGTTTGTAGAACATAAGCAGCAAACATACCTGTGGTATTGTATGTGGAACGTAGTTATTTCACATATACACAAGATTTGACAGTTCGTCCATGAAAAAAGCAAACAAAAAAATAATTAGCTGCCGTTCCAGGGCTACCTTATATATTATTCTACCATGGCATATTAAGCAGGTTCAGGCATTACTAAAACAACAGAAAATTTGTTTGAAAACTACCTTAACATATGTCAAAAATAGGGTGGTACTACCAGCGCAGATTTCTCTTGAAATAAATGTCAAACACCACACAGAAGGAAGTCTATATGGTGTTTGATAGTTTAAAGGTAGTGGTGATATCATGAGCATTTCATCAGCACTACTAAGTTTGACGTTTCATCAGGCGAGTCAGCTGACCTAGTGATCCCACCTGTTAAATACACATTGGCCACTACTTGCTTGTGCATAGGCTAAACAGACGTGACAAAAGAGAGGGATGATATTGCATCTCTTGTTGTCCTACTCAAACGAAAGCCGAGTGCAAACATTTTTCTTGTTTGCTTGTTTATCTCATTTAAAATAATGGATAAATTTATTATTTTGTACACGAAAAACTTTCAATTGCACATTTCATACATATTATTTAAAGTTTTTATACATTTTGCACCTTGTTTCTGCAATTTCAACCACTTTTGCTCAGATGCAGGCAAACAGAACACTTCATTTACAATCGAATTAATATTGAAACTTTCAAATATCACGTAAACACACTTTAAATGCTTTATTTAATTTTTTTACATAATAAAGCAATAATTTTTTCCAGTTTAATGTAATGCCACCCGTATACGATATTACAGTCTAACATTAAACGTTTTTTCACTGTGAGCTAAAACGTTTATTTTGTTTTGTTTATTTCTACATCCTCACATCACTATATGTGTCTCTTTTCTATAATATCCGAGTGGACAAAAAAGCTGAGTTTTTAATTTTTAATCACTAATTTTCTTCACATCTATCCTACTTTGTGCTTGAGCTTTTGGCACAAATTTTGGTATAAAACACAAATGCACTACCAGCTGTTGAAACTTTTCAGTTTTTATTAATTTGCCGGTGAACTTCTGTGCTAGTAGCTCACATTCAGTGCATAATAATTAAGTATTAAAGCCTTATCTTTAATAGTTATAAAACTATTTTTAATTACTAACAGTTCAAAAAAACAAGTGGCAAATAGAATTACTTAAACAAAATGGTGAATGTACCCAACGTAATATTAAATAGTGGACACCTAATGCCCATTTTGGGTCTGGGAACTTGGGGAGTAAGTAATAAATTAAATTTATTTATTGCAAATTTATTATGTATTATAATCCATAAATGAGGAATTTGATAAAAATTATTTTTTGATGATTGAATTTGTTAGTTGATAAACAACAAGTACTATTAGTATGTACATACTATATACATATGTATGTAGTATGTATTTCTTTGTGTTTTTTACTATACATGGTCTCTAATTTATTATGCAAAATTTGTCGTTTTATTATAGTAGTTAATGTAGATTTATTCTTAAAGCATATGAAATGCATGTAGTACATACCTATGTATGTAAGTATATGCATATTCATATAAATGCATATACATACATATATACATTGCTTCAAAGTCAATTGGTAGGGAAAATACATAATTTATATCGTTATTATACACAATTTTTGATTTTTCATTTCCAAAAATCTCCAATATTTAACTCATTTGTATAGATCAGTTGTTCTTCGTACTTTTAAAAATACTAGGCCCAGTGGTCGAAATACGAACACTTGATCCCTAACCGGGATTGTTTGTGACCGCTTTTTAAGCAAAAAATACATATTGTGCATATCTAGCGAAAAACACCTTTTAAACCATATGTATATATTTCATAAATATTGGTAGATACTTAAAAGTGTACGATAATTAGGCCTATGTATCTCTACAACAAAAATGCCATAATCGTCAAGATGTCAAACAAACTCCATATATAAAAACTTTTGTTTAGGTTTTTAAACAGCTGTCGAGTTGCATTGACCTGATTATTGGATCATGTGTACGATAAAAAATTGTGTGCCCTATTTATATATAAAAAGATACCTGTGGACCACGATACATTTATTACAAGGTAGTGTCAAGAATAAAACAAGTACAACATTACAAAAACAACATTGCTTTTTATTGTTGTTTACTGCTTCTGTAAAAAATATGTATGATTTTCTTCATGGTAGAATAATATACAAGGTAGCCCTGGAACACCAGCTGATTATTTTTTTATTTGCTTTTTTCATGGTACGAACTGTCAAATGTTGTGTATACGTGAAATATCAGCGTTGCACATTTCTGATATACCAACATACACATACCCTCTCTATTAATGTATTACATTTTCTATCCCAATATGTACATTTGTGTTAGTTATGTGGCTACCTGTTATATTATTCTACCATGATTTTCTTCACACTTGTTTTCTCTCATGGTAGAATAATATAACTGGTAGCCGCAAAACTAATACAAATGTACATTTTGGCATAGAAAATGTCAAACATTAATAGATAGGGTATGTGCAAGGTAGCTCTGGAACGCCAGCTGATTATATTTTTTATTTGCATTTTTCATGGTACGAACTGTCAACTGTTGTGTATATGTGAAATAACCACATTGCACGCACAATACCACACGTAAGTTTGCTGCTTCTGTTATACAAACACACACATACCCTGTAAGCCGATAATTTTCCTCGGCGCACTGTGGTTCAGCTTCATACGATTGGTGGTATTAAATGTAAGGAAATATCGTACAGCCCAAAGCGTATTAATACCAAGTAGCCCTATTAGTGCAACAACAACTGGACTTTACCAATCTGTCATGTTAAATGCATACATAAAAAGTTGTTGTTTATTTTTTTTACATAGAGCTTGACACTTTGGTAAAGTCAGCTGATATTATTTTTTACAAAACACAGCTGACGATAATTTTGGTATAGACTAATATTTCGTTGTGGTAAAAAATACTGCAAATATGAAAAAAATGCGAGCACAAGCACGCCTACTTCCCATATAAGACAAAAGTTAAAAATCATTGTAGTCACAATTTTTTGCTCATTGCAATTATATGATAATATTAACCAATGCATAATCTGCTAACAACCACGCCTCCTACTTCTCATACAAAATGACCACATAAAATCCAATATTTCTCTAGATCGCTTAAAAAGCTACACAGGTTTAAATTTGCGTGTTTTTTATTTGATTAAAATATAAATAAAATGTAGCAACAGTCACGCCCATATATAATGAAAATATCTGTAAATAAATGAAAGAAAATAAAAAAAAGTTTTTAAAACAAAGTAATTCGCATTCGTATCCTCGCATGTAAAGGGGAAATTCCAAATTGAAGCCCTTCCTCCGAAACTGGTTTTGTCCTTAATACTTCCAAATTGTTAATTTCGCTAGGGTTAGCTTGACATATAAAACATACAGATATTACTGATGTTTGTGTGATTGTATTCGCTACCTTTCCATCAATCATTGTTAAAACAGGAGTATGCAAAATTTCAAAACTTTTGTCATATATATTAACAACAGTTTTTTTTTCAAATCTTTAATTTAATTTTGCACCCTTTCAACTTCTTCAGAATAACATTTGCCGTTTCTTTTACAAATTTAAATTTTATTGACCTAAAAAAGTTGTTGATGATGGCCTTGTATTTCGCATTTGTGCCATCAATACATTTCAAATTGAGACGAAAAATACTCCTCAAAAAATATTTTTGTCATTTAAATTTGGATCATTGAATTTAATGGGAAAATTTTTGAATTTACTCGGTTTTTTATAAATTTTTGTAGACAGAAATAAAACGTTTTTTATATTTTAATAATAAAAACAAAAAAAAATATTTCTACATAAATTAGAGCATAAACTGATCATTAGAATACTTTTTTTACAATTCAAATGTTTCGCTTTGAGAAAATTTTGCATCAGGAAATATATAATAATATTAAGACACCAGCAAAAATAAATTTGGTGCAAGGAAGCAGTAAGATTAATTAGAAGGGCTTCGGAGATGCGCAAAAGCACACAGTGCATCCCCTCTGATTACGAGGATGCAATTACGCAAGCGAGTGAATAAATTTACCACATACAAGACGCAATTGGTCGGCTATTTATGTTTTTTCATTTTTTTCTAAGCCCGAAGTTTTTTATTCAACTCACACTTTTTATAGTGTATCCTCTCTCGCTTACGTGGATACAAATATGGATGAGAGTGTTGTTTTTACTTCGTATTTTAAGTTTGTATTCTTCATTGAATTATGTAAGAAAATAAATGTGCCTCGGTAGCTTAGTGGTTAGTGCTCTAGCCTAGCATGCGGAGATCTTGGGATCGATTCTTGATTCACTACGCGAACAAAAAGTATTTAATAAATGTAAATTGTAGTGTAATATAATTTCGAACTGTATTTGTACCATTTAATACATAAATAAATATAAAAACAACATAAAATACTGGCAAATAAAAAATTAATCCAAGTATGGGTCAAATTGTGATGTAAAGAGCAATAAAAAAGACGTGAAATTAATGCATCTAGGATGCGCAGAAAGATGTTCATACCTCGGGACTTACCAAGTGGGACATCCCATAGAAAAATCATGTAATACCGAACCAGGTTGGTAAGGGAGAGTACCGATCTCTCTCCCTTACAAACCTGGTTCAGGTAGACGGATATTTTTCCTGGGACCTGCCCTGTATTCAATGCGTAATAAAAATAATCAGAATTTAAATGTGACTCAGCAAGAATTGATTAAAGTAGATGGCATTCAACTGATTGACTGTGGTGGGCTGCCACAATGGTGGTGAAATCTAAGAGGTAAAGATTTCTGATGAGATAACCGGGAGTTCTCACAACATGTCAGCTCGACCTAGCGTGCAGTCAAATTTTTCTTTGCCGGCATGCTTTACAATTTTTCTCTAAATAAAAATACAATTTATTTTGTACCAGATATTTTAAGTTTGTTCTATAGATAATACGTAGATAGTCAACTGGGCTCCTGTCAAAAAAAATTTACAACTCTCTTCACACCCAAGGTAGATCTATAAGGTATACTTATCGGCGAATTGATAGAACAAAGCAACGTTTTTTGGGAATTGTGGTGTCAAAAAATGTATGAGAAAAACTCAAAGCGAATATTAAAATGTGAGTGGATTTTAAAATACACTACAATTTGACAGCAAAATTACCGAACATATGGGCTGATGCTCAGACCTTATGTATCGACCTTGTTCACACCTATGGGTATTTTGTTATCCAACACACTGAGAGAGGCAACTCAACACTCATCAGAGAGCGTAATTTTTGCTCTTGAAAATGCACTAAAATTAATTTTTTTTGCACACACAAACACTAGGGGCAATCACTCTTCGTAGGAAACTGCTATTGCAGACTTTGCAGCTCTTGCAAGTCTAGGATATATGCTACAATATGCAACACAACAAGAACAAAATATAAGAAGCTTACATTTCCTACACAGTAGCAGATATGCAATACTAAAAACTGTAGGAAACTTGTCTAGCATATATGCAATTAACAAAATTACTCAGAAAGACTAATAGAAAAATAAAAAAGAATATACAAACTAATAGTAGGCCTGTTTGCTTACTTTTTCAATACTACAAATAATAAATTAAGAAATAAGTAAGAGTAGTTCTTTCTTTATGGTACATTTAAAAAATACATAGCTATACATAATATATGTATTTCCTACATTTTTGAAGAAGACACTCATTCTTTGTAGCAGAAAATGATAGTTTATATCCTAGAGGTGCAAATATGCTACCAAGAGTGATTTCCGCTACTATTTTATATTATTAAAATTCTTTATTTGCCATATAACAAATTTTATGTTTTTTCTTGCTGTAATTTTAAAATATTTGTTTAATTTTGTTGACATTTGTGTGTTGAAATTTATCAATGTTTTCAACCGTTTTTTTCATCCAACAGTATTGCATTTTTCGATACTATTTGGGAAATTTTTTTTTAGTGCCAAATAGAAGAAATTCAAAAAAATGTTAGCGAATCAAAATTTTTTGAGCTCAATTGCATTAAAAATGATTCTAGATTCATATTTTCATTAATTAATGCAAAATTTATTCTTTATAACAACTAAAAATTCGTGTTTAAAAAATATACATTTTGTTAAATACTTTTTGTACAACTAAGTATGGTTTTGTAGCTGTGGGGAATATTTTGTTCTAACACCCCGTCTTCACGAGACATTTGATATTTCTTAACATAAGAAATAACATCGGCAGAATGACGTCACAAAAAATTCATATGTTCAAACATGTGTTAAGGGTGGAGTAAACGTACTGATGTTTGGACACAAATTTTATATATTCATATAGTAAATTTGCACGGCATTTTGTAATTTTTATTATAGATTTCACTTTATTATTTTTCTGTTTGTAAAAATTTTATGAATATGAACATAAATAATATGCAAAAAATAAAAAAAACATCTAAAACATTTATTTATTAACTTTATTTATTCTTTTTTCAATAAAATCAAACAAATTGTAAAAAAACACACATACATATTAAATTTGACAGCTTGTGTTCTAACATATTTCCTCGGGCTTGTGTTTTAACATTGATTTCCAAACATGTGTTAGGACACACGTTAATTTCTTGTGTTAGGACAGAATTTTGACAATTGCTAACACACAAATTTCCAAACTTATGTCTCGTGAAGACGGGGTGTAAGCCAATACTAATACAAAATATTCTACATACACATTCTTAGCCTTAGGTTTTCGACAGCAGACTTAGGTTTTTGAAGTTTTAGTTGACTATCTACGTATAATCTATGGTTTGTTCCTTTCTCCCTATTATTGTTTTTGCATAATTTACTTAATTCTTTGATCTTGCAGTCTATTAGCATGAAATAAAGTTCGAATTGAACCGCAAATTTCATATGATTTAAAAAATTTTGTCAGCTTTTATTAAGAAATCTGCAAAAAACTCATTCAAAAAAGAAAATTTACATGAAATTTTTTAGTAGAGTTATTCGATTAATCGACCTAAATTACTCGAATAAATTTTTACTCGAAATTTAAATTTTTTATTTGATCGAACATTATTTGACTTCAATTATTCGATTAATCGAGCAAACATTATTCGAGTGAATACCCTATTAACTACCATACGGTAAACGAAACTGACACAAAACAAGTCACGTGACCACTCCCCAGGAGGTAGGTACCAGTCCGAGTTCTAACTCTTCCTATGAAGCGTACCAGGCACTTTTACATGGGGATGGCCTAGGATGGGGCTAATTGATACTTTGTATGCACCTTGTAACTTGTCTCTGAACTATCTTATGGAGTCCTAATCGGAGTAGAATAATATAGATTATATATAAATATTATTCTAAAATTCAGCTGTAATTATCGATTAATTTATTTTTGTATTGTTACAAATCCAAGTAGAAATTGTATTTTATTTTTAAGCGGATTCTTTGATGGGATTCGAACCGACAACCTCCAGTATGACAGGCTAGTACATTACCCACTCGACCACAGGGACACTTATATTTCAATGTTATAAATACCAGTTCAGCTGGAGTTAATATCTGAATATAGTTACGGAACAGGTTCCAAGTGGCATGGCAGTCTCATTTAAGGGAGACAATTAATATTATGTATACAGATATGTACTATGTGATAGGCCTTAGATCCAGGTGCATCGAATTTGTTCAGTGCCGTTTACTACAATACTATTCGGAGTACTAACTAAATTGACTGAAAATGGTTAATATGTGACCATTTACACAATATGTCTTTCTTCACCATTCACTACTCCTTATTTTTGGTACCAGTCTCATTTTCTCAAGTCATAGGACGAGTACTCTTGGATCATTTGTCACCAAATTTTCCGCAGGGTAATTATACAAAGTTGCATTATATATTGTGTGGCTATTTTTAAAGAGATTTTTATGACGTTGAATAATTTTTCTGTGAACCTTAATAAAATTATTTATATCTAGAATACGAACGATTGTGTCGTCCGTTGGCCATACTGATTATGTAATTAATCAACAAAGTTACAATGAAGTCAAGTATGTACATATGTATGTACATACATGCATAGTACATACACACATCAATCCCATCCCTTTACGAAGAGATAAGGCGAAAAAGTGCATTTCATTCTGATTTGTTCAAATGTAAAATTAATGTTGAGTAGTGCTTATTGTTTATTTTTATAATAAATGTTCGTCATTACACAACAACTTATTTTATGAACAACAACTTATTTTATGAAAATTGCTGCCTTTTCAGTAATTAAGAAACATATATGTAAAATCATTTGTACGTAGTCTGAGTAAAATATATGGTAAAACAGTGATTTAAATGCTAGAAAAACCCAACGCTATTTTCGTAATCAGTGGACGAAAATACATAAGGATCAGTTATTTTGATTTCAGTAAATTTACAAAAAAAAGTTGTTAAAATCCTTCAAATAACAGTAAGGTGTCCTGATATACATTAACAAAAATGTTTTAAGAGCTAGATTTGCAAAAAACCCATACAAGCGCGAAATGTAATAGAATATGTGTGCCGGTCCCCACCAAACCAAATGTTCCGATTTCGTAAAGAATTCGTAGCGACTGGCCGGCAAAATCTTCCGATTTCGGAACCGAAATCGTAACGGTCTTTGTATGAAAGGGTTAACACGACTTCGTAACGATATGTCGGTACGAAATCGCAACGATATGTAGATACGATTTGATTAACAGATTTCTAAACGAATCCGTTTATAATTTTCTTCAACTCTATTAATATATCGAGGGCTTATATTCAAATAGTGCTATCTGCAACACACAATTTTTTAGGAGGGCAAAAAAAGTTTTCTAATGCTACAAACCAGTGACCGTAACTGCTATGACTTTTTTCGCAAAAGTCAAATAATAATAGTTATGTTTCACCAATATGTTTACGGTCAAAAAATAATGGTTATTTTTTTACTATTATTTTTTTAGGTCAAAAATAAAAGTTAAAATTTGACTGATATTTTTTTGGTCCAAAATAAAATTTAAAATTTGACCGATATTTTTTTGGTCAAAAATAAAAGCAAAAATTTGATGGATATTTTTTTTGTCAAAAATAAAAGTTAAAATTTCACAAAAGAGCAAGTAATATTTGGAGCTAATAATCTCACATGGTGAATATCCTACTAATCAACATCAATTTAACTTGTAAGTGAATATAAGGAGCATCAATAGCTCTTATATACAATTTCGTTAAATAAATTGGTTCAATAGTTGATGCTCCTGCTCAGTATGCATGACAAGAGGTTAAAATAAACAAAGAATGCTTTGTTTTTTAACTTTTATTTTTGACCAAAAAACATCGGTCAAGTTTTAACTTTTATTTTTGACTAAAAAAATATCAGTCACATTTTAACTTTTATTTTTGACCAAAAAATATCGGTAAAATTTTAACTTTTATTTTTGACCAAAAATATATCAGTTACATTTTAACTTTTATTTTTGACCAAAAAAATATCGGTCGAATTTTAGCTTCTATTTTTGACCGAAAAAGAATGAGTAAAAAATAACCGTTATAACTATTTTGACTTTTTTGAAAAAAGTAACAAAATAAAAGTATTTTTAGATTTGTATTCCTTAGCTCACGACCATCACATTGCTATACTCAAATATCGTATAGACAAATCATTTCAGTCCGACTTTTTGGGATGAACTTAACTGAAAAAAACTGTTATTTTCGGTCCCTGATACAAACACTTATCATATAATCTGCTAATATTCTAGAATATTGATTGTCCAAGACTTTAATAATGAAAGAACGATACGAATTTTTTCCCACCTAAATATATTGTCTGTTTGTAGATAGCACTATTTGAATATAAGCCCCCGATACGTTTATTTAAAAATTATTTTCCATCATTTCAATATTATGGGATTTAGAATGAGCTATGACATAGGGTATAGAGAGGCCAACCTGCAACTTCAAAAACCTAAGCCTGCTGCCAAAAACCTAAGTCTGATAGCAAGGTAGATTTATTTACCAGGTACTCTTGATTCCACTGCTGTCTACTCTTTTTTATTTGTGGCTGTCAATTTTGTATCAAAATACACAAGTTAAGTGGTGTATGTGTTTTAATAATTTGACATTTTCAAGGAACTGCGACTACCTGGTACATAAATCTACCTCGGTCTAATAGGCAGATTTGGTAAAAAAATTTCGTTTCTAAACGTTTCAAATTTGTATGAAAAGAGGAAAAGTAACGCAAATACGTTTCAAAAAAAAATGTTTTTCCATACAAATTTCAAAACGCAAAAAGCGTTTGTATTTACAAACTCTGGCCTTAAGAATGTACTAAATAGTAGAACATTTTGTATTAGTATTGTATTAAAATAAAAATTACGCCACAGCACTTGGTTGCAATAAAAAAGTATTCTAAATCATTTATATTTAGGGTTTTTCTATTCCCGGACTTTTTTGCTTCCCGGGAGAGCGGGAAATAAAAAAGAAATTTCCGGGATCCCGGGAATTCCCGGAATTTCAACAACGTAATAAAATGTTTATCAAAAATTTTAATTTCCGGAACCCATTGAATTGTATATGAACAAAATTAATTATTAAATCATTCTTTATTTTAAACTGAGCTTACTTAAAAAGTATTTCACGAACAAAACAGTTTCTAAAGAAATGAGACAAAAAAGCAAAAAACTTAACAAATCACAAAACCAAAAGATTCAAAGTAAATTAGGTAAAAAAGATCAATATTTTTATCGAAATTTTAAGGAAACGTCGTATTTAAAAACTATTTCTAGACCGAGTAAAAAGAGAGCATACAAATCATTAGTAAAATCACTGATGAACTGAAATCAAAGTAGTTTTCTTTCTGATCAATGATCATCAATGATTTTAACACATGTCTATCAGAGGGTGGAAGTAATTAAAAGAGCGATTAAAACGTTGTTTAGGATAAATGTTGAGGTCTTAAAGATTAAATTCAGTACTTTACTTCTTAGTATGCAATGACAATTCCCTGCCCTTAGAAAGTTTTTACTTTTAAGTTCTTTGTTGAAAATGGCCTTTTAAAACAGCCAATAAAGAATTTCAATGGTGGTATTCAGTGTTTGGTACAAAATGGTCTTGCGAAACTGGAAATGCAAAATATCGTAGCTTTTTTTAAATCTAACGGCAACTCTGTGTATTTTTTTTGCTGGATTTCATAAAAGAACTACGAATTTTGCATTTCCTGTTTCGCAAGACCATTTGCACCAAACACTGAATACTACCACTGAAATCCCCTATTCCCAAGACCATTTTCATCAAGTAGGTACTAAACTAATGTATTAATTGTTTCTTCTCACAATCGCTTTCTTATTCAAGTAAGACAATTTCAGCTATTGAGAAAAGCCTTTCGCCCTTTACAGAAGTTTTATTTTTCGTTCTTTTTCCGCTGTGTTCAAATAATTTCAACTGCTTTTTTAGTACCATCGTTTAAAGATTCCTCGGAAGTTTTCTCTTTCATCACCGTCATCTGAAATAGTATCTATTTCTCAATTTTCTTCGTCATTAAATGCAAGAAAAAAACGTGCATAGATTTTCTGCATATTGAAAATATTGCAGTTGCTTTTACAAAAAAAAAAATTGGTTCTTTTCAATAATTAATTAAAGAGACAATATTTTTTCTCTTCGTTCTTCAATCCAAAGTAATTTGATATGTAGTTATTTTGACTTAGCTGCACAATTAACTTTTCTCGATTTTTTGTGCAGATAAGTAAAAAATGCTGTTATGTTAAATATACTTATCTGCCTTAATGTACAAGTACGCACAACTATTTACTGTGTGCTGCTAGCTCTGATTTTTTATATGAAAATAATTTAAAACTGCCAAAAACATGTTAAATGTACAGGTATGCAATAACCACAGAAAACATATATTTTGTACAGTTAAGTCAAAACGCAGCTGAGATTGAATTTTTGTATGAAAATAGTTTTAAAGTGCCAAAGATTAAAAGCATTTATCCTATAAATACACATATAGGAAGTGCACGTAAAAAACTAAATTGTATGGGATTTTAAAGAATAGTGACACAAATTAATAATTTTGTGCAGTTAAGTCGAGAGTCCGCTTTGAAAAACCCGGTAAATCGAAACTACTGTACACTTTGAGCCCTCGTTGTTTTCTTTCGCCTTACATATTATTTCATGATGAACAATAACAATTTACAGAAATAAAAAAGGAGTTTTTGGTGCCAAATTAAGTACTTTTTTATGTATGTATGTAAATAATTTTTTTGTCCCGGGAATTCCCGGATAAAATTCACGTGAAAGCGGGAAACGAAAATAAGCGTTTTCCCGGGAATCCCGGAAAAAACCCTATTCATATTTTTAAACATGAATTTTCAGAAGTTTGTACAATTATTTTTGTATTTATTAATTAAAATATGAATTTAGAATTGATTTGCTAAAATTTTTTTTTGCAATTTTTCTATTTGGTACTAAAAATAAAAAACAAAAATGCAATACTCCTGAATGAAAATATTGGTTCAAAACATCGATAAATGTCAACATACAAATGTCAAAAAAAAAATTAAATAAATATTTTAAAAATACAATTAAAAGAATCACAAAATTTGTTTAAAACAGTGTAAAAAATTAGTTAAAACTAAAAAGTGATTATGCGTGTGAAAAAAATGAAAATTAAAGGATATTCAAGTGCAAATTTTATGCTCTTTTAAGTTTTTTGAAATGATAAAAATATTTTCGCTCACGTAAGTTGAATTCACAGTACTCGTACGTGTTAGCGAGTTGACATTATTTTATTGATGGCAATGATTTAATTTAATATAACATATAAAACTATTATGATTTAAAGAAATAATAATTAAAAAAAAGATAATCCCCCTTATTCCGTAACTATTTGCCGACGTCACGTCAAGACAATACCAACAAATTGGGACATTTCTACTCGTCATCGACAACAATTTACACACCCACTTACTATTCTCTAAGGCATAGAAAATGAAAAGAGGCTGTTTATAGTAGTAAATTTTTGTCGACAGCGAGTAGACAAGTATTGGTATTGTCTTGACGTGACGCCGACAAATTGTTACGGAATAAGGGCGAATGTACTATTTTAAAAAGCAAAAAAAAACAATGCATTCCTTTGGAAGCGAGAAGTTAATTGATCAGACACAAAAAATACACATTCATTAATTACCACGTAAATTACCATTAAATTTGAAACAAAAATCGGAAACAAACCCTAAAATTTATTATAAACCGTCAAAGCCGCATGTTCACGAAAAATTGCTAAAAAAAATATTAAAACAATCACTAATATTGTAAAGAATAACAAACTATCAGAAGAAATTGCTAACATCGCAAAAATTGTTTTCGTGTTATTCGCGGTTTAAAATCAATATGCTAAAGTACCACAAAAACGATATTTTTGTACTTTTGCGAAAATTTTCTAATTTAAAACGGTTGACTAAATACAACATAATGCGACACTTAGATTTTTTCGTGAAAAATCTACTTTTTTCGTAAAAATTTTAGTAAAATGTAAATTTTAAAAATTTTCAGTCATTTAGTCATCTAAATTCTCATACATTTGCATAAAAGAAATTTGTACTGTAATTTTTATTCGCGTAAAATAGTTTATTTTTGCAAAAAAAAAACAGAATTCGAAAATGTTTTTCTTTTGAAAAAATTAAAAAAAAATATTTCGCAAGAAAAGTCGCAGAATATCTCAATGTTCTTCATATATACTCAAATTAGCTAAATTTGAAAATCATGACAAAAGTATAAACAAATCGTTTTTATAGTAATTTAATATGAACATTTTAAATCGTGAATATCTCGAAAACGAGAATGTTTAAAATTTCAGATATCTCCCTTTTCGAAATTGGTGTTTGAATTGATGTGTACATTCGTACATATGTAAGTACACACACAGAAAAATTTCCATGTAAAATCGTCGAAAACTAGGTTAACTTAAAATTTTTCGGTAGTGATTTTGCTTCATAGGTGTTTCATGTTAAATCAACATGATTTACAATAATCTTGAAAGAAAATTTTTCCTTTTAAATTAACTATATGTCATGTTGATTTAATATTCCAGTACAGTTAAATCAAAATGAAGTTGATACTGAAATAATACGAAAAATCATATTGAATCAAAGTGATTTGGAGTTGAAACAACGTGAATTTGATATTGGAACAACACGAAGAATCATGTTGAATCAAAGTTATTTCAAGTTGAAACAACGTGAATTTGATATTGGAACAACACGAAGAATCATGTTGAATCAAAGTTATTTCAAGTTGAAACAACGTGAATTTGATATTGGAACAACACGAAGAATCATGTTGAATTAAAGTTATATCAAGCTGAAACAACATGACTTTAATGTAGCTATTTTATTAATTATTTTACTTACGTGATAGTCATCAGAAAACTTTTCGTTGTAGCTGACTGCCCCACACGCTAACCACTGCAGCCACAACAGCTTCAAACTAGGGATGTAACGAATACCGATACCGATACCGATATATCGGCGATACTTCAGATTCATTTCGTTATTTTTTAAATCTTATTAATATCAATTTTAAAAATTAATAATATTTTACGCTGTTATTTTGCAAAAACAATAATTTATTTATTGTTAATTTTACCATGAACTCAAATTCAATTCGTTGTTTTTTAAATCTTATTCCCAGCAAAAAAAAAGACATTATAAAGAAATCATGAAAATGTAGAATTCGCGATCCGGAAATATTGCGAATTTGGATAATTTCTAATTAGTTTCACATTTGCTTGTCACTGCAAGAAGTTCTTTTTTTCGATTACCAATCACCGAATTTGAAGTGATGTTAGGACAAATTTCTTTTTCGGTGTTCTATAATGATTCCTCATAATTCTGGCAAACAAAAAAGCCGACTTCAGTATAAAGAGTAATATACTTGATGGCCTTCCATATAAACAATTTTGAAAATCGGTATGCAAATGGAGGAATTGTGCTCTAATAAATATTTTGGGTGGAGGCGTGGAAGACTTACCCCACAGAATTTCGTAGAAAAATTATGCGACAAAACTCTAGGCAAACCATTCCAAACAAAAAATAAATTTTGGAATTCGGCCCATAAATGGAGGAGCTATGCGATAATCAATATTTTTGGGGGAAAGGGGAAATCCCGCACAGATTTTGGAGAAAAATTATGGTACCAACCTGAAGGGGGTTTGCAGCAAATTTCGTAACTGATTTTCGAAAAAAAACTGTAGTCAAACCCTTTAAAATAAAAAAACTATTTTGATAATCGGTTCCCAATGACAAAGTTATGCATGTGGGAAGCAAATTTCCCCCTCCCATTTTCGAAAAGAATTATGCGGCCAAACTACTAGCGAACCCTTGCAAACAACACAAGAATTTTGAAAAGCTGTTCACAAATGACATAGTTATGGATTGGTGGGGAGGGGTGGAGGGGGAGCAAACTTGCCTCTCCGATCTTTCAAACAAAACAAGAATTTTGAAAATCGGTTCACAAATGACAGAGTTATGCATGGGGGAGCGAATTTTCCCCTCCGATTTAAAAAAAAATTATGAGACCAAACTGCAGGCAAACCCTTTCCAGCAAAAAATAATTTTTAAAATCATTTCAAAAATGACAGTTATGCGTGTACAAACATAAAAAAGTAAAAAATAACATACACACGAATTGATAACCTTCTTCTTTTTGGAAGTCGGTTAAAAAACGATGAAAAATTACCCATTTTCAGAACTTGTTTCTTTTTATGCGAATTTAAACACAAAACTGTGTTTTCATGTAAATTTAAGTGAATAAATATAAAGTTTTAGAAGACTTTTAATAATTAAGCTAATAAGTTATTTAGAAGAATATGAGTTGATAAATGTCCTTTAAAAAAATCGATTTTTTAAATAGCATGGCGAGTATTTTTTCAAATTATAAAGGAATTACAAATTTGTACTTGCTTTTCTACTAATTATCTGCATATTTTTAATATAGATTCTTTGGAAGCAATAAAAATGTAGTTCCTTAAAAATTACTTCCAATTTTATATACTGTGTTAATATCTATTTTAAATATTAATAATCTCTTACACTGTAATTTTGCATAATAAAAAAATTGCCCTTCTTGAGTTTTGTTAATCTAAACTTGAACTCAGTTTCAATATTCGTATCGGTATCGGAATCGGTATCGGCGATATTTACTTTTAAGTATCGGAATCGGTATCGGATCGGCAAAACGACGTATCGTTACTTCCCTACTTCAAACTTCTCTTTCCATATACACTAAATAAATACCATCGTATGTAAAATGCATTTCATTTTAATTCAACATGATTTAAATGATTATTTCACATAAAACTTATTTGAAATTAAAGTTATAGTCATGTCGATTGAAAATGAAACTTAACGTTTATAAAAAAATTGTTTTAACGGTGATTTAAGGTTAGATTAATTATTTTCCGTTTAAAATTAATATGAAACAGTGGTAATTTTAAACCAGCAGCAGTAAATATTCGCTAGTAATTCGTTTTTTGTTGTATACATAGACGACACATGTAAGAATAAACAACAACAAGTCACACAACTAAGCAGAACAGTGAATTGTAGCAAATAACAAAGCAAGTAAACACTAACACACTCAAACGACAAATTATTCCTTGTAAATTTAATATGATTTGCAATCAAAATTGCGGCATGTGGATTTTACATTCCTTTTTTTCTGTGTGCATAGAATTTGATTTACCATTAATTTTAAAATGTTGACACAAAGTTTTCATAGCTACATTTGGAATAAAACGTTTTTTCATAATACAAACACGAAGCAGGAAATTCGAAGTTGTAAAAAGCTCGAGTGAAAAGTATCCATGAATATGTTTTTTTTATTTAACATTATCATAGAACGAGAATCGATCCCAGGAGATATTCAGAGCTGATAATTACTCGACGAACATGCTAAGAAAAGACAGTTAGTGAAGTTCCGAACATTTAGAAAAAGTTCATTAATAGGTGCGACTCGCCGCGAGGTGGCAACAGTCTGTTAGCTGAGCTTATTACTAAAATTAGTACGATTTTCGCTAGTGTTGTTGCTACCGTCCAGGCGCGGATCTAGCTTGAGCGTTTGGTGGTGGGGGGGGGGGGGGAACTTCTAAATAAAACATACTATTTTTCCAAACTTCTTTTAGAAACTCTATAGAAATTTACTCGTTTTTTTGAGGGGGGGAATAACCCCTTCCCTCCTGTATCCGCGCCTGCTACTGTCGCTGGTAGTGTAGGTAAAGGGCTCTGATGAGTATACTGTGGTAGTCTCGAAACAGCTGCCAGCTCAACCTTCCGTACATCCAAATTTTTCTTTGAATGTTCAATATTTACATGCTTTAGAATTTCTTTCTTAAATAAAAAATAATTTGATCGAAAGATTAAATTGAAAATGAACTTAAACCAAACTAATTAAATATTTAAAATTTGTGATGGCTGCCCTCTAAAACATTAGGTAAAATTTCGGATCATATATTGTCTAAATTGTTGTTGAAATATTCTTGATGTCTAAAATTATATTTGTCTTATTTTGCACAAAAATACAAATCTGCTGTTAAAAGTATTTATTTTTGAACAAAGTATGTCTAAATAACATTGAAATTTTAAATATTAACATGCCGTCTACATTAGACAGGAAATGCTGTTAAGACATGATGTTATGAAAGCGTTGTTAGAACAAATGCTCTAACAACAATCTTAAAACATGATGAAATCAATAACGTGAGCGGTCTACACTTAACATTAACATGATGTTAGGTGTTACTGTTAGGCATTTCATGTCTAATGTAGACGTAGGGTAAGCAAGCTGTCTAAAAAAACAGCAGAAAAATGTTCAAACAATATAAGCACAGCCATATTTTTCTTCGGCCGTCAACGTTTAATTTCTGGTATTTAAAGGTTTTTAAATAACAATTTTGTAAGTATTGTTAACTTATAAGCAAAATTCTAAGGATTTTTCTTGTTTTAATAAATGTAATGAATTAAGAAAATGTACTTCATACATTCTTATTAAAGAAAAACTCATGGGGGTTTTCACTCTTTTACTCTTACACGCATACAAGCAAAAGGTATTAGTATGTGTTTGCTGGTTGCCGAATTAAACATATTTAGCCCAAGTGAAAAAATTCAATATAAAGTAAAATACTCATATGGCTGAATGGTAGCTACGATAGACTATCAGCCAGGAAGTCGCGGTTCGAAGCTGGACACAGCCAATCGCTTCGAAGGCGTTTCTATTTTATTTTTTGTATTAAACATATTTTGTTAAAAAATCAACAAAGAGAATGCTTGTCTAATTTAAGGTTGATAATTATCAGTAAAGTGTTGCCGACTATTGTCGACCTAATTTTCCACAACAGTGTTTTCGAGTGTACTATGGTTTCAAAAAACAGAGAGTGTAGATAAGAACCTTTTTTTCGAACATTGTTTAGAGGAAAACTAAAATTAGTTTATGAATCATAATGCAAAAAAATGATTGAGTTGGGTCGCAACATTTACAACTCAACCTAGTTGAGTTGTGAATCACAATAGGGACCTAAGATATGATATAATTTTTAATTGTATTTGTAACATTTAATCTATACATATAATAAAACTGTAAAAGGAGTGTGTCTGCACATGAAATATTTTTTGAAAATTTTTATGGCGGTGTAAACAGTAATCGATGTAGAGAAAAAAAAACACAAAATTTTGGAATTTTTGTCTGTGTCCGTCCGAACACACTTCACGCAAAAACCACTGAATTGTTTTTCATGAAATTTGGTATTGATGTACTTTAGAGTCCTGATTAAAAATTAGGGTATTTTCTACCGCGATAAAATATCTCACTTCTAAGTTAAAATAGAAAAAAACTAAAATACACCCTATTTTACTAATGCCGGCCATACACTACACAAGTTCACTGCACAAGTCTGGCACTGTACAGTGCGTTTGTCTAGTGTATGGCGGTGGTTGTGCTATTTACGCAGTGAACTGAGTAAAAATCAAAACTATTTTGATATTTGCTCAAGTTTCTAAAACTGTACAGTGAACTTCTGTATTTTGCAAACGCTCAGTTGTGTCGCGTTTTTTGAAGAGTTAAAAACAAAAAATGAGCGCAGAATGTTCTGGACAAAGTTTGTAGAATTATACGGAGAATCGTTTGTATTATGGCATATTGAAAGCACCGATTACAGCAAGAGAATCATAAAAGTCGAAGCCTACGAAAAACTAATTAAAAAAAGCGAATTTTTTCTCTTTGCTTTCTTTTTATTTATATAGCAAGCAATAAAATTGCGCTGTATTAGCACATGTTGTCTTCTTCGCTGTAGCTTTAAAATTAAAAACTGCGCAGTTTACTTGTATAGTGTGTATCACAAGTTTCATTAACGCAATGCACTGAACTTGTGTAGTGTATGGCTGGCAAAACATAAATGTTGTTGGAAATTAGAAAGATGTTTTTGCTTTTATTTAACGTTGGTAGATAGGCCTGCCAGATCAAAATTGTGAAAAAGCTTGACATTAAGAGAAAAAAAAGCTTGATTTAAGAAAAAAATCTTGACACTAACTTAAACATATTTAGAATAATAAAAACTCAATCGTTAACCGACTTAAAAAGGAAAAGGCTATCAATTTGTTTGTATTTTGTATGTGTGTTCTCTCAGAACTCCGCCATATGTGATCCTATTTGGAAAGTGTTTATCTTTATTTGGATTGAATTGCTTCCAGATTAGTCCTGCTTTGAAGTCGGATGTTTTTTACAAGAATTATTTTAAGCTTACAATTTACATTAAATTCCGCCTAATTTTTTTAACTTAAATATTTAACTTGCATTAATGTAAAACACAACATTACAAGACAAACAAAGATATTGTACACTTAAGCATTTGTATTTTCCCCACAGATATTTGGTATATCTGGTAACGATTTTAGCTGATTCTGCTGTACCTTAATTTGCATACAAAAAATTTTAATAATATAAAATTTTAATTGAAATTAGTTCGTATCATTAATTGGGCAAATTACATCATTTTTTTATAAAACGAATTACATATTTACAGGAATCGAAAATACCAGCGAAATCAATTTATGAAGACTTTAGATTTCCCGTCATCCTTTTTTTAATTTGACCATATTTAGTCACCAGAAATATTTTTGGAAGAAGATCGTAGTCTGTATATAAGTTATCATTGTCTATAGACTCGAGGAATTTTATTAGTAGTTTCCAAGCTAATTTGTTCTATTTTTAATAAAGGTGAGACCGTTTATTGTAAGGGAAACCATTGATAAAATCACTTAAAAAATTTTTTTAGCTTCTGATATGAAAAGGAAAAGCCATAGGAGAAAAATTTTCATTATAACCTTTGCTTTGTTTCCATATAATTTTTGATTTATTCTCTATTCGTATAATATAATATGCTTCATTGAAGCATATTATATTCTACTATAATTTTATTATAATATTTGTCAAGCTATAGCTTTTTGGTTTGAATCTTGACAAGCCTTAAAAAAGCTTGACAATCAATCCAAATCAAGCCCGTGTGGCAAGCCTATTGGTAGCACTGTTTATCTTGCTTAACGGGAACTTTAAACAATATGTAAAGAACGTTATATTATTATATTTTACAGACAGCTTATAGCAGTAATGGCCATCGAGAGAAAGGAGTTTTTAATTCAGTAGTAGTGTTTATTAGATTGTGTTTGTAGTATTCCACTGTCCCTGCAGACAAAGTAACTGGTATGTAGTTGGAACTATACTAGTTGCTTTTTGCTTCAGACTAGTTGCCTATCCATCCTTTTTTCATACATTGAACTATCGATTTTAACATTAGGTTGTCATAGGAGACCAACTAGTTCATTTGTATACAGTTATATCCCAGTTGAAATCCTTGTTATTGTAAACTAGTGCGCTTACTAGTTTTTTTTATTCAGAGTTTTGTAACTCTTAAAAAAACGTTGGCTCAACCGGGGTACGAACACACATTCCTCATACTTTAAGGCAAGTACTCTACCCACTGAGCCACATACTATTTATTTTTTTAATAGCTAAAAATAGCTTTTATATAAAATCGTATACATGAAAATGTTGACCCTTTTTGACTAGTACCGTTACTAGTCTCGATACAACTAGTAATATGATTGTACTTTTTTGACTAGTATCGTTACTAGTCTCGATAAAACTAGCAATATGATTGTTCTTTTTTGACCAGTAACGTTACTAGTCTTGTTACAACTAGTAATATGACTGTCGTTTCTTCACTACTACCATTACAACTAGTAATATGACTGTCCCAAAGCGTTACTAGTTGTAACTTTAGCTGCTGGGGTGTGCCTATTAAAAAGAAAAAAAACGTTATAAAACAACAAGCTTTCATTCAATTGAATGAAGTTGCTGTTTAATTTTTACTCTTTGGTGAGTACTTTTATTTTCATTCGGCTGTATATATAAGACCCGATTAATGTATGGCACACTGGTGGCAGTATGAGCGACTATGATCTAAACATTCATTTCACACCACTTTTTTTACCTAAATTTTTTCGCTGCCTCTAAAAAAAATTTTTCGCAACAAATTTCATGAACTATTTCATCGTGTAAACTTAGAATTTTTTTAAAAAATATGTTTTTTAATAAGGATTTTCTTGGGGGTTTTTCTTTTTAACAGAGGATTTTTTGGGAAAATATTTTTTAACATTTGGGGAGCGTAATAAAAAAGACCTGGCAGCTTTCTTCGAATGTATGCTTGCACTAACAAAAATTTTATAGCAAGTTTTGTAATTTGTTATGATAAATATTCACCAGGCGTAGGCTCGATGTTACGAACATATTATTAATTTATATGTCAACATATAACTTTTTCATAATCCCACTCTCAGAAACTCTTGTATGTATCCATTTATTCGCCAAATATGGACTTTATTGGCCAAATCTTAAAAAAATTCGGTAGCGTGCAATAACGTCAATGGAAATAATGTCTATGGATATTATTTCCACATAAAAGAAGAATTAATGTCCATGGATATTATTTCCACATAAAAAAGGAATTAATGTCCATGGATATTATTTCCATTTCGAAAAATACTGGGCTCAAATCGTCACATCCGTGAACGTACAGCTCGTCACGTAAAAACGCCATTTTCGGATTATGACATACGTGAACGTACTGTAATCCCATACAGTTTATACGATTGACGTGTCACGTAATTCATTTTAGTACGATTGCCGATACGATCACGGATGTGACGATTTGAGCCCTGGTTGCAGCGTAAAAATTTTTTGTCTGTAATTTATTTTCGCAAAAATAAAAATTATAGTGTCGTCTTATGTCATGTTTATTCAACAAAACTACAAAAATATCACAAAAGTACAAAGATATCGTTTTTATAGTACTTTACCATATTAATTTTAAATCGCGAATATCGCAAATACGAACGCTAGCACCATTGAATTCAGCGTACTCGAATTATCTTTACTAGTAGGGTGCCCAGCTTGTTTAAATCCAACTTATGTTAACTTATTCAAAGAGACGTTGTTGGGTATTTTCATTAAAAAGTTGCTTAAATAATAATAGAGGTAAAATGCAGTGAGTATCCCATACAATATACTGATACATACAGCTATACCCAAATATTTTTGGAAAATTTAGCTTTGGATCAATTTTTTAAAATAAAAATGTTTAACTACCCTTTCGTAAAGGAACTATTAATAAATATTATGTTTACAGCTTTCTTTTGTAGTGTGAATAGTAGTGAAATTTTACGTAAGATATATAATACAAACTAGCCTGTGAAATATTTTGTCACTAAATCTAAGATGCCACTATCGGCGCAATGTACCCATTTTCGGCGCAATTCATGTACCGATAATGGGCACGCACTTAATTTAAGCAAATGCGACAATCTGTGCCGAAACCGTGCTGAGTACAAGCACTAAAAATCATGATTGATGCCGAGATAATGTGAACACTCGTCAGCACAATGTCGAGCAATCAAATTGTAAACTATGCACCGATTTTTACCGGTGCCGATCAAAGTTGACAATCAGTGCCGCACAGTGGTTCCAATTGTGAAAAGGGGTAATAAATATGCATCTTTGAAACTCGCGATCCGATGATAAAGCAAAGTATGCAAAAATCATAAATTAGGAGGTACGCTTTAAGCCCTTATGACACTACATTTTTCTTGCATTGTTTTGCTATAGGATTGAAAGAAAGAAATAGCATATGATAGAAGGAAACAACTATACAAAATGTAATCAAAACGTAATGGCTTCTTTAAGTGCTACCTACCTTTTATTTATAATAAAACGGCAAAAGAAAAAAAGTTGAAGAAAACGAGGCGCTAAGTCGCTGAATTCGTGAATAAAGCGATAACTTGGCAACACTTTAATGTTTCAAGGATGAAACGTCAATTTTAAGTTGAACATTTTTACATTTTTTTTGACAGGGCCCCTTTTTTATCGATAACACTAGTAAAAGCTTTGACAATTTGGTATTTATCTTAATATAGCTGCACTCTTTGCACCTGGTAAAATTTCCTATTATATTATATTTGCACTATTCTCCAAAACTTGAAAAATGAAGAAAAAATGTAGTGTCATAAGGGCTTTAGTAAATGCAAACCCATATTTAAAAAAATATTGGAATTAAAGGAGACACAATTTTAGCTTGTCTGTTGGCCACGCTTGTTTCGGCAAATATTTGCCAAGTGTGACCGTACCTTTACAATCGATTGTTTATTTTGATTATTAAAACTAGAAATTTGTTGTATTGCTGTTTATAAACAAGGTATTATTTAAGGCCGTTACAGACTATAATACAAGTATTAATACTTTTGAAGAAAATGCCTCCCTGATCTAATTATTGTTTGAAAATTAAAAAAAAACAATTGCTTAATTCACAAAACCTCTTTTATCTTTGTATCGAGTGTAATATTGTATTGAATACAATAGTGTAAACTTGTTGTTGATAATTTTCATATAAAAATTAGTGTATTCAATACACTTTTATTTCATATGTTTTGAAAAAGTCGTACTTATTACGATACTCAGAGAGCATTTGCATGTACTCTCTGAGAGTATTTGTATGTATCTTGTTCTTCCTTTGTCCATCAATACAATATTACAAGCCGATACAAATTAAACTAGGTGTTCACAAACAAATAAACAAAGAGTGTATTTGATACAAGAACGGCGATACAGATTGTTGTGAATTCAGCAAATAACAATTTATCATGTTAGAGTTTCATTTTCCTCAAAAGTATTAATACTTGTATTATAGTCTGAAACGGCCTTTACTATTGCAAAAATAACACTAATTCCACTGAACTACTCATGTACTTCTGAGCGTTTAATATTCGATTTAATATTAATATAAAATGAAAATAGTTGTGACCTACACCCGAGATAACAATTTCAAATATTTACGCAATAGCCTTAGTTATAACATAATTAATTATTACCAAATTCAAATTAAATTTATTGCGAAAGCAATAACAACAATTAAAATTAAATTTAATGTTGTAATTGTGTCGCATAGAAACAAATAGTCATTGCTCAAAATTATCAAATTTATTTGCTTAGCAAACGCTAATATAAATGATGCAACTCATTTAATTTGATTAATATTATAATTTATATAAAAAATAAAATTATTAACTTCAGGTTTGTTCATATTTTTCAATATTCTAATTAAGTTATTTCTGTTTGCTCAAATGTTTTCAGGTTTATTAAAACTACAGTCGACTCTCGATAATTTGAAATTCAAGGAACCAGAGTAAAAGCTCAAAAAATCGAGAGTTCATATTAACAAGAGTTTAAATTCTCAAAAAGGAAATACAGTAGACGCTCGTAAATTAGAAACACTTTGTTCCTGGGGTAGATATAATTTTCGAAAAGTTCTAATATCCGAAAGTTTTTCTTTTTTTTAATAAAAAGCATCTTCGTTTCGAAAACACACAAAAAAACAATTCTGCAAGTACATACGTTTCAAATTTCACTTAACACTGCTGAAATATGACTACACATTTCAAATTTCACACACTAATAAACAAAAATGCACGGACAATTAAAATTACATAAGTAACATGGGACTCCTCTTTTTTTACTACGTGGAAACCAAATAAGAGATATAAAGATAATTTTTCAGTGTTAAAAACAAACAAAACTAAAAACGCTCTGAGATTAGAAATGACGGTTCTGATTTCAGAGCATGCAATGTATTAAAAACGTTGGTTCTAATATCCGAAGAATTCGAATTTCCAAGAGTTCTAATTTACGAGCGTCTACTGTATAATAAAATCCAAGACTTTGAGTAAAATTAAAAAATAAAGCGAAAACATACACACATTCACATTACCAGCTCAAATTATAGAGGATAGAAAAGCCAAACTTCAAGTTATATGTATAAACCAATGCATATAAACTAGGGTATTCAATTTGTTAACCGTTAATCGGTTAACCGTTTAATTACTAGGGATGTAACGAATACCGATACCGATACCGATATATCGGCGATACTTCAGATTTTCCGATACATCGGTATCGGCGATATTTTACTGTCGATACGACGATACTTTAAAAATTTTTTCCAGAGTTTTTTTTAACAAATAATTTATTTTTATTCAATTTTACCATGAATAAAATTCAGTTCGTTATTTTTAAAATCTTATTAATATCAATTTTAAAAACTAATAATATTTGATGCTGTTATTTTGTAAAAAAATTATTTATTTTTTGTTAATTTTACCATGAATTCAAATTCAAGTCGTTGTTTTTTAAATCTTATTTCAGCAAAAAGACACTTCAAAGAAGTCATGAAAATGTAGAATTCGCGATCCGTAAGTTTTGCGAATTTGGACAATTTCTAATTAGTTTTACATATCCTTGCCATTGCAAGAAGTTCTGTTTTTCGATTATCAATCACCGAATTGGAAGCGATGCTAGGACAAATTTCTTTTTCGGTGTTCTATAATGATTTTTCCTCAAGGAAAAAGGATAAAAGTTACCCATTTTTACAATTGGGAATTAAAAATTTGTTCTTGCTTTTCTACTAATTATCCGCATATTTTAAATATAGATTTTTTGGAAGCAAAGAAAATGTAGCTCCTTAAGAATTACTTCCAATTTTTTATACTGGGTTAAAATCAATTTTAAATATTCTCTCTTACAATGTAATTTTGTATAATAAAAAAATTGCACTTGAGTTTTGTTGATCTAAATATGTTGATCGAATATTGAACTCAATTTCAATATTCGTATCGGTATCGGAATCGGTATCGGCGATATTTATTTTTAAATATCGGTATCGGTATCGGATCGGCAAAACGGCGTATCGTTACATCCCTATTAATTACTACCCGATTAGCTGATCGGTTAATACTGCTATTTTCGATTAACGATTAAACCGGTTAATTTCAGTCGATTAACCGACGTAACAAAAATTTTCATTTTTTGTAATTTATTTTTGCTTGATTTCGTTCAAGAATTGTTATGTTTGTTATGTTATTGTTTATTTTACTAATAAACTCAAAATAATAAATAACTTATGATTATCGATTAATGAAAAAAACTTTATTGATCGGTTAACCGGTTAATACCGAAAAGTCGATTATTAACCGATTAAGCCAAACCTCGATTAATTAATCAAGCGATTAACCGATTACAGCAGAAGCCCGATTAAATGAATACCCTAATGGATAAGTTATGAATATTAAAAATGTAACTTTTTGGATTTCTCTGGTGTGTATGATGATAAGCAGATACACTACTACTTTGCCAATATTAGAATAAATGGTTTGCTTATTTACTAGTAAGTAATTGAATCAACTACTGTATAGTAATTCAGACGGTATGTAGTTTGTGGTGAAAAGTATGTTTGGCAATGACAAATCAACATCAACATCAATTTCTATTTTAATGTGGCTATTTTGAACTAATCCGCAATCTTCATTATACTATGTATTAGTGATGTTACGAATATTCGTATTCGTATTCGAATCGCCGAATATTCGCCTCTTTCATGATATTCGTATTCGCCAAATTCAAGCGAATATTTCACGAATATTTTGTGAATACGTTCCAAAAAATAATAGATAAAAAATACTGAAAATTAAACAAAAAATATTAATTTTTACTAAAAAAAATTTGTCTATAACGCAAAACAATAATCTTCTTTTAGTAAAGAAAAAAAGAAACGAAATATATTTCACAACGACATGGTATTTAAAAAGTAAAGTCCTATTAAATTAATTTATTAATCATGTTAAAGTAATACTCAAAGCTCAGCAGAGGAATGTTGAACTTCAAAAATTAAAGTTTTGAAGTCTTTTCTCCATCAAGCCTATTGCGCGGTGTGTAAATAAGCTCCGCACCACTAAACATTCGCTCGATCGGAACACTCGCCGCTGGTGTCACTAAATATTGCCTGGGTATAGGTAAAATAAGCTCTTATTTTCCCTTATTTACTTTCCACCAAAAGTTTAAAACAGTGGCATTCAGGTGCTAAGTTAATAATTTCAAATTCCGTCATCGGAATATCATAATACGAGTAATGTTAAATACCAATAGTATTGTGACAGTTTGTTCTCAATTTATTGTTATTGACTAGGGTTTTTTCCCGGGACGCTTATTTTCGTTTCCCGCTTTCCCGGGAAATTTATCCGGGAATTCCCGGGACCAAAAATCAATTTATATACACAAAAAATACTGATTTTGGCACCCAAAAATGTTTATTTTTCTTTACATTAATGTCGTTCATCATGAAATAATATCTATGTAAGCGGAAAGAAACCAACGAAGGCTCAAAGTGTATATTAAATTATTTTGGATTGAAAAACGAAGAGAAAGAAGTTGTCTCTTTAATTAATTATTTAAAAGAATACAAATTTCTTAGTAAAATCAAAAGCAGTGCACTAAAATGCACGGTAATTAAATATGCAGAAGATCTTTATGCACGTCTTTTTGATGCATGTAGTGACGAAGAAAATGGGAAAATAGATACTACTTCAGATGACATTGGTGTTTTAAAAAAGAAGAATTTGGAGGAAATTTTATTTATACAACTCCCTCTTAACTATCCGGGAAACTTCCGGCGAGGGCGAAGGCTTTTCTCAAGAACTGAAATTGTGTTGCTTAAATAAGAAACCAATTGTGAGATGAAACAATTAATACATTACTGTTTTAAAATGCCATTTGCAACAAATAATATAGAACAAATTTTCTAAGGGCAGAGAATTTTCATTGCATACCAAGGAGTAAAGGACTGAGTTTACTGTTTAAAAACTGCTCTTTGTCAGCAACATTTATCCCAGATAATCTTTTAATCGCTCTTTGGATCACTTTCGCCCTCTGACAACCACGTGTTAAAGTCATTGATGAATGATCAAAAATAAAAGTACTTTGATTTTAGTTCATCTGTAATTTTACTAATAACTTGTATTCTCTCTTGTTGCTCGGTTTTTAAATACGAAGTTTCCTTAAAATTTCGATAAAAATATTGTTCTGTTTTACCTAATTTACTTTGAATCTTTTTGCTTTTCTGATCAGTTAAGTTTACTGCTTTTTTTTCTCACTTTTCTTTAGACACTGTTTGTTTGCGAAATACGTTTAAAATAAAGCTCAGTTTAAAACAAAGAATGATTGAATGATAAATTTTGCTTATATAAAGATCAATGGATACCGGAAATTAAAATGTTTGTTAAATATTTTAGTACGTTTTTCAATTTCCGGGATCCCGGGAATTTCTTTTTTATTTCCCGTTCTCCCGGGAAACAAAAAAGTCCTGGAATAAAAAAACCCTATTATTGACGCAAAGAGTAGATTTTTTTCAATTAAATTTGAAATATGAACCGCCATTAACACAAAGCCCGGTTATGTTGATTTTAACTTTAAGTTTATTAACTTTCAGTTTGCTTAAACTTAAATTTTAACTGAAAGTTAATAATTTCCGTTAACAATAAAAAATTTAGTTAGCTTGTGTCATCAACTTTTTTGATTGCCTGAAATAAACTATTTTTGGAAAAAAAAATTTTAGCAATTTATATAAGTAATATCATGGTTCAACAGTATCTTAGTACGAACGCTGCACAAAGAAGTGCTGCATTCGCCTAAGAAGCTTTGAATTTGTTATTATTCTTGAAAATTTATGTTAAATATTTTCAGAATAACAAAAAATTTATTTATTTTCAAATGTCAATAATTTCTTCAGTTAAGAGCAAGGCGAATTCATACTAGGTGGCCGCAAGAGCCCAGCTGTTTACGTAAATGTTTACACATTTGGCCTGTCAGTAGTGTTATGTATTAAATACATTCGCCACAGCAGGCTACCGACTACAACCTGTCAAAAATAGAATACATGTGTGTATATGAAAATGATTATTTTCACGACTGCACGGCTACACGACTGCAGGTTGTTGTCCATGCTACTTCTGTGGTGTAGTCAAATTAAACTAATTTCTATTTTTGTTGGCAACAAAACAAAAACAGTGCTAACAATATATCAAAATATGTAAAGCAAATTAGTGATTAGAAATATTTTTTATTGAAAAATAAAAAATAAAATTAAAAAATTTAAATGTTATATATGCATCAAGAATTTTTAAATAAATAAATTTATTTGTTTTGTTGTTATATAGAATATTGACTTAAGTCAGAAATACCAACATTATTGAAAATTAAAAAAATTACAGGGTACTAGCCCTTTTTAACCTAAAACTTTTAGTGTAATTTTTTTCGGCGCTCTCTTGATTCCGGAGTTACGGGGTTCGAAACTTTGATATTATTGATCATAAGTCCTACAATAGAGAACGGATATAAACGATATATACTACGTTTATACGCACGGTTTATTTGCAAATAAAACTGTAAATTGTTGTTGTATAATTGAAAGCTATTCACGATTAACGCACTACATATTTGCAAATGAAATGTTTGGTGCTGCCACGCTTTGTTAACAAAAGAACAATAAATAGAAAAACATTAATAGAAGAAAATTATGACAATTAAAACAAATAATTAATTGTTCTTTTATACATTTCAACTTTTTTTTAAATACAAAAGTCTTCTATAGAAGTGCTACCAAGTCTTTGTATTTTGCTACGCAATATAAACAATGAATTAACTTATTTTCAAAATGCTCTAAAATACCTTTGTACTGGTATATACAATTTTGAAATCCATTAACCCATTGCGAGCAAAATGGAATTTTAATCATTTTTTATATGACTTCTCACGTAAAACCACCGTTATCTTAAAAAATGGCCGTTGCTATGGTACTTAAACATGTATTTAGTTTAATGGAGAACATTTCAAGCTTTCATTTGATGTATACTGGAAAGCTATCATCGATGAAATTCGTAAGTTATGGCACTTTGAAAATGAGATTTCGTAATTAAACTAATTCTTTTACCTCTTAAACTCATCTTTAAAGTACTATAACTTACGTAGTTCATAGGTGACAGCTTTCAAGTATACACCAAATAAAAGCATGGCAAGTTCTCTATAAAACTATACACATGCATATGTACCGTTGTATCGACCAGTTTTTAAGATAACGGAGTTTCTGCGTGAAAAGTCAGATAAGAAAATTTTAAAATTGCATTTCACTCGGAATGGGTTAATTGTTTTAAGAAATTTGTATACTAGTAGAAAGGTATTTTAGAGCAGTTTGAAGTGATATCCATATTCTAGAAGTTATGGCTAATAACAAATAAAAGTTTTGGACCAACTCAAAACCAACTCCGGAGCCAAAAGAGATAAAAAAAATTACACTAAAATTATAAGGATAAAAAAAGCTACTGCCTTATGAGTTTTTTTAATTTTCAACGATGATGGTATTATTGACTTAAGTCAATATTCTATTTTATTAAACAGAAAAAACATCAACAAATTTAAGTATTAAAAGTGCCATAACAATCAATAGGTTTTAAAGAAATAAATTGACGTGTTTTTACATTTTGCGAGATGTAAAAACATTTTGAATTAGCGATTTTTTATACAAGTAAAACTTTTAAAAGTGGCACCACTGAAATATATACTGCAACAACAAAATGTCAGCTGGTTACGATGTAGCTGCCGTGTTCAAAATAATTAAGTAGCTGACTACACGATGACGTGTAGCCTGCTGTGGCGAATGTGTTTATAGCATTAATGTATCAGCTTTTTTGACAGCCCAAATGTAAATTCTCCACGGCGAATTCTCTTGCGATTACCTGGTGTTGATCTACCTTGGTTAAGAACTTAAACTCAAAAATGGTTTCAGTTAAATTTAATTGAAATTGAATATGTAAATCTGCTTTGTGTTAATGAAATTTTATTTATCAAGATTTAAATTTTGAGTTTAGTGTTAACTGCAGGTTAATATTTTTATTGTTAACGGCCCTAAGTGATACTAACTATTTAGATTGAATATTCGTATTCGAATTCGGTGAATATTGTTTCAGATATTCGTAATCGCATTCGTATTCGCGAATATTAAAAATTTATATTCGTAACATCACTACTATGTATATGTATAATGAAAATTGGCAAAATCAAATGTGTATGTACTCCTTATAATAATCAGGTGTCAGATTTCCCACTCCAGTTATTTTAAATTTAACACAATATTAATTATTTTGTACTTATCTTGTGGCATTAACAACGATTTGTTAAAATATACAGCCTCAAGCATGTGTAATGTAGACATACATATGTGTCTACATATGTACATACATATGTATGTACTTAGATATGCATACATATAAGTATGCTTATCTACTTTATTTACAACATTGTGAAATTGCTAATTTTTCATGCTATTTTTTATTTTTATTTTTCAATTATAGAGTCCCAAAGGTGAAGTAGCTCAGGCTGTTAAAGATGCTATTGATATTGGCTATCGTCACATTGATTGCGCTCACGTTTATCAAAATGAACATGAAGTGGGTGAAGGCATTGAGGCTAAAATTAGCGAAGGTGTTGTAAAGCGGTAAGTACTCGAATAATATAAACAATTATTAAGATAACAGGCACTTAATTATACTAATTAAAAATTTTACGTTTTTTTAGTGATGAACTATTTGTGACTAGTAAATTGTGGAATACTTTTCATCGTCCTGATTTAGTACGGGGTGCCTGTGAAACTACTTTGAAAAATTTAAAGTTAGCTTACATTGATATGTATTTGATACATTGGCCTATGGGCTATAAGGAAGATGGCGATTTATTTCCCGTTGATGATGCTGGTAAAACTGCATTTTCCGATGTTGATTATCTTGATACCTGGAAAGAAATGGAAAAGTTGGTTCAAGATGGATTGGTGAAATCCATTGGTGTGTCAAATTTCAATAAGAGTCAAATTGAACGTGTCTTAGCTGTGGCTACCACACCACCAGCTACCAATCAAATAGAGTGCCATCCTTATTTGACACAAAAGAAATTAATGGAATATTGTAAATCCAAGAATATTGCTATAACCGCCTACAGTCCTTTGGGATCTCCAAATCGTCCATGGGCTAAGGCTGGGGATCCTGTGCTTATGGAAGACCCTAAGGTAGATTAGTGTAAAGTAAACTATAACATATTTTTCTAAACAAAATATATATGTATATATTTATAGATTGTGGCTATTGCTGAGAAATATCAAAAAACTTCAGCTCAAATTTTGATTCGCTATCAAATTCAACGCGGCAACATTGTTATTCCAAAATCGGTTACTAAAAGCCGTATTGCTTCTAACTTTGATGTTTTCGGTTTTGAATTATCCGCCGAAGATATGAAAACGATTGACAACTTTGACTGCAACGGCCGTTTTGTACCCATTCTTTCGTAAGTTATTTCTTCAATGTTGTCAATTTGGCTTTAAAACTTTATTTCAATTTTGTACCATATTTTATTTTTGGAAATAGTGAGGCTGGTACTCATCCACACTATCCATTTCATGATGAGTTTTAAATTTTTACAAAAATTTTGGTAAAAAATGTTTCGTTAATTATTAATTTAGAATTGTTCTTGACCTTTTAGAATAGTAAAACATTTCCCTTTGTTACTAATATTTAATTGTATTTTATATTTTTTTGTATTATACTATGGTGCTGGTAAAGTATTGAGTAGTGGCTAAAATAGATACCGGATACTTTCAGAGTTGGGTATTTATTACTAAATATTTAACTGTGCATCACTAAAGCACTATAAATATCGAGTAGTATCGTGTACCCAAAGCAAAAATATTGAGTATTTGAAAGTATGTATGCAGTATAATTTGCTAGCACTATTATACTAGGGGTACTCGTTTAAACTACTAACTTTATCAATCCTTAAAATGCTTGCCTTTAGCAACAAAATTAAACGAATGCACCTCGTAAACACACTGCTTAAATTTTGGTTTTCAGTTATCAGATATATTTTTTCGAGTTTGCGTCATTGCTACTGTCTTAAGCGATTTATAATCACATTTAGGGCTTATTTCCAACTTTGCAATTATTCGCGAATTCTCGCTATTTTCGACAAATATTTTTTGAATGAACTTTTTCAGTCAAAAATAAAAGTTGAAATTTAAGTAAAAAAAAGTCAAAAAAAGAAAGTTAAAATTTTACCGATATTTTTTTGGTCAAAAATAAATGTTAAAATATGATCGGCAATGTTTTGGTCAAAAATAAAAGTTATAATTAAAAAAAGAGCAATAAATATTTTGAATAAACAATTTGTTATGGGAAATTTCGTACTAAACAACATCGAAATGATTAAACAGAACTAAGTCTTCAACTGCAGGCAAAAGCGCTGTCAAATAAATAGGCCCGAAACTAAATCGACGGCAGGAGCTTCAAAATGCTCTCATATTATTGTTTATTTTCTTTTGTTTTTATTTTTCGTATGAAAATTTATGAAATTTGATTAAAACACGGCAACATTGTTGAGAGAATGAGTGGCTAAAATTGAGAGCATGAGATAAAACGATCTCAAAATAAAATAGATTATATTCCATGACCAGGATTGTCAGATATGGCGATTTCTCGCCAAACGTGGCGATTTTTCAGCTTGTTTGGCGTGTAAATTTTTGATTTGGCGACATGGCGATTTTTCTGGCGATAAATAAATTTGTTGGCGATTTTTATGGCTATTTTTTAACAAAATTGAAGTTAAAAATTTTTATAATTCAGGAAAATTACTTTGTTTAAAGAATATTTTCATAAATAGATCGCACCAAAACTCGCCTGCAAGAAATTAAAACAATGTGATTTTAATGGTTTTTCTTATATTAATTATAGTCATTAATGAGTTTCGAATTTGGACGAGAATATTTTACAGGAAATAAATTTTGGCGATTTTATTTCTACTTTTGGCGATTTCATGCTAAATTTTTATACCATCATTTTATAAAAATTTATATTAAAAAAGTATTATATATAAAAAAAAATTTATTATCAATATATATTAAGAAAAACTACGTAAAATTGATTTTGGCGACTTTTGGCGATTTTAAAAACCGATTTGGCGAAATAGGTCGGAAAAAATCTGACAACCCTGTCCATGACTGCGTTTTACGGCGTATGATTAATGTCAATTTGTATGGAAAAACACGTCAAGCTACAGTTCTGTTTCATCATTAACTTGCAAATGAATATAAGAACCCTGCGGGAAATGTTGTACCAATTGTCTGGAACGTACTATGTCCTATGACTGCTGAAAATGGGAATGGTACAATATGTTCCTGAGTCCTGTCCGGTGAAAATGTTACACACTACCACAAAAATTTTAGCAGTCTGATAAATGCAAAAAATATAAAATTTTTGCCCTCTTAATTTTTTTAAGAGGTTTTTAAAATGGAAAACATGCAGAATGTGTAATGAAAAACTAATTTTTTTTGCTAATAAATTTCGATGAAACCGGTTTTTCATATCGTGACGTACATAACATCGCCTATACTATGATCAATCATTACACCGATATAATTGACTGGAATCATATTTATACTCATAAGAGTGTTGACGGCTAGCTTTCTTTTATTCGGGAAAATGTTATGTCTTTTTTATTTTCTTAAAGAGAAGTAACACAATCAGGCAATTAAGCCCTCCCAGTTAATTAATTAATGTGTTATCTTCTTTGGGAAAGGGATAGTGCAGAGAAAACAGGTGGTGAAGTGGGAGAGAGATAGAAAGCTCAATTCATTTACAACAGGGATGATAAAATTGGTACAATTGTACTTTTTTTGGTACTATTCATAGCTAAAAAGTACGATGGTACCCCCGTGAATTATTTGGTACTATTTGCAATATACATTGCGTATTCAAAAATCATTTATCTCTACTTTGGCTCTTAATTTAATTCTCTCTCAAGTCTATAGAATCAATATAGAAGTTAGGCTGTTGTGCATAAAAAATATCAATATCGGTCCATGATATTCCGAAATTTTTTACTCTATTGGAAAGAGCGCTTAAAATCGAGATATTTTGCATTAATAACTAAAAATCTACGTAAGTAAACTTACGTTGTTATTCAAGAAAACCACAGAAATGTTTTCTTATATTTCTTTTAGTACTATTTGAGCCGAAAAAGTACTATTTTAGTAGCTCATTGGTACGAAATGCATTTTTTAATTTATCATCCCTAATTTACAACCCTGCTATTGCGCGTTTTTTATAGAGCAGTGTTGCAAGCCCCTCTGGAGTCAAGTAGAGGCACTGAGTTGTTTAAGCTGTGTATCCATTTTATTAGTTCTTTTACTTCGCCGACAGTTCTGCTACAATACCGACGAAGGAGGTTGCTGTGAAGTGCATTATGATATGTTAGCATTAATCGTTACTGGTACTGCCAAAGTGATCAGTGATGTCTTCATCACTTTAACAGTCCAACAACAACCAGCACAATAAAACAGCAATGAATATGAGAAAAATGCATGATGTTGTTGGCTTGCCTGAAACTAGTCTTGAACTCAAGACAGGAGGGCTTGTAGTCAAACGCGCTAACTACTCAGCCAACAGCACGCCTTGTACGATCTGTGTGTTCCTATAAAAACCAAACGTATCAAAGCCAAAAACCAAACGTATAAAAACTGTCGATCTTAAAGCTAATGTATTAATAAATCTTTCCGCAGAGAAGTATCGAAACGTATTAAATACGCGAAATACTTGGTTTATTAAACAAAATTTTTCTACCTTAGACAGCAAGCTTAAATGGAAAGAAACCCTTAAGATTGGTATTGGACACAAAAACTCTTCGATGTGAACACTCTTAATGACAAGTTTGTTAACTTCAATGTCCCATATCCATCAAAAAACACTTACGACGATCTTTGTTATGTTTCGGTAAAAGATCCATTTAGTTTTCGCGGCGCTGATCAAGTTGAAGTTCTGAAAAGTTTCTCGGAGGTGAAATCTAATGCAGTTGGCATGGATGATATCAACCCTATTTTTTTAAAGTCTTAACACCTAAACTTTTACCCTTCCTCACATATCTATTTAACTCCATTCTTACGAAATCTATGTTTCCTAAAGAGTGGAAACTCTCAAGAACTATTCCCATCCCAAAATCTAAGAATGAATTTCGACCAATTTCTATTCTTCCCTGTTTGTCTAAAATACTGGAAAATCTTATGAGGAAACAAATGAACGAATACCTTGCAAATAAGAATTTGTTATCTGCAAAATGTCGGGTCAGAACCCACTTTCGTCATATCAAATAGGAAGGAGGTTCTAGATATCACGCTAGTTAGTTCTACGCATACTGATATGATTAGGGAACGGAAGCTATCAAATGACTGTTCTTTCTCTGATCATCGCTATATTGAATTCACTATAGGGATTCTGACTGATCGGGCTACGCCCATAATAAATAGGAAGAAAACAAATTGGGAAGAGAAAAAGCTTATTCTCTCTGACTTTCTTACACAATCGCCAATCATAAGCGATAGGCACGACATTGACATCGCGGTTGACAATCTAACAAATGCTTTCAACTTAGCGACGGCCGAATGATGCAGACCTAGTATACTGCGTGGGAACAAAAAGCCACCATGGTGGAGTCTTGAAATAGCGAACGCTCGCAAGGAGAGTCGCAGACTTTTCAATGAGGCAAAAAGACTGGGTAACTGGTCAGCCTACAAAGCCTCTGTAAACAGGTTCAAGAACCTCGTCAGGGATACGAAACGAACGTCATGGAGGTCCTTCTGCAGCAATGTTGAGGGAGCCTCTGAAACTAGTCGCCTTCGCAAAATCTTGGCTGGTGGAACTAGACTCTATGAGGTTTAAATCAGTAGCCTACGCGGATGACGTAGCAGTAGCAATATCTGGTAAATTTCTAGATACTCTATCTCAACGTCTTCTATCGGCATTATGTATCATAAGTAGATGGAGCGTTGAAAGTGGTCTTAATGCTAACCCTCAAAAGACGGATCTTGTTCTCTGTACGAGAAAATACAAGACACCGACTTTCACGTTACCGACTCTCAACGGAGTCACCCTTAGGTTATCAGATAGCGTGAAGTATCTCGGTATAATACTGGACTCTAAGCTTTCATAGTACCCCAACGTTTAAGCTAGGGCAGCCAAGGCTGCTATTGCTCTATACACCTGCAAAAGGGCGATCGGTAACAGGTGGGGCGTAAGTCCCAAAAACGTCAATTGGCTTTTTGAAATGGTGGTAAAGCCCATACTAATGTATGGGTCTGTCGTCTGGTGGACTTCCTTAAATAAAGCCACATACTCTAAAATAATAGAAAAGGTTCTTCGAACATCTGCACCTCGCACTACTCCATCCAAAGCACTGTTCACCATACTGCATTGGCTACCTGCTGAACTCATGATCAAACAACTGGCCATGAACTCGGCTGTTAGACGAGATGCCTCAGGTGCATGGAAGCGGGGTAACGTTGGCCATGCGACGATATTAGGGCAAATCTCAGATCTTCCCGACCACACTGACTACTGCTCACCTACTCTGATGCCCGACAAGAGATTCGTGGTGGACTTCTCGGGCACATCCTCTGAGTTAAACTACATACACCAATATGATGATGTGCTCGAGATCTACACCGATGGGTCAAAGTCGGGCATCGGAGTAGGCGGGGGTTTCTACATCCCACAAATGCAACGTAGGATAAACTTTAGGCTACCAAACCAATGTAGCATCACTCAGGCTGAAATATCTGCAATCAAAAGGGTAGCCAACTTGCTAAGGTAGTACAGGATATTCGATTAGGACATCCGAATTCGTACAGACAGTAAGGCGGCACTACATGCTCTATCTGGTGTTTACACAACATCGGAATTGATTAAAGAATGCCGGGCATCTCTGAATGAGATGGCGAGACATGCGAACCTAGGGCTCTTCTGGGTACCGGGAAACGCGGGGGTGCCCGGTAACATTATCGCGGACGGTCTATCCAAGGCTGGTGCCCGCCTACATGCAAATGACATCGACTGGTTAGTAGGTGTCCCACTAAAAAGCTGTAAAATACAAATTTAGCACCAACTATTTAGAGAAGCGCAAACCGGATGGACAAATGAAATCACTTGTGAGGTTTCCAGATCCATCTGGCCCCAGTATAACTTCGCAAGATCTGCAACCATACTGGGGCTCCCCCGTCAACAGCTGCGTATACTCGTAGCGGTCATAACAGGGCACTGTCTCATTGGTGTCCATGCCAGAAGATTAAATCTTCCTTTTAGCGATTTCTGTAGAAGTTGTCAGAACGGGGAGGAGGAAGAAACTGTCAAGCAACTCTTCTGTCGATGACCAGCACTATATAGAAATAGGGCGTCATACTTGGGAAATCCGTCACTAACGAACTAGCAGACCTGGGGGAATACGACATTAGGGGAATAAATTCATTCATACGATACTCGGGTTGGTTTAACACCGACCCAACCTCTGGGATAGGAGGGGCACGTCTCTGAATTTCCCTACTATCCATCCCAGGCATCACAAAGGGACCAAAGGACCCAAGTCGGCCGGTTGTTAGAAACCGGTAGCCTGTTCAACCTAACCTAACCTATCTGCAAAATAATCTGGGGTCATGAAGGGTACAAGTTGCATTACTGCATTAGTTGATGTTGTCGAAGACCGCAGATCAAAAATTGATCACAACATGTTAGCTTTCTTGATCCTCCTGGATCACAGCAAAGCGTTTGGCATAGTGGATCATAAAATTCTGCTGTTAAAGCTCTAAAAGATTTCCAATTTTCCTAGCTCGGCGTGTAACCTTTTATCTTCGTATCTAACAAACCGATCTCAAGTAGTTCAGAGTTAAAAGACAGCATATCAATGGCACTCACTGTTAAAAGAGGCGTTCCCCAAGTTTAATTCTTGGGCCCCTCCTTTTTTGCGTGTATACTAATGACCTGCCTGACATCACAATGGACAGTACAATTCATATGTACGCTGACGATGTCCAGCTCTATAACAGTAGCAATATCGCTGATGTAACTTCCTGTGTGAACAAAATCAATGATGACTTAGTCAAAATTGGGACATGGGCCAAGTCAAATGTTTTGCGTATTAATCCTTTTAAATCTAACTGGGGGTCTCCACAAGCAATAAACTTGGAAATAATTATGTTCTCATCTGTCAAATTCTATTTCCAACACCATATATTCTCGTGTCGACCGCAGAAACATTTATTTGCAAATAAATTACGACATAATTGTTCAAACTTATGTAATGTTAAAAATAAGCTGTCAAATTTGATCGACATTAGCTCTGTTCCAGATGGATAACGAAACAGTCCGAACTTGTACAAAGTTACCCAAAAGCGTTCCACATAACAATTTTTGTGCTATTTTGAGAGCGAATGAGAGAGTAAATTTTTTTTATTTCCTGTCCAAAGTTGTACGAACCTTTTCTTTTGGGTAAGTTCGGACAATAATAAAATGATCAGCTGTTTTTTGTTTACATAAATAACAATTGAAATTTAGCAAATAAATAAAACAGTAAAACAAGTTGTCTATTGTGAAACAATTATTTTTAAAACATTTAAATGGAAAATATGTCTAGCTTAATTGCAAATATAAGTAGATGGGTTGTTATTTCTTAATTTAAATATAGAAAAGCATTTGCTTTTATATATTTTGCCAGTGATGCACTATTTCGTTCTCACTAAGGATGCATTATATTACGAGATATAAGCGATTAAAATCGCAAACTTAACTTTAAAGCTCATAAGTTAGCACTATTGAAATGTTTGGACTTAAAATTGTGGTTTTTCGCGTTCCAGATGTTTTGAGCAACCTTTATAATTTGAGAGCGTAAATGTTGAGCTTACTCTCATCAGTCCAAACAATGTGGAACGCACCTATTTGTTGTTTGCGCAAATTAAACAAAAGAAACTTGTAGCTGTGCTCAAAATACAATGTTTTTAAATAATAATCGTTAATCGAACAGTCCAATTAATCGAACAGTTAATCAATTAATCGAATAGTTAATCAATCGGGTAGCAATTAATCGTTTAACCGACTAACGGTTAGAGGATTGAATACCCTAGTATCCAAAGAAAAAAAAATTCAAATACCAATATCTCGAAAACGTGAACCAATCTGAAAAAACGGTGAACGCCAGTTAATTTCTTGCCCCCAAATTTTATATGATCAACCTTTGCACTAAAAAAAGTACGAAATTCGAACACAGTGCCATAACAATTTTTACTAAAAAAGTTTTATTTGTTGCGGGTTGAGCATGTCTATATGCCTGCATTTCATTGGTGCTTTACCAAATCATTAGTAGACTTCAACGATACGTTTGAAAAGTTTCCAACCTCTTATCTTATGCACAGACTTTCAAAAATCATAAATTATATGATTCTTTTGTTAATTTTTACTAAAATCAGTGAATGTGATAATTGTTTTTATGATAAAAAATTAAACTAGTCAATTTAAAAGTCTTGATTCCTTAAACAAAACATTTTTATAAAACACTAAAGTTTTAATTTTTTCTGTATAATGTTTAATTGCTTTAATTTTTTGTTATTTTTCTGTAGTTGTTAAATTTTTATTAGAAAACCAAATAACTTTTATTTTATAATTTTACTAAACTTAATTTTCTTCTCCTTTAGCGCTGCCGGTCATCCTTACCATCCTTTTGAAAAAGATGAATTTTAAATTCTATTCCAGTCTGTAATAAAATTACACCTGTTTTGCTGTTTTGCAAGTTTTCGTGGAACCGGCAATCTTTTGTACGCTGAATTTTGTAAATCTATTGATAAAATAGTAGTTTGTAGTTTGTAATACCATTGTAAATGAGTATCTTATGAAAATAAATATATATTTTAAAATATTAAAACATCTGATTTATGTTTGTGTAAATAATAATTCTTTAAAAAAAGCCGACTACCACATTTTTGATCATCATGTTGTACTTTCACGAGAACTAATTCTGTGTGCGTGGCACTGCCCACTTTTCTAACCATAATGTTGTATTGTAGCGATAACTTAATGTGTATGCGAAATTTTCATAAGAATCGGTTAAGTTGAAGTTGTTGAACAAAATATTTATTTTGCATGGGCGTGGCACTGCCCACTTTTTAAATCATGATGTAATATTCAAACAGAAGCTTAATGTGTGTGCAAAGTTTCATGAGAATCAGTTGAGTAGTTGAGAAGGAATGTGTATTTAGTTTGTATGGGTGTGACCCTGGCCAATTTTCAACGAGACCAATCTGGGCCCGAATCGTATTCGATATCGTGCAGAATTGATCGAAAATTTTCCTTTTGGGATTACGGCAACGATAATCGAGTAGCTGTTGTTTAAATTCCACTCGATAGCACTAGAGCGATCGAATACAATATATTTTATTTTGTTGTGTTTGTTTCGCAATAAAGCATGGAACATTACCTATAAACCTTATTACAGTTGGCCAATCGACTTGGTTGTTGTACCAGCTGCTAGAAACACAAAATTTTTCTTTAATGTATTACAAGTTTTTAGTCGATTCAACAACCGGTATAAAATAAACTTGGTACACTTTTTAAACATTTCGGTACGATACTATCGACGAATGCGGTAATCCATCCATTCGCTACGTGTCGAAATTTTATTCGATACGATAGTGTACTCGATATCGAAAGCGACGATTCGGCCCCTGGAAATATATCCTTAAAAAAACGAAATCGGGTCATGAATGGCAGAGGTTTAAGGGAATATGCATAAATAAATTCAGTAAAGTGCGACTTTGGCTCGCACACGAAGTGTTCCGTACGTATACCCTACAAACCTTTTCCTTTTGCCATTATATTCATTTTGGCAACTTTTTCGTTTAATTTTATTTTTATATTTTTTAAGTTTTTTGTTTTATTTTTTTTTCATTTTGGTGATTTTATCGGCTTGTTACGATTTTTTGTTGTTTTTCTTGTACCGATTTTTTAGTTTTGGGGATTTTTTAGCTTTGGTGCTTTTTTTGTTTTAACGATTTTTTCGTTTTTTTACAATAGTTTTTGTTTTAGCAACTTATTTTACTTTTGAGGCTTTTTTTCTGTTTTGACGCCTTTTCGTTTTGGCGATTTTTCGGTTTTTGGTGATTGTTTTAGTTCTAGCGATTTTTTTAGTTTTGGAACTTTTTTTCGTTTTTATGATTTTTTCGATTTTTGGCGATTTTTTTAGTTTTGGTGATTTTATTTTGTTTTGGCACTTTTTTTCGTTTTGGTGATTTTTTCAATTTTTTGTGTTTTTTTCGTTATTTGAAGGTATTTTTTGTTTTTGCGATTTTTTTTAAGTTTTGGTGCTTTTTTCATTTTGGCGATTTTTTTAGTTTTTGGCGATCCTTTCAGTTTTCGTGATTTTTTGCGTCTTAGCGATTTTTTTACTTTTAGTGCTTATTTTTTTCTCAGCGCTATTTCTCATTTCGGCGATTTTCGTTTGTCATTTTTTTAATTTTGAAATTTTTTAGGTTTAGCGCTTCTTAAAATTTACATAGGCAAAATTACATTAACTGATAGAATGCCCTTTAATTTTTATTGTTTTAAATCGGAGCCAGGCAAAGAGAAAACAAAATAAATGAGAAATAATTCGCTATTTAAGTGTGTTATTGTTTAATTGCATTGTTGTTGTTTATTTTGATTGTTTGTGTTGTGTACTTGTAAATTATCGGCTGTGCACATTTAAAATTTAAAAATAGCCGAAAAGTTGTCGGAAAACGTCGTGGCTCATGGCTACACATCGCTTGCGCCTGTTTTAAATATCAGAGTTAATTGGTGTAGTCTGTATAATAAACACTAGCTTTTAAAATTTCAAGTGTCTAATATAAAGGTTGGAAACGAAAAAAAAATTTACATTTTATTTTGTTAATAACTCAAAAATCAATAACAACAAAAATAAATTAAGTACAACAAATTGTTTCAGTTACTTCAAAGACACATATAATTAAAAACCATTACAGTTCATTTTTAGATAAAACGAATTTTCGAAATTTCGCTCTCAGACCCGCCATCAGATTTTGAACACCTGCTCCATCAACTCTTTTTGTCAACATGCCTCCAACTTACATACAATTTTTTTTGTTCTTCTCAGCATTTGTTTAACTACTGCGCAGAATTTGTTTATTGGGCACAATTCAGGGCAGTTAGGGAGTTGCAGTCCTTTTACTGTTTTATGAAAATCGTGATTATATCAATTGAGTTTCCTCACTCAATTGCGAATAAAATCAAAAGTTGACAATAGATCTTAATGAAATATGGCACGTTTTGCTTAGAACATATCAATCCAAATGCCAGTATTAATTACGGAAGTTGTGTTGTTTTGTTTTAATTTTTATGAATTTTTTAAAAACCAAAATTTAAAAGCGAAATTAAAAATTTTTTTTGGCACAAGTTGTGCAATATCTCTGAATCTACTGGGCAGATTCAGAAACATTATTTGCAAGGATTGAATATAATTTTGTTTTCGAGTTGCGGTTTTTAAAATGAAAAAACCAAAATCTTCTCAAGTTACGCTAATATATGTTTTCATTTACTATGTTTTTTTTTCTTCAAAAAGTTGAAAAAAAGCTGCGTATGAAATACGTTATACATTCTTGATAGACAAGAGAATTAACAGCTAACAGGATTTGTGAATAGTGTGTATAGCGATCATATTATTTAATGTTAAATATGTAAAATTTTTTTCGTTTCCAATCTTTATGAGTGTATATTACATTAGTATTTCAACATGTTTCATTGCTCGATTTAGAACACCCTTTGATTTTTAACTGTCACATATTTGTAGTTGTAGCGGCGAAAGTTTTACATACACATAAAATATTCTATAGGTTATATTTCCTAAAAACTTGGTATAAATTTAGCTAAGTGCATAGGTAGAATTTTAGTTCATTTTCATGTTCGAAAAATTAGCTAAAAATTTAGGTAGCATTACTTAAAAATTTATTAAAATTGTCTATGATAGCAAAGCAAATTTGTCCTTTTACTTTATGTAAATTAACAATTTTAAAAAAGTTTATGTTAGTGAAAATAGCTATTTACATTAGTTTTTAATACATCCTATATTCCTATTATCAAAATTGCACATCTAATAACAATTCAACAAATCTTTTATTATTTAATGCATTTTCATTTATAATATAATACAAAAATAAGAGATAAACCGGATGAATTAATGGGCCTGACTACGGTTCTCGAATCGACTCGAAAGTCTGTGGGATTGAAGAGAAATTTTGCATATTTCTTTAATCTTCTACAAGCTCTCGAATCTTTTCGAGAACCGTAATCCAAATACAAAGATTTTTCTTAAATCTACTACAGGCTGGACTCGATTCGAGAACCGTAATCAGGCCCAATATTACAGGGTGTAGTGAGATTTTTATCCATAAATATATGTTAGAAAAACGATATTTATGCAACAAAAACATTTTCTAAATAATATCTAATATGTAGATAAAAGCAATGTTAATGTAAAGGACCTTTGTTTGTGATTTCATTATCATATTTTTCTTGGTATCTTGGAAATGTTGAATAAGGGATAGGCCACACTTTTTGAAGCGCATGTTTCTTTCTGCTTTTTTGTATTAAATTTGAAAGTTTTAAAATTTAAAACTTTAAAATTTAGTTCAAGAGAGGGCAAAGTCATACGTTTTGGAAGCGACAGTGTGGCCTGTCCCTAAGGCGATATATGTCGTCGGTTTGTCGTTAAAATAACTGGAGCCTTTTATTCAAATGGAGCATTCTTAAAGTGATTGTCATAAAGTGGTCACCCTATAAGAGCTATTCAAACGAAATAAATAGATAAACAAATGGCTGATTATAGGGAATAATATTCGCCAACACAATCCCAGAAGCCAAACATGTCCTTGCTATCAATGATGAATTCAGTAACTTCGGCTTTATTGGTGGAAAATACTACAAAGTCCTTTGTAACAGCAGTAGGATCTCTTGTTTGGTTTAAAGCTTCACTTATACTATTTGTAGCACAGCGCCATTTGCAGTAACACTGTTTGGTACGCCGACCATCGTGGGCTACAGCTACACGTCTTACTTTATGCAATTCCAAGAATAAGAAATTAAAAAAAAAAATAAAAATTTTTACTGTTACTGAAACAAACTGCAGTAACCAGTAATAATGATTAATGAAACGAATTGTAGTAATGCTGACTTTAGACGACATGTTTTTTACATATGGCTCTTCAGGTGTGTGAGACATATGTAACTTCGCATGTTTATCAAAATTCTCAATTTACAGACGGTTTATAATATTTGCTTTCACACGTACAAATGCAATTATATCTGACATAACCTCTGAGTGTTTACAACAGATCAGTTTGTACACAATTTTCATAAATATATAACACAGCGTCTTCACGAGACATTAACTTTGAGATAACATGAGAAAAAACGTCGGCAGAATACTAAAAACAAAATGTCGAATTTTCTCTTAATCTCATACTAGGGGAAGACGTAATTTTACTTTTCCGATAAGATTTCATTTTATGCAAATGCTCATCGAGTTAACATGTACTACTTTTGCATAATTAGTTACTTTATTTCTAATTTTTCACATAAATTTAAATTTATAAATCAATTAAACACGTTTATTCATTTATTTAACATAGAAATTTTATAAAAAACATTTATTTTAATAAACACTCACACATGCACACTATTTTATTTTCATATACATGTGTTTTTTGACAGTTCATCTCATAAGATTGTTGTTATAAGAATTCTTATAACAACGCTTCCATAAAAATTCTTATAACATTGAGATAACACTAATTTGAAGTCTACACGTAACATAATTCTCTCTGCGATTGAATTTGACAATCTCATCTTACATATTATCGGGCATGTTCTGACACTCGCATCTCGCATAACATTTGCGATTGTGACTTGAACTCGCAAGAGAGGTGTTCTCTAATAGTAATCGCCAGACTTTTGGCGAGTTGAAATCGCAAGAGTATACTGAAGTGAACAGATGAATTTAGACTAAACTCAACTTTAAAGAAACAATAAAATGATGAATAAATTAAATTAAATGTGTTTTCTTTTTATTTGCATCCACACCAGTAACATATTCTTACAATTTGTATTAGGAATTTGAAATTTACAAAATTTAGTTTGGTTTTGCTTGTCCATTGTTTTCTTCTGCAAAGGAGATTTCAATAAACAGCTGATCTATTTAATACGGCAAATCGCAAGCAAAACGCGAGAGATTCAGAACATGAAAAATCTAGTTTGACGATTTGCAACTCACATGCGATTTGACAATCGTGAGAGTGTCAGAACATACCTGTATGTTACGTGTAGACCTCAAGTAAAGCGCTCTATGCTTTTTAATGTTTTTCCAGCCAAACCACACTTCTGTTAATTCAAAACAGCTGATGTCATATGCTTTGTCAGATGAAAATAGAACACGCTCTAATTGAAAAATTTTCATATGACTTTGCGTATGTAAATGTCATCTGACAATGTTTCATATGTTTCATACGGCTTGTATAACTTTTACAGTGGTAAATTTGACAAGTCAGATGTAAAATCCATGTCGTCTAAACTCAGCACAAGCAGTAATACTGATTACTGAAAAATTGCAGTAAGCAATACAATTTACTGGTTACTGAAAATTTTTCAGTATCCAGTAAATTTTTACTGGTTAGTGAAATTTTTTGCCGTAACCAGTAAATTTTTAATGGATACTAAAAATATTTTTCAGTATTCAGTAGTGAAAAAATTTCAGTAACCAGTAAAGTTTTATTAGATACTGAAATTTTTTTCAGTAGTCAGTGAAAATTTATTTTTACTGCAGTATGCCCATGGTGTTCACATATAGTAAATTATGTTTACTCAATTAGCATTTAATTTAATAATAATGGTGTAATAAGTATACAGGTGGCCGCATGAGGGCAGCGAATACAACAATAAAAAAAGAACTAGATAATGGTTATAAAAAAAAATGCACGTGCTTGACGTAGCTTGTGCACAAAATTACCAGAGCAAAAAATTATAATCTGACGTTATACTGTATATTTATTATACCATGGGGTTGCCACTCTATACAAGTTTCGCTTCTCACTGGACATACTTCGCAGTAAACATACATACGTGTCACAAAGGGTCACATTTCGAACTTTACTCAATTTAAACAACAATTAAGTACTTATTATCCAATTTATTAATTGAAGCCTTGTATGGTAAATTGAGCTCAATTAAGGCCTTAATTGCATAAATTTCCTAAATTTCGCAACTAAGGCGTATGTCTGAAAAGGGTATAATACGACGTTTGTAGGCTATTAGACGGCACTGCACGAACAAGCGGAATAACCAACAACATAAGCGCAACATGCGATTCAAGCTATCAAGAAACAAACAAATACCAACACACTATGACTGTGTAAAACGTTTATACTTATAGTAGTGCTTAAAATAAGAATTTTTGTATTTAATTTAAGCATTTTGTTATTGATTCAAGATTTTTTACGTGATTATCCCGTTTGCGGCTTGATTCAAGTACATTTAGTGTTATTTGTACTTAAATTTTTGAGTACGACTCGTAATCAATGTAAGTAGAAAATACTTGAATTTAGTACGGCGTTTTTCTTTCTGTGTGCTAATAACCTTCCAGTTTTTAGAGATTCGGAAATATTAAAAACGTGAATACAACTAAGGATTTAGTGATGAAACAGAACATGACTTTAACGTCGACCGAAAATCATTCAGAGAGTGAGAGAGAGATAGACAAAGCCCATAATAACAATGACGACCGAAGCGACAAATTTCTAATTAATTTAATTAAAATTAGGCCTATTCCTTTTATTTTTCTTTACTCAACTCGAATGTCAATTTGCATCGAAAAACACGCTGCGCCGTAGTTCTGTTTCATCATTTACATATATAAAAAATTAAAAGTATAAGAAGCTAAATCGCATTTCTTGTCATGCATTCTGATGACAGCTATTCTAAATTACAACATGTATTTGTCAATCTTCAACCGCAACGGAAATATACGCGCTTCTAAAAAAAACTATTCTGGGAAAGGCAATTCCATTTAAAAATCTTGTTGGCTTCGCAGCGGACACATCAAATGTCATATATGGTAATTATAATTCTGTTTGTATTAATTTAAAAGACCAAACCTCTTTTGTTGTGTTGGCCAAGTGTCCAAGTACATCTACTAGCATCCAAATCAATTCCAATTTATTTAGAAGATTTGTTGAGAAATCTTCGATCTTACTTTAGTTGTAATTGTTTACGACATTATACGCTCCAAGAGTTCCAACAATATTTGTAGTTCATGAAATTGTAGCAACTGTCATATCTAGATGGTTGTCATTAAGGGTTGCATTGATCGTGCTATCGAACAAACTGAACTTTTGAGCAATAACAGTTTTTTGCCAAGTTAATATTATACTATTCAGTAAAATATTTAAATCTTATTACTATATGTACATTGAAATTGCTTACGGAAGGAATTAGCTAGTTCCATTTGTCGAAAAAATTTTTTAGTACTACATATTTCATTTGGTTTTGTACTCTTTTTGCTTTACTATGTTTAGTTTCTTTGGTGGCAACACTGGTTGAAACTCATCGAAGATTATACATTAGAGAGCTGCACGAATGTACTCGAAAGTACTCGTAGTAATGTTTGTATGTGCATACATGTAAGTTTTTTTGTATATATGTGTGTATATATGTCTATATGTATATTTGGTCGTGGCTATGTATGTACACACATATACATGCATGTATACATAAGTATATATCCTGCAGACACAATGACTAGTATGTGGTTAGAAATATACTAGTTGCTTTTTTATTCAGACTAGTTGCGTAACTGTAATTTTTCCATATATCGAACTCTCGATTTTAACATCAGGTTGCCATAGGAGCCCAACTAGGTCATTTGTATATAGTTATATGTTAGTTGAAATACTAGTTATTGTAGACTAGAGCGCTTATTAGTTTCTTAATTTATAGTTTTTTAAATAATAAAAAACATTTGGCTCAACCGTGGTATCTATCCACTAAACCACTTTCTACTTGTTATATTTAGAGCTAAAATTTCGTTTTATTTACACCTAAAAATATGTCAATTTATAAAAAATAATTTAAATTACTAGTATCATTACAACTAGTTGTAAGACTGTTCCAAAACTTTGTTTTTTTACTAGTATCGTTACTACCCTCATTACAACTAGTGAGATGACAGTCCTTTGTTGACTAGTAACGTTACAACTAGTAATATGACTGTTCGAAAACGTAACTAGTTATAAATTTAGCTGCAGGGTACATAAAAACATACAAATTCATACGAGTACATTCAACGAATACATTTGAGCACACTTTGCAACCCTCTATTATACATCGGAATTGTTTTAAATTCAAAATAAAATGTGTGTTCTGAAAAAATATTTAGTTCGTAAGAAAATGTATTGAGCATTACGTTAACAAAATTCTTCAATATAATTTATCTTGTAAATTTTAGGACGGTAAAGAAATGTTAACAGCTGCGGAAGGGTAGAAATGATATAGAGAAGATTATCCGTTTAGAAATTTCGGATTTGCTTTGAAAAAACTTTCCTTCTATCCATTGGCGTAGATAGGCCTTGCATTGCACCCTCCCCAGAATTACTGAAATGTTTAATAAAAATTATTAAAAACTTCTCTATTTTTAGAAAGACATACATATTGGTATTCAAATCGTAAATGTATCCCGTTTACTTACATAAAAAGTTAGTTTCCAATAATTGCCAAATTTTTGTTTATTACATAAAAACCCTAAACAAATACGTACGAGTGTGTTTATTTTATTCTGATGATATATTTTTGTATTTTCTCTAACAAATTATAAGAAGTAGTACATACAACATTTTAAAAACCTTTTGATACTGGGTCCAGTTGTGCATAAATTAGTCCAATATCCCATCAGCAACATGATTTTTAAAAGTTTTAGACCTTCAAAAAACTTTCTTATCGATGGTCATAAGTTGACAATACATAACTGGGTCTTACAACTTTTCAGTAGAAGAAATTACGTTAAAAATATGCTGAAAGCGTTACTAGCATAGAAATAAAATAGCTGAAATTTATTTAGTAGATACTCTCAACTAATTTCTGTTATTTTATTTTGAGAATGGGAACGTTTTCTGCGTTTTGTGAAAAATAATAAAAATTCAGTTACAAGTTGTCAATGTTTGACCATCGATATGATATCCAAAACTTTATAACGACCCTTAACTGCAAGAAAATCGGAATCCAAAATTTCTAAATTTTATACTAAATGCATACTTCTTTATTTTAAAACGTAATATTTCTTTAATATTGAGTAAATAATACTATTTGCTTTGATGTATGTACTATATGAAATGCTTTAGGTTTTATTGAATTAGCTTTACGATAACGTATGCTTGTTAGGATACGATTTTTTGCCTCACGGCACATATTTTTCATAATTAAGTTAGTCAAGGTTAATTTCGCGAGAACTCAAAATTTTCGCGACGAGTGCTCGTCAATTTCAATTTTGCTGTTCTCTACTTGAAACAGAGAATTTTATATTTTGGTGTGATTATTTCGAACTAATTTGCCTTTGAGTCCAAACGATTTTATTGTGCAAAAGTCCGTAACGTGATATTCAGAAAGAATTAGACAGGATAATTATTCTAAGGAACCAGGGACAAATTTCTTTTCTGCCGTGTATGTTGAGAATTTTCTTTTGAAGAATACCTACATAAAAAAATATGTAAAAAATAATTGAAATATAATTCTATGTAAAATACACAAAATCATTCAAACAGGTTGTCAATTTACAACGAAAAGGTTTAAATTTACTCATATATTTTTTAGAGTAATTAGGAATGATATGCTATAGACTGAAAAAAGTTCAATTCAGCCATTGTTCATATAATGGTACATTTGTGTTTTTGATGTATGTGCATATATGTACTTCTCTTTAAAGCACCATCCAAAGTCGATTATAAGATTCTTCTAAAGACGCCGGAACAAAGCCGATGAAACATTTGGAACAATAATGGAATAAATTGTTTTATTTGCATCTAAAGTAAAGAACAAATCTGATCATAAATAGCCTAAATAATAAAACACAGAATATAAGATTTTTTGTTTTCACCAGATTTAGGTCTATTATGGCTTAAAATTTGTATAATAGAATGGACTATTCAATGACATTATAAAACTATGGATTTTTTTTATTATTTGTGGTACAAAACAGCTTCCGAAAAGGCAACAATTGGTGATGAACTTTAAAATTTTCATAGAATTTAAACTTTTATCCACTCTAACTCGGTCGCCTTTTATTCGATCAGAGCCACTAATCGACGCGTAATATAGTAGCCTTTCAAATAATATATAATTTTAAACGAGCCAGCCTTTGATTCTAAATGACGTTTTAACAAGAAGTATACACTGAAACAAATGAACATTTATATTATGCAGAATGGCCGAAATGAAATTTTTATTCCTTTTTTGTGATTAGCACATCATAATTATTCTAAAAAATGCTTTAGAAAATTAAAAACTTAAAAAAATAAAAGTTTGTAAAGCAGTGTTATTAAAAGAAATCGATTTTTAGTGGTATTGTTACTTAGGAAAATCCACAACCAGATTAAAAATTAAAAAAAAAATTTTTTGTTTTTTGATTTTTTGTTTGTTTTTTTTTGGAATTTTTTAGTTTTGGCAATTTTTTGATTTTGGTGTTTTTTATTTTAGCGTATTTTTTTCGCTTTTTGACGATATTTTTAGTTTTAGCGATTTATTTTAGTTTTGACGATTTTTTCAGTTTTAGCGCTTTTTTCGGTTTTTGGAATTTTTTTGTTTTTGGTAATTTTTTTTGGTTTTAGCGATCTTTTTTTGGTTTTAACACTTTTTTTCTTTTTGGGGATTTTTTCGGTTTTTGGAATTTTTTAGTTTTGGCGCTTTTTTCGTTTGGTGATTTTTTCCATTGTTGGCGATATTGTTTCCGTTTCGACGACTTTTTTCGGTTTTTGGTGTTTTTTAGTTTTTAGGCGATCTTTTTAGTTTTGGTGATTTTTTGCGTTTTAGCGATTTTTTCTAATATTGGTACATTTTTTCCTTTAAGCGCTTTTTCCAATTTAGCGATTTTTCGTTTTAAAATTTTCTTGATTTTAGAACTTTTTCGTTTAGCGTTTTTTAAAATTTCAAGATTTTGCCTCTTACGGTTTCCAAGATACAGCAAATTGTCTAAATTACAAAATCAAAATTACATTAATTGATAGAACACCCTTTAATTTTTATTGTTTTATATATCAGTGTTAATTGGTGCAGTCTATTCTACAGACTACACCAATTAACACTAGCTTTGAGAATTTAAAGAGTCTATATATAAGTGTCTGTACATTACATAAGTATTTCAACATGTTTCGTAGCTCGCTTTAGAATACCCTTTAATTTTTAACTGTGATATATTTGTTGTTGTATCGGTCAAAGTTTTACATATTCTGTGAAAATTTCAGGTCCGTAGCTCTTACGGTTCCGGAGAAAACAGCCTGTAGCAGATAGACAGACAGGCAGACGGACAGACAGACGGACAGCGTAGCGAAAACAATAGTGTTCCTTTACACTTTTGGTCTACGGAACCTAAAAACGACGGCGGTGGTTTTACCATACTTCTAATTTCTGCTTGTCTAAAATTTATCTGTTGTGTCAAAAATTCCACTAGCTCCCAGGACTAGTGAAATTTTATTCACCTCAGAAGTGTCAAAAATTTACTTGCAATAGTACTTTGCTACCGTTTGGCACACGCCAAAATATAATTTTATTTCAGGATCCATTGAATGATGCAAAACTATAACATGAATCATACCTTCTAATTTTTCTATTAGTAACACTGGTAAAAAAACACAAAATGTACACTTAAGATGAGAATCACTCATGTATGTACATTAGGGGCCCTTAATTTCAGTTTGGTGAATATTGATAAAAAAATTATCCTGCAAAATTTTCAGATCAATCGGTTGGGGGTAAGACGTGCCACCAGCCCACTAAAATTTAGGAAAAACCATCAAATTTAGTTTTCTTGCTTCATAACTTCAAAAATATTAATTTAACAAAAAATTTGTAAGATGATTTAGAACGAGTGCCAAAATTTTTTCTTTATGAAAATTTTTATTTTTAAAACATTCTTAAAATATAAAAAAAATATTGCGTTATTTCTCTAATTGGGTTTCGAACAAAACAAGCCATCCATATTTTATTAAAATCGAGCTACAACTTTTGATTTTATTCGCAACTAAGTCAGGGAGCTCAATTGATAAAAGTAACGATTTTCATACAAACAGTAAAATCTCAATGTGTGTGTGTGTGTTGTATGGAAATCACACTTTTTTGCCAATTGAGTTCTCTCGCTTAATTGTGACTAAAATCAAAAGTTGTAATTGCATTTTAGTAAAATATGGCTTGTTTTGTTGTAAACTTTATGAGCAATATTTTCTTCTTTTTGGAGAAATTAATATTTTTGAAGTTATGAGGCAAGGAAATTCAATTCTGTGGTTTTCCTAAATTTGAGCGGACTGGCGGGCAGGTCTTACCACAACCGATTGATTTGAAAATTTCGCAGGACAATTTTTTAAATCAATATTTATCAAAGTGGGAGGTGAAACTGGAGATATCTAACTTTTTAGTATTAAGGGTAACCCTAATGTCCATATATATATATATATATATATATATATATATATATATATATATATATATATATATATATATATATATATATATATATATATATATATATATATATATATATATATATATATATATATATATATATATATATATATATATATATATATATATATATATATATATATATATATATATATATATATATATATATATATATATATATATATATATATATATATATATATATATATATATATATATATATATATATATATATATATATATGTATATATATATATATATATATATCTATATATATATATATATATATATATATATATATATATATATATATATATATATATATATATATATATATATATATATATATATATATATATATATATATATATATATATATATATATATATATATATATATATATATATATATATATATATATATATATATATATATATATATATATATATATATATATATATATATATATATATATATATATATATATATATATATATATATATATATATATATATATATATATATATATATATATATATATATATATATATATATATATATATATATATATATATATATATATATATATATATATATATATATATATATATATATATATATATATATATATATATATATATATATATATATATATATATATATATATATATATATATATATATATATATATATATATATATAGAAAAGCACCTGTTTAAAATCTATTAAGGAAAAAGGTGGTGCATAAGCACATATCACATTTTCAAATGCACATTTTTTAGTATTTTTGTAAGATCACGAGTATTGATCACTTTTACGGCTTCTCACAAAATTTGCACTACATACATATTATAAATGTTAATGACACTGAATTTTTTAAATTGCATTTACACCAAAGTTGTGTGCATGCAAGTGGAAGCCATACAAATTCATTGATAAGTTTATTTGCATTTTTGATAAATTTCTTTTGTAAAAACACTATCTCGTTGTTGTAATTTTGTTGATTTATATCAATTAAAAGCACTGATTTCGAATGGTGCTAGAAATTTTGTGTATTTGAAAAGGAATAAAAAAAGATTGTTGTTATATTTTTATTTTCAAATATTTTCTTTAGCTCATCTATGCACCAACCGATCTCAGTTCTTTAAAATTGATCTCCTTTGTTTTCGTTTTGTTATTTTTAATTTCGCCTCCGATTTTTCTTGAATCATTTTTAATAATTATAATCCTTTCAAACACTTTTTTCTTCGCACAATAAATGTCCTTAATCCATGGTGCAGTTCGATTAAAGTGTGTGTTATGAAGAGGTGACATGTTTGATGTCATGTTTAAAGCTCTTGCATTTGTCAACTAATTGTTGAAAATTTAAAACCTCAGCTTAAATGTTGAAAACCTGTTACAGCTGAGAAAACTTTTACAAAAGATTTACATTCTACTTTTATAGTTTCTTACTAGAGTAAAAAATAAATGTAAAAGAAAGAAAAGAAAAAAATCTGCAGTGTTGATGGAAGTAACATAATATTCAGATTAAATACGGCATTTGGTGATCATCATCATCAACACCAACTGCAAAGACAGATACGCACGCATATGTTTGTTTTTGTTCTTCTGTTACTGTTTGTAGTTCTTCTATTACATGTCTCGTTATTTGGTCTTTGATCCTTAATTATTTTTGTAATAACGGTTTTATGAATAAATTAAAATAAAGCATTTCATATGTTACACACTTGACCTGAGAGTAGCGATACACAAATGTGCACTAAAGCAAAGAATTTTCGATACAAAATTGTTCGACAATTACTCGCAAATTGAAAAAAAAATATATAAAAAGTGAATGTTGGCAATATCGATCTATTTGCAATAATTTCTCGAATATATTTCGTTAATATGCAATTTACACATAGTAATTGAATAGAAAGTACATATATGTCACGATAGACTAGTGGATGTGTGCTAGTCTGTTTGTCTGGAGGTAGCGGATTCGATTCTCAGCATTGGTTGTAGTTTGTCTGACTAGATAAAATGAATACAAATAAAATAAACTAAAAAATAAATATAACAATCTTAAAATTTCCTTTTTACCACCGACTTTGGTCGTGTGTCAAGCGGAAACGAGTTCTGAAGAGATTAGCGGGAGCTATCGAAACGTCAGTTCAACCCTCTGTGAAGTCAAAAATTTTCTTTGTCTATTACTACATTTATACGCACGTGTTAGTTGCAAATAAAAATGTAGTGCTACAAAAGTTTTGTTTTTTATTGTAACTTTTTAAATCATTGATTATTCATTAGGGATGCCAAACGGGAAATCCCGAATCCCGGGATATTTCGGAATTTCTTCTATAGGTACGAATATTTATGTAAAAAATACGTATATATTTTAATTTTAATTAATTTTATAGTATTTTTTTAGTATTAAAAAGTCCCAATAAATTTGTACATGTCTTTTTTCACAATTTAATGATTATTCGTGACAAACTGTTTATAAATTAACAACAAGAGCAAATAAATTAGGCACTTTCTTACGATTAGTTTCATCAAGTCTTCTGCCAATATACAACTGAGAATTATTTTGAAAAAAAAAGTAATATGAAAAGAAAAATAATATGTATTTGGAAAATTCATCAGTTCATCATTCATTCCCTTATTCTATAACTATGTATATGTCGACGTTACTTTAACCCCACACCATAAACTGGTCACTTCTGTTCTCGTTATCGATAACAATTGAATACTATTGATAGCTCCTTACAATTAAGCTCCTTACGGTTAAGCTGTTTTTAGACTATTCTACAAGCTGTTCGACTTCTGCACAAAATACAAAACTCATAAGATCAGGGTTGCATTTTTTACAGAGGTCAAATGGCTTGTGAGAGAGTGTTAAACAGCTATTACGAGTAGATAAGTGAAAATTTTTTTGTTGAGTTAAAAAAAACTATTCGAGTTTTTATGTTATTTAAATTGCGGCTCGAAAGTGTTTTTTATTTTTATTCGAGTTACAGAGTAGAAAGCCGGCAAACAAGTGACTATTAATGCCATTAGCGAGGGAATACATACATGCAGACTTTTGACATAACAACTTAAGTATAATTTTCAAATTTTTTGAGTAGAGCAAAAATCCTCAACAATCTGATAATTAAACATAATTATTTGACTTTGATTAGAATTTTGTGTCCTTTTTGGACACATTTAAAAATCGTTGCTGATCGATCAGTCGCATATTAAGAAAAACTTTTAACAGATAAATTTTAAAACACTAATATTTTTGCAACCAAATATTTTAGGAATATTGTGACAATAAATTCGGTTCAAACAATAGTAATAAACGCTCCGGACGTCAATTATTCGAATTTAGTGTGTCTAAAAAACTGATGAAATTTAAATAAAGTGTAAATTTTCCTGTTAACTTAACTCAAATGCCATACATCAGTCAGTAGTGGGCAGAATCTCAATTTCGTTTGCACTCGAGCATAGGCTGTTTTTTCAACACAGACTCACGTGCACTATGCGTGAGACTCATAGCCTATCTACCCAGTTGGCCAGACTGCTTTGCACGACATTGTCATCATAGATTCTTCTACGAATTGTCCTCTGTCGATTAGGTTTTCTAATCGACAATTTAAGTCAATCGTCGTTCACAACAATCTAAACGAAAAATTCTTGCATGTTGTCCTCTATTAAACCATTTTGATGACAATATGAAGACAATGTCTTTCGTTTTGTCCTTAATCCAACTTTTTTAAGGTCAAAATGAGCTACAATGTCTTACATTTTGTCTTCAGTAGCATTCTGGTGGACAAGATGAGCGACAATGTCTTAATTGCTGTCCTTAATCCAAGTATGTTGAGGACAATATGAGCGACAATGTCTTACATTTTGTCTTCAGTATCATACATAGTCATTGAGGACATAATAGGAAACATTGTCGCATTTTTAATCATAGGCAACAAGACAGGCACCGTTTTCACTTATATAATCATTGACGATAAAATAGTTGGCAATGTCGCCCACGTAGTCACAGTAGTATCTGAGCAAGATTGTGGCTATTGAATCGCACACGATTTTTGCGACACTTGTTCGAAAACTTCCTTAATGATTTGGTCCGGCTGTCCGACATTTGTCGTCGAGGATTTAACATTGTCGTGTCATTGATGATGTCTTAAAAACGTGGCGAACTTGGTATTTAGATGCGAAGCACATACACAAACACAGGATATGATAGTGTACGTGTGGGCACCACTGCTATATATTCATATGCCTGTCATGGTATAATCTCTACATAAAACCTTTTACATATAATGCATAAATAAAATAAAAATTTGTTATTAAAGTATTGGTTATTAAAAAAAATTGTATTTTACCAAACATCGTTGGATCCCGCAATCCTGAAAAATCCCGTAATACCGGGATCCCGAAAAATACCGGGTTTTCGGGATCGGGATTTGCAAAATCCCGAATCCCGGGATTTTTAAAAATCATTCCCGATTGGCATCCCTTATATTCATCTATTTGTGAATATATTTATCTATTTATTAACTTTTATTAACAAACATATGTAAAGGTGGCAACCCAAACTTCTTATTTGCAAATAGCGCGTTAATCAGTAATTGTTTTCGTGAGTTAAAAAGTTATAATAAAAAACAATACTTGGTAGCACTACGTTTTTATTTGCAAATAACACGTGCGTATAAATGTAGTGCTTCACATTTATCCCTAAATAAAAATATAATTTAATTGAAAAATTAAATTAAAAGCCAAAATAGTTAAATTTTTTTTAATACTTACTTTTCACTAACTTTTTACGACATCGAGATCTGTTCAATATTTGTTCACTTTTGATATTGCTAAAGATTTGCTAATGATACCACAAGCGAACCTTCGAAATCGAAAGTTTTTTGAAAAAAAAAACTGAGCAACATGTAAACTTCTTTCTATTCATTTTTGATTGTCGTTTTCGTAAGGTTTACACGATAAATTTTCGAGATACATACATATATTCGAAATCAATATCATTAGCGAAAGTCTTGGTCAAGTGGGTTATTATTTAGCATATATGTACACCAGTATATGCATTTATAAGCCCATGTGGTAACACTAAACTCGTTTAGAAATTTAAAGTATACAACTTTATAACTTTAAAGGGCAAGCGAAAAAAAAATATATATAAAATCGAGAAAAATATGGATACTTCGTTATATTTTCAAGCATGATCATTCATACATAGCCCCAAAAATTCGTAAAAATAAAACACAACAAGCATTTTTGTTTAAAGCTGCTATAGCCGCAATAACAACAAATACTAGAATGAAAATAACGCTAAAAATTTAAGGGCGGCCTAAGACAAGTAACGTAATTTTGAATTTAAAATTTCTACAGCGCACAGTGGTGTAAATTAAAAATAAATTAAGTAAAGTGCGACTTTGGCTCGCACACGAAGGGTGCAGTACGAATACACAAATGTCCCTTTTCGTTTTTTCCCTTTTCTCATTTTGGCAATTTGTCCGTTTAGTTTTTTGTTTAATTTGAGTTATTTTATTTTTTTGGTTTTGGCCCTTTTTTGAATTTTGCAAGTTTTTTAGTTTTTTTTTTGGGGATTTTTAGTTTTTTGCCGGTTTTTAAAATTTTTGGCGATTTTTAGGTTTTGGCGTTTTTTATTTTTTTTAACGTTTTTTTCGCTTTCTAAAGATATTTTTAGTTTTAGCGATTTATATAAGTTTTGGGGTTTTTTTCAGTTTTGGGGCATTTTTCGGTTTTTGGTATTTTTTAGTTTTACCGTTTTTTATTAGTTTTGAAATTTTTTTTCGGTTTTTGGCGATTTATTTTTAGTTTTGAGGTTTTTTTCGGTGCTTTTTTCGTTTTGGTGATTTTTTTCGTTTTTGTGATTTTTTTCCATTTTTGACGATTTTTTCGATTTTTATGTAATTTTTAGTTTTAGCGGTTTTGTAGGTTTTAGTGCTTTTTTCGTTTTGGCGACTTTTTCGGTTTTTGGCGGTTATTTTAGTTTCTTGGAGATCTTTTTAGTTTTGGTGATATATAGCGTTTTAGCGATTTTTTTTAGCTATGTTGCTTTTTTTTAAGGGCTTCTTTCATTTTGGCGTTTTTTCGTTTAGACATTTTTTTTGTTTTGGAATTTTTTATTTTTAGCGTTTTTTTAAGTTTCGTGAGTTTGTCTCTTACGGTTTCCAAGATACAGCAAATTGTCTAAATTGCATAGTCAAAATTACATTAGCTGATAGAACACCCTTTAATTTTTATTGTTTTAAATATTAGTATTAATTGGTGTAGTTTATTCTATAGGCTACACTAATTAACATTAACTTTGGAAATTTATAGTGTATACCTTGAACATTTAAAGTGTCTATATATAAGTGTCTGTATATAACATTGGTAATTCAACATGTTTCATTGCTCGCTTTAGAACACCCTTTAATTTTTAACTGTCATATATTTGTTGTTGTAGCGGCTAAAGTTTTACATATTCTATGAAAATTTCAGGTTTGTTGCTCTTACGGTTCCCGAGAAAACAGCCTGTGACAGACGGACAGACAGAAAGACAGACAAATGGACAGCGTAGCGAAAACAATAGGGTCCTTTACACTTTTGGTGTACGGAACCATAAAAAATGGCAATAAGTATGGAACTTCTAAATTACTGAATGACTTTGTCTAAACGGTTGTAGACAAGGAGTTGAGCTTGCACATCTTTTGAAGTCTTTAGCTGCACTAGGGGTGGAGGTACAAGGGGTGAAAATTGGCTACCTCGGGGGTGAAAAATATTGTAACTTGTAACTTTCGTAAATACTGACACGATAAAGAAAAAATGTTTATGCAAGTTAGTTTGTATCTTTATAGTTTATGAGATATTTCACTTCGAATTTAAAATTTTTGGTCTCCACTTTTTAAGTTTTTTGGTTGTAACTTTTTACTAAGCATCTAATTTAAGCTTAATGCACTCCTTTAAATAATAATAATAGAATTCGAAGTGAACACACGGAACAAAGCTAAACTCAAAACTTTGAAATTTAACTAATAAATCGTAATTTTTTTTAAAAGTGCTTTCATAAGTTTTGAAATTGTTAAAAATTTTGTTAGAAATGTTAACCTTTTGTTTCTACATGGTGAAAGAATATGCTTTAAGGATGCACTTAGCGGATTTTTTCCCCTTTTGGACATCTACCCTACATTTGGCAGTGGCCGAAAATCATCGAATTTCAAAATAATTTTTGATCTTAGGGGCCTGTAAAAAACTTTGCACTGGGTGCCTGAAAAATCCATGAACAATGTTTCATTAGATCGAGAGAGCATTGATCTTGCTTTAAGATTAACCTCCGAAAATAGCGTTACGTAATATGTGAATAGACCCTACCCTACATGTATTTCGACGCGCTGAATACAAATGTGAGGTCGATTTGGCTCGTAGCCATGTATATTATTACCAGTGTTGCCATTTTAGAAATGCAGAAAAACGTCAAGTGTGTAGTAAAAACGGGTAAAAAGAGTAAAAACCGCCAAGAGGAAAAATAAAAATTATAACAAAAATTTTTAAAATATATTGTTTTGCTTCACAAAGAACACATTAAAAAATTGTAAAATTGACAATTAAAAAATTTTAAAATGCTCAGCAAACTTTATATGAGGGGGTTAGAGCACAAGGGCTCCAAGTGACTAATATTTACTAATGAGAAAAATTAGCTTTAAGTTATATTGCAATAAAAAATGTTAGATACTTTGTGGAATTTAGCTTTTTTGCTCAGAAAAATTCTGAGATATATTGTAATCTAAAAAGCTAAGAAAACTTTAATTTTTCATATACAGATTCCCACAAATAACCTTTGAAGTGAGGAAGGTCGCTCTTAAACCCTTTGTGCTCTATTTATTTTTTTATTTTAATTAATTTTAAATAAATGAACATGTAATAAAATAACGGATAGACGAAATTTTAAAAAAACATTGTATTGATGTATTGAGAATCATTTTTTGGTTTTTTGGTATATTTCTTAGTCGTCATAGTCAGATTCCATTACATCATCGGGCTAATCTTCATCCTCACCTAGGCTTTCGATTCTTTCCGCAATTTCCTCCACTCTATCGTGAGGAAGTGCTTTAAACCATTCATGGTGAATTGGTGGAATATAGCAAAGAAGATCCTGGAGTTTCTTGAATTTCACGAACTTCAGCTGTTTGACGGTGTTTTTTGGAGGAAGTAGTTTACGGCCCGGCCAACATTCCGAGCTTTCATGTTTACTTTGCTGACGTTTTCTTGCTCATTCATAAGATTTTCTTTGTATGAGAAGTTCCAAGGATCATCCTTCTCAAAATGTAACCATTGCATTTTTCGGATACCGGCTGTACTATTTTTGAAGAACCTTTGGATGGGCTCAAGAGTTATAAAATCCTCAATTTTCATTGATGTTACAGTAAACTTTTTACTTAAATTTGCCACAAGCTTCTCCCAATCTTGAGGTAACTAAATTTGGCAGAAATTCTTTTTTTTTTTGTAATTTCTATAATTCCAAAATTTTGGTCATACTCCATGAATGAATGCCCAAAGAGTAAAAACTTGTGATTCACTTCTTGAATATGAGTATTTCGTACAACATACGACCAAAACTGAACAATGTAGTGACTTTTATTCTGTCCACCACAGTTGTCGCTATAAGCTGTAAGGTGGGTCACATTTTTATTCAAAGAATTAATAAATTTCAGAAGGCAAGAACTAATTTCTTGGCAGCCACGTGAAGCTTGGCTTTCATTCCACATATACATATTAGCTTCACCAGTTGATAAATTGTGGACACAAAAGTTGTACGTCCACAGTTGACGGGAATAGTATACTTGAGTGCATGTCAGCACAGGAGTTGGCAGCATTTTTTGCAAGTCAAAACAGATTGCCACATGAGTGTTATCGGTATTACTTTTTACAAACTTTTTAACACTATCTTTGTCCAATTTTTCTGCTGCAGCCTTTTTAAATGCAATTCAGCGTCTGTTTCACCATGCTCAATATTAATTTGCAACTTGTCACAAGTAACACGTGTGTCTGTTTGGGGTTTGTGGAAACTGATATTAAAGCATGTGTTAAAAATATGCCTGTAGTAGCTCTTTTGTACTGGTTCTGTTTCCTTTTCTATGCACAATTCCCTGAAAAGCGCATACATCTTTGTTACATTTAGGTTGCTGGATAAATACTTTCTATTGGGGGCACAGTTTCTTCAATAATGACTAGAATACTTGGGAAATGATCTAATGTGTTCTTTTACCAATTGTACCGATGCATCTGGAATTTTATTGCCAGGAACCTTCTTGCCTCTTGTGTCTGTATCAAGAATGCCAGTTCGTGATAATTTCTTTTTTTGGACAATATTTTTCACCCTCAATGCTGATACATCTAATGTCTTCATAAAAAACTCCTTACATAGTCGAGATCCTACCAGTTGATAAACAACACTTACAAATTTATGCTTTGAACTTTGCGCTTTCACTTTTAATGGAACACTAAGACTGATTCCTGAGCTGAAAAAAGAAGATTGCAAATTGTGATCCACAAGGCTCCAATAGTCTTTAAAAATGTCATTCCATATATCCTCAGATATGTTTAGATTGCACTTGAATCTGCACGTATGATTGTATGCTTTAAGCGTTTTCTCCTGGTGAAGTTTCCCTTTTCTATCAAAATATTCCTTATCGGAGTTCCTTTTTAATTGACGTATATTTTTTATCCAAGAATTTTCTTTTCTCACTGTATTTCTAGCTGGCTGCCTAGAGGACTCCATCTCATCCAAAATTATTTCATTATCTGCTAGAGCTTCTTCGGTCTGTTCACATTGGCCATTAACTTGAGTTCTCTCAGAAATTTCCCATGTGGGATCTTCATCACTGTTGTCTAAAAGAGTATTTACAAGTGATAAATTCCGTTTCAGAAATAAATAATAAAAGGTAAAATATTTTAAGCTTACCACCATTTTACTTATTTTAATTATTAATTTACTCGATTGCATTATTTTATTCTACTTTTAATTTTTTAGCAAATAAACCACAAAGTGCACTAAGGTATTTTGAAACAGGTTTTCTTTTAACAAGTGCTACAATTATACGCTAGATTTTAGCTCACAACTTCTCTGAGGCTTACCCACTATTAACGAATTAATGAATGTTAATATTTGTTTCTAGCACTTCTAATTAAAATACTTGTTACACTTGCAGCACAAGGGGTATATGATCACTTAAACCCCTTGAGCTCCAAGCGTAACATGTCTTTTAATGACAAGTGCTAGAATTGCCCTCCATATCTCGCCAGCGGATGAAAATTCCACTTTGACCTCTTATGCTCCGAATTTATCTCAACTTCATTTGATAATTGCATGTGTAAACTCAATTTTGAAAAAAAGACACTTGAATCCCTTGTGCTCTAACCACCTCATATATAAAATGATTTATTTTATTATCAATTTAATTTAATTTAGGAGTAAACAAAAACTTTAAATATAAAATTAAATTAAACATTTTAAAAACCCCCGAAAAAATGGATGATAACTTTAAAATGGATGGACCCATTTTCTTCAAATATATGTTGGAAGATTTTAGATTAAATCTACAATAAAACAAATTAAATTAAAATCAATTTAGCCGTTCGGGAACTATGGTTCCGCATACACATGTACCGACGCCTGGACCGACTTTCTTCAAACATAGCTAAGAACACTCTCGATTGTGTCACATTTAAAACAAAAAAAAAATTCAAAATCGGTCCAGCCATTTGGGCTCTACGATGGTGCCAGTGTTGCCAAAACAGTTATCTGGAAGAATGCTGAAAGGACAAAACCAAAATGCTAATACGTTCTACAGACGAAAAAAGAATGCTAAATAAAAACTTTTTATAATTATATATACAAACGATTTATTTCAACACTTTGCACGTAATGTATTTAAATGTCATTATACTGATTAACAAAATGTTTATTTTTACAAAGACATTTTTATTATTCAGGCTTAAGTTCGTTCCATTTAATTTTACAATTAAATCATTTTTATTGGATGGTGTGAGAAAAGAAAAATTTAAAGTATTTGCTTTTATATAAAGGCACAATATCTCCGAACCTAGAATTTAAGGACTAAACTTAAAACACACGATTTTTAACATCCTTTCAATAACAGTAAGATGTCCTGATATACTCATCATTGTGAACCTACCCAAATGAAAGAGAATTTTGTGTCGATAATCCAGAAAATATTTTAAATTTTGAAGGACCATTCCTGAAATATTAATCGAATAATTTGAAAAAGTGGTGTAAATTATGCAAATGCTAAATGTCACTATATCTTTAAGGTTCCGCTGTATTATTTATTGGCATGCAGTTCCATTTTATTGAACTGATTCTTTCTGAATATATCGTTACGAAACTAAGCCTAATAATCAAATTGGTTTCTCAATATCTCCAAAATGATAAGAGTAACCAAGAACTTATATGAATTTATAATGAGATATATATATAGTCACGATTTTTTGGTATTTCATTTAATTAAATGGAATGGCTAGCTCTGGAGTTATAGCAAATTATGTGGTGCAACCTCCTTAATTTTCTATATAAAGGTAAATCTCTAGAACAAGAGTCAATTCAAAAAAAGTAATTTATGGGCATTGAACCTCAGTGCTATGTGTATTCAAATTGACTGAGAAACATCAGACCAGACAAAAAATATTTCATTTTGTGGGGCTGTGTTATCATTTTGTTGACAAATTAATATCTGATTAAGATGGGGGGAGATAATATACTATCCTAAACTATTTCTGAAGGCTGCTCATGAGGTAATTTTTTTTATGTAAGACCAGCACTCAGGGGATGACCCCTACACATGCAATGCATTGTGCCGGAATTAGAAAAATGGGTTATGGAAAGAAGGATAGAGGGAGTAGTGTTTATGGACATTTGATTTGAACCTTCCGACAATGAAACTGACAGGAAATATCTCTGCAGGAAGCTTATTCCACATACAAACTGTTCGGCCAAAGAACGAATTCTCTCTGTTATGCGTAGTACGATTCGCTGGCACATCGACCACAAAGGGATGTGCTCATAATGAAGAACGTGTAGTTCGAAGAAAAGTGCGAGTTTCGGGAATAAATTTCATCGGAACACTTTCCATTGTAGTAACGATAAAACAACGAAATACATCCCACATTGCGTCGATGCTCCAGCGAGTCAACTGTCGCCGATGAGCTTCTTCACCCTTTCCTGCACGCGGTCGAGTAACTTCAGAACAGACTTTGAAGCACCGGCTCATACATGAGAGTTGTATTCCATTTCCGATCGGATATAGGTGGTATAAATACTAAGGAGATCAGAGGGAGTGAAATATCTTTTACACCGCCTTAAAAACCGAGGCGCTTGAATGCTTCTTTTGAGACTTGAAAAATATGATCAGGCCATCGAACGCCACACTGAATCTTCATGCCAAGAATATCAAGAGCATCTGATTCCCCAATATTTACACCATTCATAATTACAGATGGAGCAGCAAGTTCGGTCATGTGTCTGTGCGAAAGCAAACAGCATTGGGTCTTACGGGGATTGAAATCGACCCTATTCGCAAGACCCTATTCGCAAGATCCCATTTGGAGATTGTTATAAGATCATGATTAAGTGTTTCATTCATGGTTTGCCTCATCGCCCCAGTCTCCGACAGGCTTGGCCTAGTACTGAATGAATATGAATGGCAAATGCTGCTGTCATCTGGAAAAGAGTAGATAGGATTAGAAGTTTGACAGAGAATGTTATTAAGAAAGATGAGAAATAAAGCTAGAAGAAAAAACGGAGCCTTGCGATGGCCCTGAATTTATCTTGAACTCGTTTGATGAGATCCCATCTATAACAACTCGTATAGTGCGTTCCCTGAGAAAGCTCGATATAAACCGAGAGAAGCCATAACCGACACCAAAAGTAACAAGTTTTGACAAAAGTGCACCATGCCACACTTTACCAAATGCCTTAGAAACATCTAAAGCCACCACCTTACTCTCGCCTAAATGGTGTATGGAGTGACACAATTTTTCCGAAAGAAATGCCAGTAAGTCACCCGTACAGCGTCCTCTACGAAACCCATACTCCCGGTCGCTGAGTAAACTGTTGGACTCCAAATACTTCACTAGATGGAAATTGACCATACTTTCCATCACTTTGGAAAATGCAGAACTTATTGCGATTTGGCGGTAATTTTCAGGGTTATTAGCCTCTTCCTTTTTGGGGATTGCCGTTACATTGTCAACATTCCAATATGATTGAAATTCACGAGCATGATACAAAGTGCTGAAGAGGGTTGCCAACGGACGTGCTAGCGTCGAAGAGCACTGCTTCAAGACCAGTGCTGAAATACCATCCGGCCCAGGAGATTAATTTATGTTGAGATCCGCTAAGATCTTTTTAACTGCGCGCGGTCGAAAGAATAGATTTGGCATAGTTACAGTTGCTCTATCGAGCGTGGGCAGTGGTTGATTGTTTCCCGGCAAGTGGGAATTACTTGCAAATAATTCAGCCAGCATTATCAACTAGCATTATCCTTTACTCTTTTAACGAATGACCATAAGCTCTTGCTACCCAGAGTGGCAGCAAGAACTTTAGCACGAAGGCGCTGCTCGTGTAAAGCTTTTTCACGCCTTAATACACCGCCACACGAAGATCTCGCCCTTTTGCGCAGCGAATCGGTATCTGGATTTTTATTACCACGAAAGATACTGAATGCTTCCTCCCTGGATCAGACTACATCTTTGCAAGTCTGACTAAACCAAGACTTCGTTCTGGGTTTTATCGGAATTCGCTTGAAATGGAATGAATGTTTTCATTTCCAGCAAAATGGTGTTTACGAACATTTCTGCCATGGCATTGACATTAGGGAAGTGAATAAATAATCGATTTTTATTTTAGTTATTTTTTTATTAAAAGTAATTTTATTAAAAGTAAACATCGATTTTTAATAAATCGATTATAAGAATTAACCATTTTTAATAGATTTTTGTAAATAGTGCCATCTGTGCGATGGATAAAAAATGGGTAAGTTTACTGAACAAGTCGATAAAAAAAATCAGCGCCATCTGTACGGACTAATATATAATTAGTTGTCAAGGCGAATTCAGTACCAGTCAAATGTTAAACTATGTACTGATCATTTTTGATAATAAAAATTAATATTCGTTTTTTATCAAAACTTAAATTGTAGCAATTGATGTGCTTTGTATTTTAGTTTTGAGACTAAAAATTTTTTAAATTTTTTATTCTTATTGTTTTGTACTATTTTTACTGTAATAACATTTTTAGGAGTATTAAAAATTTGTATGTGAAGAATTCAAATCTGAATTAATAAAATCTGAAAATGGACCAGTTGGGTTTTTTTTTTATACTTATGATATTGTATAATTTTCACTCGAATTAAATTTAAATTCAATATTCATAATATATTTTCACTAATGCATCGAATAGGCATTTTTCGTATAAAAAAATCGATTATTTTTTTTAAAATCGATTTTTCACAAATCAATTTATCTCTACACAAAATAGATCGATTATTGAGTAATCGATTTTTCCGACTCGAGGTCACATCCCTAATTGACATTATTGTCAAGGAAACATAGTTTCCAGTTAAAATGCCGAAAAATGTCGTGGAGCTCAGCCCAACGAGCCTATTCGTATATATATATATATATATATATATATATATATATATATATATATATATATATATATATATATATATATATATATATATATATATATATATATATATATATATATATATATATATATATATATATATATATATATATATATATATATATATATATATATATATATATATATATATATATATATATATATATATATATATATATATATATATATATATATATATATATTTTTATTTTTTTGAAACGTTTCGTAGCTATTCGTGAAACGTTACGAAGTTCTGAGAACGAAAAGGAGGCGGAAATGGTACAGTGATCCGAATTACCGAGAGGTGCATTAACGCTCACTTCATACGTGCCAGGATGTGAAGTAAGAAAAAGGTCGAGAGTATTGTTTTGGTGCTCTGCAACACATGAAATGTATGTTGGGTCATTCACTAATGGCGCAAGGTGATTGTGCGCGGCGAATAACTCAACATATTGGCCTTCTGGAGTTGTGTGACTCGAATGGCGAAGCCAAGATGAGTTGTGAACATTGAAATCACCAGCAACAACAATTTCCCTGTTCGGACAACTTTCCAGGATCTTCGATATGGAATCGGATAGGGAATCGAAGCCTGCTATAGTTTTATCCCTTCCCGCGTTTGGACTTCTGTACAGAAACCGGAAATGCAAATTCGTAGAGTGGTTCAAATTGATGGGGTGAGAGAAAAAAAGCGAAAGGTGTCTAGCAACACGTAACAAAGTAAAATTTTGGATTTTACCATTAATGCAAAATCTTGACTCACTTTGCATTCTGGTTCGCGAAATTTACCGACTTGAGTACATTTTTCCTTGATTTTTCTCATTCGTAAAGAATTTGTATCAAAATCGGAAAGTGCAAGGTCCAAAATATTATATATATATATATATATATATATATATATATATATATATATATATATATATATATATATATATATATATATACATATATATATATATATATATATATATATATATATATATATATATATATATATATATATATATATATATATATATATATATATATATATATATATATATATATATATATATATATATATATATATATATATATATATATATATATATATATATATATATATATATATATATATATATATATATATATATATATATATATATATATATATATATATATTGTTCGCTTATACATTTTTTACCCAATGAAAAACTTGAATTTTAATGTCTCTCGACGGGACCTAAGTTTTGATTTTGGACCTCTAGTTTCTTCAAGTATTATTCTTAGAATTTTTCGTGTAGATTTCGTTTTTGCTAGACGCCTTTTGATAAAAACAATTGACCTAGCTTATTAATAAGCTCATAATTTATGCAAATAAGTTTGTGCTTTTCTGCCTGAATATTAATGTATGTATATAAATGTATGTATGCCTTCTACTCTATTTACTTAACTCGTATACTAATATTAAAATATATAAAATTCTTTTGTTTTATTTGTCTTTTTAGATTTTAATTGTATTTAAGACTTTATATTATATTTCATCTAATAGACATAGTACACTATGAATGTAAAATTATGGATACATGTTGCAGATGATGATGTACCTTCATAGTCTGTCATCTAAAACATACTCTAATAATGGATGGATGGGTGTGTTGATGGCAGGTAATATAATTCAAGCGTTTTTATTTCGTACTAAGCCATTATATGTATACCAACTCTTTATACGGCCTTCTCTTTCTCTAACTTCCAATGTAATTAGAATACTTGTACAAGTAGTGTTATAGCAATTGCTGTAAATTTTTAGACTTATTTCTATTATTTATACTTATGAAAACATCTAATATTACACATTCACCGTGTATTTAGTTGATTTAATGTCTGTCAAATGTATTTTTTCTGTTTTTTTTTCTTTCTTTGTCTTAAGAAGGAAGCCCTTCACCAGGCTGTAATACAAATGCAAGAATCTTTATTTATGTAGGTATATATTATTTTATATTAGTTAAAAGAAGAAAAAAAAGTTCACAGTTGTATGATTTTGAAAATCTTGGTATAACGGTTTCGTGATATTTTTACACTGTGTGGTTTTCTAGTGGCATCTTCATCATTGTCTTTTGTAGATCTATTTATGAACAAATCATTATAGATCGGATATTACAGCTATGCATTTCTAATAACTACACCAGAAAAAATAGTTAGCATACATAGGTATACACAGAAAAAACTAAAGCCAAACATTTTAAATTATTTTTCTTTATAAAAATTATAAACCGAATTCAATTAATATAGTAATTGAGCCAATTACTTTTTTGATCAAAAATTATTATTTTTAAAATGTTATTTATATGTCATAAGTATATTATTTCATAATATTCTTTTCCATTAAAATATTAAAACATTTTATAAAAATTTTAAAAGAATTTAAATGAAAGTGAACAAATTAGATAAGATTAGGAGTGATGCTTTACTGAGAATAAAACAAAGCCCAAGTAACGTTGTAGCTGAAGCTAACTATTATACAATGAACAATTTTATACGAGTTGAATTCTCCAAAAGTTATATATAGGTTTATTGTTAATTAACCATTAAGAACACGATTCCCACCTTTTTTGCCAATTAAAGTACAGTGGATATTAAAGGTTAAGAAAAAAAGTACACAGTATAACAATAAAGTACAATTTATTTCTCTTTACTGTTATATTTAAAAACGTATTTTTTATGGCTTTTCGCTAGTTTTATCAAATAATTATCATTTCTAAGCAATTGCACAGCATCTTTACAGTCTATATTTAAATTACAGTAAATAATTAATTCATTTTTTTTGTCAGATTCACAGACGCCTTGCTTCTTTCGTCTCGCTTTAGAACACTCTTTAATTTTTAACTGTCATCAATATGAAACTATCGTCTTTATTTAATCAGAGTTACTCATATAACTTCCAAATTTTGATTTTTACTGAAACTTGGCTTATTAATAACATATTGAACACAGAAATTTCATGCGATAATTACAAAATTTATAGACGCGATCGTGGTAACAATATAAAAGGAGGTGGAGTTTTAATTGCGATTTCTAGTTTAGTAACTTCTGAAGCTTTATCGATTGGAAATATTATGGATATTGAATTCATTGGCGTATTAGTACAACTTAAACACAAAAGAATTTTTGTTACTTGTTCTTTTATTCCTCCTAACTCATCGGAAACAATTTACCAGAAGCACTCTGATGCTATTTCTAATGTTGTACACATGTCTCATATGAATGATTTTGTAATTGCTGTTGGTGACTTTAATATGCCTACGATTTTATGGAACTTTTCTTCTGATAATGGATAATGGTAACCTTCAATTTTCTGAATTTATTAACCATATGCTGGATTTAAATTTTTACCAGATAAATGGCATCTATAATGACAATCGTAAACTTTTGGACTTGGTATTTATTAATGAATGTACTGATACTTCCATTCATCGCATTGCTCCAATTACCGTGCCTGAAGACTGTCATCATCCTACAATTGAAGCAAATATATCTTTATCGTCATCGCTTACAGCCGTCTCTACTTACAAGTTAAAACTTAAAAGCTTCTGTTTTAAAAAGGCTAATTATCATATGCTAAATGAATTATTAAGGCCCAAATTTACAGTCATTAGTTAATTATTAGTAAACTAAAATGATAACTATTGTTTAACTAAAGCTTCATATTCATAGTGCATTGTTTAGCTAAAATGTTTAATATGGGTAAAGATTTATATGGGTAAATATAAATAAACAAAAAAAAAAATAAAGAAATAAAGAATATTTCACATCTTAAGGCGGCAATTAAAAAATTTTTAAGCACACAAAGCTAATGAATCAAATATTTTTCGTCGCTCCTAAAAGTATGCTATGTGCATGTACTAATTTCCAAAACATGGTGTAATAAGTATGCAGGCTCAACTAATACGACAAAAAACTAGACCATGCTTGTCAAAAAATACACTTGCTAGACGTTGCTTATGTACAAAACTACCAGAACAAAAAATAATCAGCTGACTTTATGCTGCTACCTGTATACTTATTGCACCACGTTCCAAAGCATCTAACTACATGTTAACCAATGCCATTTGACGGTTTAATTAATGGTAAACAAAGAAGTGTTAATAAAATATCATTGGCTAAACTATTGTCATTAGCTAACTAATGACTGTGAATTTGGGCCTAAATAATACAAACTGGAGTAGTTTACTATCTATTTCAAATTCACTCAATAATCGTGACAACTTTGATTATATTGTTGAGAAGTTTTATGACAGGATATATTGGATTATGAATCAATGTATTCCAAAACAAATCGCATCTAGTCCCTCTGGTCCACCATGGAACTCTAAGCTTCTTTCTAAAATTCAAAATAAGAAGAATAAAATCTAAGTATAAAATGTTCAAGAAATCAGGATCGTCTCTAGACTTCGCCAAATACTCTGCTGCTCGTGCTGAATATAATAATTTAAATCAAAACTGCTATAACTGCTATCTCAACAAAATTAGAAACAAGCTTAAAACACAACCGAGAGCTTTTTACAACTTTGTAAATTTAAAAAAGGAAATCCACTTCTTTTCCACCTGTCATGAAGTTTAATGATCGCGAATCTGATGATGATCTGGAAATTAGTAATTTGTTTGCGATTTTCTTTTCAACTACCTATGCTGATGATCAATTTCTTGACTTAGATCCACAATCTTGCTTCGAACCATTTTTGGATGAATCTTCTGTTCTCAGCTGTCTAAAAAAACTGAAATTTCGTACAAAAGTGGACCTGATAACGTACCGAGCTGCCTTCTTATTAAATGTGCTGATGCTTTGGTAGTTCCTCTTACGCTATTGTTTAACTTGTCAATTAAGTTGGGCTTCTTCCCAGTAATATGGAAGGATTCATTCATTATCCCATTGTTTAAATCTGGCAACAAAAATGATATCTGTAATTACAAGGGAATCGCCAAATTGAGTACTATACCAAAACTTATTGAAAAACTTGTCAGCGATCATCTTTGCCATCACGTTTCATCCCTATTATCTCCTTGTCAACATGGTTTTCGTAAAGGCTGCTCAACACTAACTAACCTCATGCAATTCACAACTATAGTTAATCGTGGATTTGTTAATAAAAAACAAACTGACGTAGTGTATACGGACTTCAGTAAAGCGTTTGATAAGGTTAATCATAAACTTCTAATGAAAAAGCTTCACATGATGGGATTTACAAAAAAATTGCTTAAATTGGATAAACTCATATCTTACAAATAGAAAGCAAAATGTTTATTTTGAAAATGTTGCATCTAAACCGATTTCCGTTACATCTGGTGTTCCCCAAGGAAGCCATCTTAGGACCTTTACTCTTTTATTTATTTATTAATGATTTACCTAACATAATCAAATACTCGTCTATATTAATGTACGCTGATGATGTTAAAATATTCTACACCTACAACAACAACGTGGATCATAAATTTCTTCAAGAAGACTTAAGCTGATTCTCCCTTCCTATAATGCTAGACTTGCACTTATTAAATTACCATATTTAATTAGTCGTAGAAAAATATTAAATGTAATTTTTGTTTTAAACATAATTAATGGTAATATCTGTTCGGATTTCTTTATTAGAAGTTGCAGTGATTTCAATAAACTTTATTGCTATGTAAATTTTTCTTCAAGTAATAACGTAATAAAGCGTAATATTATATATTCTTTAAATAACTGATTTCTTATAATATACATAATTAATTAATTACATTTGTATGCATGTTTAAACAGTCTGTAAGAATTGTAAATTCATAGACTAAATTACAAATAAATAAAAAAATAAATAAATAAAACAAAATATATTTGTTGTTGTAGCGGCAAAAGTTTTATACATTCTTTGAAAAATTTAGGTCAGTAGCTCTTACGGTTCCCGAGAAAACATACTGTGACAGACAGCGTCGTAAATACAATAGGGGTCCCTTACACTATTGGTGTACGGAACCCTAAAAGCGTTAATTGTTTTTGAATGCATGCTTTGGGATTTAAATCATGTGGATTAAATTTAGAATTTTTATGTAAAATAGGTCGAATTCGGAAGAGCCCAGGTCCATCTACAGAGGGCAATCATTTTTTTAACATCGATTCATGTCTGTGAAGATACCGTTCATATAAATAAATATATATTTGTTATATGTTGCAAAATAATTTATATTTTCTTTTTGCAAAAATTTTCAAATATATAAAATTTTTTCAATATTCAATTTTAAAATTGAATATTTTTCAAGTCAGACAGAAAAATTTCATAAAATATTTTTTACGCTTTTAAATTTTGATCTTTGACTAACAAAAGAAAAATTTTAAAAATCGTTTGATATTTGATTCCGATATCTGGAAAATACCGGACCAAAGTTTTGAAAAATTGATAAATTTCAATTTTCAAATGAGTATAACTCACTAACTATAAGAGATAAGTGTACAACCACACATGCGTCTTTTAGATCTTATTAAGGGCTATAATAAAGTGAAAATTTTGAAATAGCTTGAGAAACAAAAAATGGCAAGCAGCAAAAAGTTGTATATGACCGAAGTGCCTTAATGTGAGGATTCATAGCTCAGCTGCTGAGCGATTTAAAGAATTGGTATTCAAAATATAAACGGGAATACTGTTCTGCTATGCCCATGGGAAATTTTGTTTCGATTTAGAAGTTCCTGGTTTATTTTTAAATATTTTGATTTTACCCCAATCCCACAGCCTTAATAGTTTGACTTTGCATATTATTTTGTTTGATAATTTTATTTCAAATTTTCAATCAACACTCTTACATGCAGATCGTCCAGTTCCTACTTTAGCCTCGTCTCTAAGAAATCATAATTTTCGGTATATCAGTAAAAACATTACTCTTACCTAATTCATGTAAATATTCATAATAAATGTTAAACTATTAAACGTTCAATTTGATTTATAGAAATTGATTCCTATTGCACTTAATGTTGATTTTTCGTTTTTCGATTCTTTTAAGTTAGGAATATATGTTTCCTTCTACTATATTAAAGACATTTAGGGTGCCCCTGTGTCTGAGTGGTAGTGATGCTAGCCTGTCAGTCCAGAGGTCGTGGGTACGATTCCCGCCATAGATCCTGGGTGTTTCCGCTAACAAGCTAATCGCTTCGCAGGTTGGATTTGTTTATTAAAAAAAATTCAATTTGAAATTTAATATATTATAAGCTGAATTAAGCAATTATTCCATATGAGATTATGAGTTGAAAAAAGATAAGCAGCAAGTCATTACGCTATAACTTCCTGAAAAATCGTACTAAATATATGAAAATTTGCCCAGAGGCACTTTAGAATATGGAGAATGCAAGGGTTATGTTAGCTCAAAATTTGCTTATGTCGACTTAAGCAATTATCCCTTATTGCCACAGATATAGTGAGTGCTACAGAATGTTTTTCACTAGTAATATCCAGGGCTCGGACTTTCATGCAAATGTTTGTTTTTTGTGGTGATAGATAAACAGGTATTGGCTATAAATTTTAAGTAGTTTGGCATCGATTTGCAGTTGCATATTTTGGTGGTTAGTGCATATTTTTGCATATTTTGGCAATAAATGCATATTTTTGGAGTTATGAGATAATTTTTAATGCATATTTTTAAATTTTTGAGCAAAAAATATTAATAGGCCGATTATGGATAGCAAGCGCGCCTCACTTGGGTTGCTGGATATGATACTACTGATGGCAACTGGTAACTGAAAGCTGTCAATTTCAGTTTCCATTTAGTGCCTTTCTGGCAACTATTAATTTTCGGTTGCCGATTGGCAACGCAAAGTAAAGTTCGGTTGCATTAAATAATATACCCAATTGTGTTTGTTTTATGTTGTTTTCTCTAATAATAATAAAAAAAAATCGTTTCATATTGTTTTAGGTTTGGTACTTTCTTCGTAGGTAAATGCATATTTTTGCGCATATTTTTCATCTTTAGGTGCATTTGTTTAGCGCTTAAAATCAATTTTTAGTTGCATGAAAGTCCTAGCCCTGGTAATATCTATTTCGAAAAAATGTAATTACGACATTGAAGCGGAAAGATGACGATATGTTGATCAAAGTTTGTTGCAATCCACTAAATGAATAAAAACTTTTAAATTTTCCGAATAGTATCTGTATCCTTATAATTTATGTTCGAACAAATCAAAAACGGAAAAAAACACTAAAGGATATTTAAGCATGTTAAATATTTGTTTTTGCTTCTACTGCTGCAGTTTTAATGTTAACCTAGAAACTTTTACATTCTAATGTTTAAGTAGAAGTTAATGCAAAGCAAAAGGTAATGATATATTATGTTCTCTTGGCATTTTCCAACAGTTTTCTAACGTGTTTGTAAAAAAGCAGAAATGGAAATGAAAATTGAAGAAAACTATAATTACATTTTATAAATACATATACATACATACATTACACATAACTTGGCGGAAATTGAACTTTATAAAGTTTTGCAGGATCTAAGGTGCTGCGGCAATTACATACGTGAGTGCATGAGTGTGCACATATCTAAAGGTACGGTCACACTTGACAAATATTTGCTCAAACAAGCGTAACCCCTACTTTTGCTCAGGTTTAGTGAGATTTAATTTGGTTTTTATATTACAAAATAAAGTTAATTATGCCGCAAAAAGCTATTTTTTTTATTATTTTCAATAAATGCGAACCCATATTTAAAAACTATTCGAATTAAAGGAAGTAAAATTTTAGCTTGTCTGTTGGTCACGTTTTTTTCGGCAAATATTTGCCAAGTGTTACCGTACCTTAAGTAAATGTACCACGTTAGAGAGTGTAAACAGTGTAATTGAAAATATTACATGTAATTCATATCAAAAGAAATATGATGACAATATGAAAATTTTATTAGAAGGTGAAAAGATTTTTATTACATTATGTAACAGAAAAAAGTATATATGTGCATTAGGAGGATTTTTTTGGCATATAACTTTCACTCTCACCCTGCAGTTTGGTGAATTTTGGCAAAGAAATCATCCTGAAAAAATTTCAGGTAAATCGGTTGGGGATAAGTTAGCGGGATATGGTTTTTCCCGCTAAAATTTGGGAAAAACCATAAAATTTTGCTTTCATGTGTCATAACTTCCAAAATATTAATTTCACAAAAAAGTTTCAGAGGAAAAAAATGTTGCTTGTAAAGTTTTCAACATTTCATTTACTAACAACTTTTCTGTAGATCTAATGCTTAATAAAATAAATATAAAATTTTCAAGCAACATTAGCTTATTTTAATGTTTCATTCGTCCTCCCAGCTCAGGGCAATTAAAACACATATTTACAAGGTTTTGGAATGGAACAACTAAAATGGTTTCTTGTGTAATTTAGCTGCACAGAAAAAAATAGACAAGAATTATATTCAATAAGACCATGTTATTAAAAAAAAATATGAATTTCAATAACATTTATCTTTAACATAATAAAATATTTCGTTGTAAGTATTTCTTTTCCATGCCGGTTATTTCTTTTCTTTTTATACATAAGTACTTAAAACAAGTTGTATCCCATAAAAAAATAAATGGGATATGGCTCAGCTAGAGAGTGTATGCTTTACGTCCGGAAAGCCCGGGTTCGTATTCCAGCCATGTCAAAATTGTTTTAATTTATAAAGTATATTTTTATTTTGAAATAATTTTGTTATCAATATAGGGGAATTCTTTATCACAGGAAATTTGAAAAAAAATTATTGAATACCGGGATTTTTGTTATCAAAAACGAAACTTATTTTTTTCTGTGTGCTGAGTCTAATGCCTCGATTATCGATAGCAACCGAACTTCAGTTGCGTTGCCAGTTGCTAAAAATCATATTACCGATGGCAACTGGCTACTGAAAGCTTTCAATTTCAGTTGGTTTTTAGCGCTTTTCTGGCAACCACAAATTTTCAGTTGCCGGCTGGCAACGCAACTGAAGTTCGGTTGCCATCGATAATCGAGCCATAAATCTGCATTCAGTTTGTTTTTTCTTTTGGTTCTGGTTTTCGAGATATAAGCTTTTTTCAAAAAAGAAGCAGTAGCACAGCAAAAGTTAACATAACTGGATAACGGCCCAGGCAGAAAAATACAATCGGGCCAACGTTGGCAAAGCGTTTTCTAAGGTGGTTCAAACGTTGACAAGACGTAACACGTTCAATGTTTAAAATAAGCTTTGCCAACACGAAAATAATAACGTCGATCCAGGCTGGGCTGACTGACTTGATGTCGATGGCCAAGCATTGTGAAAACTAAAAATTTAGTGCTTTCCCAACATCATTCCATTCAGAAAAATACAATCGGGCCAACGTACGACGTTCAAATAAAGCTCTTAATACATGTTGATGGCATAGATATTTTCAATAAATCGAGAAAAGGATTCTGGTCGATAATGGGAAAAGTGTATTCCGGTCTTTATACGGCAAAGCCATTTCTAATAGCACTTTACTTCGGGAATTCGAAGCTAGGCAGCTTTTAGCAGAATTCGTTTAAGAAGCAAATAATTTCATTAGCGCAGGTATAAAAGAAAACCTTTCAAATGTTATAATAACATGTATATTTCTTTTTTTACTTTCTACATAGGTATACAATTGAAAGGCAAACTTTTTAAATTTGATATTTTAGATTTTTGTTGCGACATGTCAGCCCGAGCTTTCATTAAATGCTGCAGAGGTCACACTGGTTTTTTTTTCTGCGAAAGGTGTACCGTTAAAGGGGAGACGGTCAATAATACCCGCGTATTTAAGGAAACAAATTGCGAGGAACGCTCATATTTCTCATTTAAAAATAAAACAAACCCTTAACATCACTTATCGAAAGAAGATAGCCCACTACTGGACATCATTAATATTGAACCTATAAAGCATGTTCCTATTGATGGAATGCACATGCTTTATTTCGGAATTAGTAAGCAATTACTTCTGAAGTTAATTTTAAGGAATTCATTCTCATATGTTTCACAAGAAAGTGTATCAACAGTTCAACAAAACCTACTAATAATATCCAAAAATATACTGTCCGAATTTCAAATGAAATCATACGATTTAATGAATTTAGCAAACTGGAAATTTAGCAAATGTGATAATATTTACCTAAAAGGCAATATTTTTAGCAAAATGTTTGATTTTTTTTGAGTATCCACTGCCATCCAGGGGCATAGGATTATATATCATTAAAGACTTAGAGCAGAAATCATGGTAGATGTTAAGTGTATTCTTACTAAATTTCAAAACGAGACAGTTGCTATCACTCGTTTTCATAAATTATATATATATATATATATATATATATATATATATATATATATATATATATATATATATATATATATATATATATATATATATATATATATATATATATATATATATATATATATATATATATATATATATATATATATATATATATATATATATATATATATATATATATATATATATATATATATATATATATATATATATATATATATATATATATATATATATATATATATATATATATATATATATATATATATATATATATATATATATATATATATATATATATATATATATATATATATATATATATATATATATATATATATATATATACCTAGTATTCCCTCGAATAATGTTTGCTCGATTAATCGAATAATTAAACTTAAATAATGTTCGATCAAACAAGAAATTTAAATTTCGAGTAAAAATTTATACCAGTAATTTAGGTCGATTAATCGATTAAAAAATTTTATGGAGTAAATCGATAAAAAAATTTTATGTTAATTTTCTTTTTTTTTAATGAGTTTTTGTAGATTTCTTAATAAAAAGTGGAAAATTTTTTTAATTTATATGAAATTTGCCATTCAATTCGAACGTTATTTCATACTAATAGTTAGTTATCCGCATGATCAAAAAATTAAGTATGTAAATAATGTAGTAACAATAATAGGGAGAAGGAAACCAACTTGAAATGTCTTTTAAAAAATTCGGAAATATAAACATCAAACAAAAATTATTTGAAATAAAGAAGATATATCGAGAGCAACTAGTTAACTGGATGTTTCGTAAAATATCGAATGTAATGTTCGGAATTATAAAAGCCTTAACGTACGGTCACACTTGGCAAATATTTGCCGAAAAAAAAACGTAGCCCACAGACAAGTTAAAATTGTATTTCCTTTAATTACAATATTTTTTTTCATATGGGTTCGCATTTATTAAAAATAATCCTCCTTATCGTGTTTGGCGATTTGCGCCTTCGACTACGACATTTTTGTAATAGATTAAAGACTGCACGCTACATTTTTCTTTAATCCATTACAAGAATGTCGTAGTCGAAGGCGAAAATCGCCAAGCACGATAAGGAGGATTATTTTTAATAAATGCGAACCCATATGAAAAAAAAATATTGTAATTAAAGGAAATACAATTTTATCCCATTTTTAAATACTCCGATTTTCGAAAAAGTTTTCACGATTTATTTATTATTTATTTATTATTTTACGTTAAATCCTTAATATCTTCAAACACGATTTTTAGACTTAAGATGTTTTAATAAATAACTGTGTATGTAACATATTTACATCCGAAAAATCTTTAATATCGTGTAAATACAAATATATTTTTTATGAATCAAGACATAAGCAATAATTTATGTTTGCATTCATGTAAGGTCGCACTGTGGTTTCTTCTGCCAGAAAAAACAATAATAAAAATAAAAATACTCTTTTACATAGAATAAATCTACAAAAAAATTTAATATGTAAATTAAGCAATTTTATTAAAACTACGAAAGATTTAATAAAATAAATAGAAAGAAAATTGTAAGCAATGACAACGACTTTTTATCATGGATATTCAATTCTTCAATAAACTTTTGTAATTTTTTTCGTAAAGTATGTAAAAGTAGTAAAGTAACTTTATTATATATCGTAAAACTTTATATCCTCTCCCGCACCTTTCTTTTTTATATATTATAGCAACATTTGTTATTTTGGGAAAATTGTTTTATGAGAAACAATTTGTTTTATAACTATTCGTTTATTATTGATTTTTATGTTTTTTATTGATTTTTTATTTTTTAATATTCTACCTTTTAGATAATACATACATACTACATATATACATTCTTACATACATATATACATACATACATAGATACCTTTTAGATAATACATACATACTACATATATACATTCTTACATACATATATACATACATACATAGATACATACATAGATACATACATATATACATACATACATACCCCAAGGGTATCTTTTTATGAGGATAACAGGATTGAAAACCCCGTGGGCCCTGGGTTATCACAAGTTTCAAGACATTCTAGGTAGAAATCCTTAAAAGACCTGTGATTCCACACCGCTGAAAAGCATTAAGACCAAGTCCAGCACGGTCTTAATTATGGCATTTCTGGATATACGAATTTGAATTGTTAGAACCCTGGGCTGACGGTTGTGGTATTCTGGGACTTGAGTATGTAGGAGTGAAATTTTACGAAAATGGCTCTCAGGCTAATGCCACAACTGCCTCCGTCCTATTAAAACTTGGCAAGTCTCAAAGTACGTTTGAAGTTCGTCATCATTAGGTTGTTGGTGCAGGTCCGGATGTCGTTTACCGGTTAGCACGGATTTGGCTCTGGCGGGATGATCCATAAGATCTTTTCGTCCACCCTCGCATGGACCTCACTGCTAGCAAAGGGACCCATGGGGTCTTAACGTGACTGCACATCGAACGGTGATAGAGGCTTTGAGTTTGGATCTATTAGAATGAATTTTGAAAATAAAAATCGAAGTAACAATGAGTTAAATATGGGAGATGTTGAAAACCCATTTGCAAGGAAGTCGGTGATCATGAGATCGCCTCCTACAGCAGTGAGTAGTAGAACTGTTCCAGTGTCAAATACCGTCGACAATAGTAATGAGGGCCACAATAACAGTGTGAAGAGATTAGGAGTGAAAATAGGAGAGTTGTTAGATTTTCTGAAGACACGCTCAAACGTGCACAGGGATATAGTGACAATGTTCCGTGAGATACAGGCGTTGTATATGCAGGTTTCAGATGAATTCAGCAGCGGAGGTGTTAGTAGTGACGAGAAATCGCGGACTAGTAGGCAAACGCAGACGGACAAACCGGCAAGGGTAAACCTTGTGATAGGTGGAACCCCAAAGCGCAGAAGAGATGATAATATTCTAAGCCCAAAGGGTAACAAATATAAGAGAAAGAAGGGGACAACCCCCAATAGGGCATTTAAGAATAGTGAACATAATGTACCCAGGGATACAGCTATAAACACGGCAGGCAAACCAGATCCGAGTGTTAAAGATCCTGACTGGGTTAAAGTTGGTCCAAGAGCTAGAAATAGAAAAAAGACAATACGACCAGATGCTTTGATTATTAAAACTTGTGGGGATGCTTCCTATGCTGATATTCTCAGACAAGTGAAGAAAGACCCTAAGCTGGATAATCTGGGTCAAAACGTAAAAAATATCAGGAAGACTGAGAAACGTGAATTATTGTTAGAGTTGAGTAAACCCTCGCATCAGAATACAAGTGAGTTCAGGTCGACGGTAGAAGAGGTATTAGGTGAGGTCGCAGAAGTTAGAGCACTATCCCATGAGATTAGGATCGAGATTAGAGATATAGATGAGGTAACCACAAAGGAGGACGTCTATGAAGCCCTCATTAAAGAATCCGACGATTTTAAATCCCTGCAGCCTGCTGCAGTTAAATCGTTAAGGAGAGCGTATGGAGGAACGCAAACTGCCACCATTGGCGTAAGTGCTGTCTTAGCTTGCCGTCTTATAGAGATGGCGAAAATGCGTATTGGTTGGGTTGTTTACAGAATACGCGAAAAGGTAACACCAAGAAGGTGCTATAAATGTCTTGATTATGGACATAGAGCAGCAAACTGTATGGGGCAGGACCTTTCTAAAAACTGCTTACGGTGTGGCAAAACTGGCCATAAAATTGGAACTGGTTCCAATAAACCGTCGTGCTTGCCTTGTAGGAATGGAACAGACACTGCTAATGACCATACTACGGAAGAGCTCTACAGAAACTTAGGGTTTAAAGCAAAACTTAAGGAATAAAAATGCGTATATTACAGTTAAATCTTAACAATTGCCAGGGAGCCCAAGAGCTTCTAAAGCAAAGTGTTCGAGATTTAAATGTAGATGTCGCTGTGCTGAGTGAGCCATGTCGGACCATGGAATCTGTAAATTGAGTTTCGGATAATACATATACATCGGCGATATGGACGACCAGCACGAGATAAAATAACATCAAAATATGGATATGCCCAATCTACTATCTGTGGAATCACACTATACAGCTGCTATATTCCACCTAGGTATTTTATAGAGGACTTTCGATAATAGTTGACAATATAGTAAAGCCTAGCAAGAGTACATTCATTTGTTTGGCTGCACACAAAGAAAACAAAATTCATTCAATTATGAAACGCTCAATGAGAATGAATAGAGTAAATGTTATCAAAACACAAGCGTGAATGAAATGCTTGTAAAGCATGTATGCTTCGTATATGTATAAAACTCATTTGAAAATACTAAACCATAGCAATGTTCGGTCGCAGTTATATTCAAACTAGAGATGGGCGCGTGTCGAAATTTTCCAACATGATACGACCCGAACACGAACACCAAGATGCAAAACACGTACGATATACGCTCGCAAAAAATTTTCCCAACACGAGAACGACACAACATGCACGAAATCAAATCCAATAACAAAAAATCTCTTTTAACCGACTTCAAAAAAAGGTGAAAGATTATGAATTCGTCATGTATATTTTTTCATTTATGTTCTCCAAAAACTCCGCCATTTATAAACCGATTTCGGATTTCTTTTATTGAAAGGAATGTACTTCCAGATTGGTTCTATTAAAAAGTAAATATACATTCCTTTTCAACTGCTTCTACTCAATTATTATTAAATTTTTTTGTTGGAAATTCACACATACATATTTTACACCTAAAATCATTTCGTGTTTTTTCGTGTCAACCCGAACACGAATGTGTTGAGTCGTGAGTGTTCATGAAAAAACACGACACGCGCCTATCTCTAACTCAAACACAAAAAATTCAAATATTATTTTAGTGTTTGAATGAATGAACGGGGGACTCCATACTTTCAGTGGAAGCAAATGTATTTTTATTATGTTGTTAGTTTCCTATAAAAGCACACATGCATACACACATCAGAGTTCAGATTTGCGCACTCCTTTTGCTCATTACGCACTTCTTACAAGCGTATTAGAAATGCGCACAAGCGCAAAGAGCGGTGCATTCGATTTATTAGCGCCGCTCTTTGCGCAATGCGCATTTAATTTTTTTGTCTAGCGCTTAGTGCTGCGCATTACGCATATTGCGCGGCACATTGCGCATACTCTTTTTTATGACAACAGTGGTTAGTTTGAGCTTATTCATTGTTGCCACGACAAAAAAGTCATTGGAGTCATATAATAAATTAAGCAAAGTGCGACTTTGGTTCGCACACGAAGGGTTCCGTAAGAATACACATATGTATATCATATTCCGTCTTTAATTTTCGTGATTTTTTCGTTGTTTTTTTTTTTCGATTTTTCGTTTTTTGCAATTTTGTCTGGCGATTTTTTTATTTTGGCGATTTTTTGGCTTTGGCGTTTTTTCTCTTTTTGATGATATATTTAGTTTCAGCGATTTATTTTAGTTTCGGCGCTTTTTTCACTCTTGGCGCTTTTTCGGTTTTAAGGATTTTTTAGTTTTAGCGACTTTGTTTGGTTTTGACACTTTTTTCGTTCTGGCGATTTTTTCGGTTTTTGGCGATTTTATCTAGTTTTGGCGCTTTTATTTTCGTTTTGGGGATTTTTTAAAATTATTGTAGATTTTTTTAGTTTTTGATGATATCTTTAGTTTTAGCGTTTTTTAAGCTTTAGCGTTTTTTTAGTTTTAGTGCTTTTTTCATTTTTACGACTTTCTTCGTTTTTTGCGTTTTTTAAGTTTTTTTGCGATCTTTTTAGTTTTAGTGATATTTTGCGTTTTAGCGATTTTTTTAATTTTGGTGCTTTTTGTCTTTAAACGCTGTTTTCATTTTGGCGATTTTTCGGTTTGACAATTTTTTAATTTTGGATTTGTTCAGTTTTAGCGTTTTATAAAATTTCAATATTTTACCTCTTACGGTACAGCAAATTGTTTAAGTTACATGGTCAAAATTACACCCTTTAATTTTTATTGTTTTAAATATCAGTGTTAATTGGAGTAATCTATTCTACAGACTACATCAATTAACACGAGCTTTGAAAATTTAAAGTGTCTATATATAAGCGTCTGTATATTACATTATTATTTCAACATATTTCGTTGCTCGCTTTAGAGCACCCGTAAATTTTTAACTGGCATATATTTGTTGTAGCTGGCAAATTTCAGGTCCGTAGCTCTTACGGTTCTCCGAGAAAACAGCCTGTGACAGACAGACGGACGGACAGCGTAGCGAAAATAATAGGGTTCCTTTACACGTTGGTGTACGAAACCCTAAAAATAAGCTGTTTGTTTGTTTGCAGATTTTATTACGCCATCACGCCTAAACGGCTAAACCCATTTAAATGAAATTTGGTATACAGATACCCACAATTATTATAGGGTGATTTTTTTCGGATTTCGAACCGAGAGAGGATAAAATGGGTCAGAACCTCCCCGAACGCATAACTCTGTCATTTGTGATCCGATTTTCAAAATCGGAGGGAGAAATTTGCTCCCCCATGCATAACTCTGTCAATTGTGAACCGATTTTCAAAATTCTTTTTTTATTTGGAAGGAGCTGCCTGTACTTTAGTCCCACATATATATATATATATATATATATATATATATATATATATATATATATATATATATATATATATATATATATATATATATATATATATATATATATATATATATATATATATATATATATATATATATATATATATATATATATATATATATATATATATATATATATATATATATATATATATATATATATATATATATATATATATATATATATATATATATATATATATATATATATATATATATATATATATATATATATATATATATATATATATATATATATATATATATATATATATATATATATATATATATATATATATATATATATATATATATATATATTTATATATATTTTTTTTTATCGGGGGGGAAATTTGCTCCCCTCATGCATAACTCTGTCATTTGTGAATCGATTTTCAAAATTTTGTTTCTTGTTTAAAAGGGTTTGCCTGCAGTTTGGTGAATTTCCCTCTCCGATTAAAAAGAAAGATTATGGAACTAGACTGTAGGCGAACTCTTTCAAACAAAAAAAGAATTTTGAAAATCGGTTCCGCTTTAAAAACAAAAAAACTTGGGACCAAAGTGCAGGAAACCCCTTTCAAGCACAAAACAAATTTTGAAAATCGGACCACAAATGACAGAGTTATACATTGGGGGAGCAAATTTCTCCCTCTGATAAAAAAAATTATGGGACTAAGACCTTTTAAACCAAAAAATTATTTGAAAAATCCGTTGACAAATGAGAGAGTTATACATTGTGGGGAGCAAATTTCACCCTCCGATTATCAAAAAAAAATTTATAAAGTATATGGGACTAAACTGCAGGCAAACCCCTTCAAACAAAAAAAGAATTTTGAAAATCGGTTCACAAGTGACAGCGTTATGTATGGGTACAAAACTGCAGGCAAACCATTTCGAACAAAAAAAGAATTCTGAAAAGCGGTTCAAAAATGACAGAGTTATGTGTGAGGGGAGGTTTTACCCATTTTATTCCCTCTTGGTAAAAAATCCGAAAAACAAATCTGCCTATATTAATTGTGGGCTAAATATCTATATGTATACCAAATTTCATTTAAATCGGTTCAGCCGGGGTGATGCCGCAACAAAAATCTGCACACAAACAAACAAACACCTCATTTTTATATAATACATACATATCGCGACTTTAGGATTGCTTTGGCCCACCGACCATTTAAAAAATTGAGTTAAGTATGGGGTATATATATTTTGAATACCCTCTTTCAGAATCCAAAAATAGTTTCGCGAAATCGTTCCTGGTTTCTGAGATATCAAGCATTCATTGTGCTCCATATCATCATTTTTGATAATTTTTTTGTAAAAAAAAAATTTTTTAAATATCTTTTCTAATAAATATCTTTTCTAATAACATTTATACGCTTATTTTCAATAAAAAGTAAAAATTTCATCTCAATAACAAGTTACTCAATACACAGCAGTTAGTATACACATGGAGCAACAAAAGCTACTTTTTACAAATAAAATAAAAAAAGTGGTTATACGGAGCACAAAACAAGATATTTTACTTTCAGTAAAAATATGTTAATTTTTAATCGGATTGATGAAAGTTCACAAAAATGTAGATTTTTCTTCCAAACATATGCCGGAAGCAGTGGTGAGAATACAAAAAAATTCTATCGGATATATTTTGAGAAAACTTTATGTAAATCTTCTTTGTTGTTTTTCTCCATTCCGACTTTTTGACATATGGGCCAAAACAATACTAATGTCGTGATATGTATATGGATAAACAAAAGTTTTAGTGAAACATAAGTGTAAGAGACTTCGAGATTTAATACATGCCGAATTATATCTTGAAGTTTTCGGGAAAAAACCGTTCTGAGACATAAGCTGTTCGATGTATCAAGTACTATTTAAATGCAAAATACGGGATAGAATAATATGCAAGTCCGCTTTGAATTGCCCAATAGATAAAAATAAAAACATTACGTAACAGTATTTCGATTGGTAGTATTACATTGTTCTTCCTTACTTTTTTATTCATGATGCAAAAATATATTGTTTCCTTTACTGACATTTTACACCACTGTAAATGAGCTATGCGCATTTCTTGCCCTTTTGGCTCTTTTTGCGCATTGTGGAAAAAAAGCGCAGCGCAAAAAAAGGGCAGAGGAAAATGTTGCTTTTTTGCGCTTGCGCCTTTTTTGCGCAGCGCATAAATAGATGCGCGGAGCAAGCCCAATAATAGATTGCTCCGCTCTTTGCGTAAAGACCAAAAAGAACGGCGCAGTGCTGCGTATTTTCGTACTCTGATGGTACCTGTTCAATCTACGTTGGTATTCTTACTGGTATGGTATAATTTTTTCTCTGGTTATACTCATTGAAATCTCTGAACCATGTGATATGCCTCAAAACTAAACCATTTAGTTCACTTTTTGATATTTCTACATACTAGTATGTATATGCTCCTCTGGTGATAGAAAATTCGAGTCTATACTTTATCAAATAAAAAACTGTATAAAAACTCTTGCCGTAAAAATTTAGTTAGCAAATTTAAGCGAAAATAAATAAAAATATATAGTATACATTTTTATTATATTATATACATATGTAACTTTTATGACCAAAAATTTGTAAAACTCAAATTGTTTTAAAATATGTAAATACAATTATAGCTACAATTGTTTGTTTAGGTATGGTTTTATATATATATATTTCCATTTCAATCAAATAAAAATAAAACCATAAATTTTTCTTGAAATCAGTATATGTAAGTACATAAATAAGAGCAATAAATGTTTAAAGCCTGATTGTTCAATTTTTGTGGTTGGCAGAAAAGGCATGTGCTTTATCAACATTTTTTTGGCAAACAATAAATTTGTATTTATGTAAAAATTTTATTTATGTATGGAAAGAAACATATATGGGGTATGCACAAGGTGTCTTGTCATGTCATAATGTCATAAAGTGCTAATATTTTAAGATAGTCTAAGAACATTGTTGTTGTGCTTCAAACAAAAAAGTCCGAAAATAATAAGACTTTTTGTGCTGTGTTTATTATTTTGTCATAACTACACAGTAAAAATCTGAGCCGAACGGCCGAAACTCTTTCGTCGAGCCAGTGATAATATTTACAATCCGCCGCCATTTATATAAATGAATGTATGTAATGTGCAGTAAAGTATATCCTAAAATTGTTCGCAGTTTTATAATTCCACATTTGATTATATTTTTATAGCTGTGTAACAAGTAAAAAATAAAAAGTCGAGACATTTAAAAATATGCAAATGAGACATTTTTTTTTGTATACTTTAGCTGGCTGGCAGCCAACTAAAGTTTTTTCCACTAGCAGCCGCGTGGAAAAATAGTCGACTCAGTCACCGGCAACAGCTGGTTTCGTTTATATATTTGACCAATTTCACTTTCTGTTTGCGTTGAAATTTGTTTTTACTTTAATTAAAACTGAAGAGTTTAAAAGATATACAGCTGGCTTTTATTTACTTTATTAACAAGTTGAATAATTTAAAAACAAAGTGGCTATTATTTAAATTTTTTCACTTGTTCTTGGCATTCTGATTTCAAGTATTTATAATTGCTTTTTTTTAACAGCTGATACAAATTTGAAATAGCACACAAACTTATGTGAGCGGTCGCTCACAGCAGTCATATTTTTTCGTGCTATTATTTTAAAACATATGACTTTATGACTACCTTGTGAATCCCCCAATAGTTTAGGAAATCATAACCTAAAAGCAACATACTTGTAAAATAAAATGAGCTAAACAAAAATTTAAATATGTATAATTAAAACACATATTTAAGTTTTTATTTAGTTCATTTTATTTTACAATGACAGAAAATATTTTATTTAGTATTAGTACTCGCCATAACCGGCGTGCTTCGCTACCCCCATTCTCATAAAATAAAAGTAACATCAGTACTTTTGAAATTTTATTATATTAGACAATAACTATTGTTTAATCTTGATATTTCTAATATAGTATAAAAAAATAATAACTCTGCAAAAAACCGATTCCAATAGAAAGAGCCAATCGAAAAGAGTACAAAGCTAACTACAAGCAAACCCTTTCAAACAAAAAATATATTGAAAATTGGTCTACAAATGGAGGAGTTATGCGATAATCGATATATCGGACTCTCTCTTATAGTTGTACAGATATAAGAAAATTAATAATTACCTCCTATGAGGGGTACACGTTGCCCCCTCCTATACCGCAAATATTTTGCTGGAAATTGCACGTTATCTAAGAATAACACACATCGAATTTAGAAAACCACACTCTTATAGTTGTACAGACATAAGAACATTAATAATTACCTCCTATGGGGTGCACCCGTTTCTCCCGTCCTATACCGCCAACAAAAATTTGCTATAAATTGTACGTTATTCTAAAAATAACACACATCGAATTTAAAGAGCCTTTCTCTTATAGTTGTACAGATATAGGAAAACTAAGAATTACCTCGTATTGGAGGTACCCGTTTCCCCCATCGTATACCACTAATATTTTGCTGCAAGTTGTATGTTATTCTAAGAATAACACACACCGAATTTAAAGACACCTGCTCTTATAGTCGTATAGATATAGGAAAATTAAGAGCTACCTCGTATGGGGGGTACCCGTGTCCCCCCTCGTATAACACCAATATTTTGCATATTGGCATAGCTAGGCCATTCTGGGGGTGCTAAGCCACCCCCAGAAACAATCTAGCCCTCCCTAGAAATTCAAAATATCAGAGTAATTTTGATAATATAAGCGAAATTTAGGGTCAAATATGGGCTTTAACCCCCCCCCCCCCGTCCCCCAAAAAATCTCAGCGACGCCAATGTTTTTTTTTGCAAGAATTTGGATGTTATTCTAGGAATAGCACATATCGATTTTAAAGCACCTTACTCTTATAGTTTTACAGATATTTTAAAATTAAGAATTACCTCGTATGGGAGCTACCCGTTTCCCCTCTCGTATACCACCAATTTTTTGCTGGAAGTTGCATGTTATATTAGGAATAATAAACATCGAATTTAGAGAGCCTTACTCTTATAGTTGTACAGATATAGAAAATTTAAGAATTACCTCGTATGAGAGGTACCCATTTCCCCCCTCGCATACCACCAATGTTTTGCTGGAAGTTGAATGTTATTGTAAGAACAACACACATCGAATTTAAAGAGCCGTAGTCTTATAGTTGTACAGATATAGGAAAATTAAGAATTATCTCGTATGGGAGGTACCCGTTTACCCCCTCCTATACCACCAATATTGAAAGTTGTATGTTATTCTAGGAATAACGCATATCGAATTTAAGGAGCTTTACTTTTATAGTTGTACAGATATACATAGGAAAATTAAGAATTACCTCGTATGGGAGGTATACGTTTCCCCATCCTAAAACACCAATATTTTGCTGAAACTTGCATTTTAGCCTAAGGATAAGTTATAACAAATTTAAAGAGCCTTACTTTATAGTTGAATAGGGAGGTACCCGTTTTCCCCTCCTATACAACCAATATTTTTCCAGAAAATGCATGTTGTTCTAGGAATAACGCGTATCGAATTTAAAGAGCCTTACTTTTATAGTTGTACAGATATAGGGAAATTAAGAATTACCTCATATAGGAGGTACCCTTTCCCGCCAAAATTTGCCAACAAAAATTGCCTATTTGAATTTCCCTATCGTCAATAAGACAGTTCCGAGATTTTACAATAATCGGTCGCAACGTTTGGCGTCCTATAAGGAACATACACACAAAGAAACAAACATACAAACACAGATTCATTTTTATACACATATATAGATAAAAAATTCAGAAAAAACAATGGTGGAGTTCACGTAACATTCGATAACGGTTTGCTCGTTAAATTGGTGAAATTTCCTATACATTTTACTGTCAAACATTTGTAAAATAAATTTTACAACAATAAAATATATGGAAAATTTTACCAATTTAATGAGTAAACAGTTATCGATTGTTGCGTGAACTCTACCGATGTATTATGTGTTTGCTGGTTATTGTAGGAAAAAATATATTCATTTACTTTTGATGGATTATAAATTACCCAGTAATAAATTTTCATGTTTTTTGAAGCACTAAAGAAATAAAGCGCTTCATAATTCGCTTTAAAATATGAGCTTGTTCAGAAGCTGATTTCATAGCGTCACAACAATGCAAGTTTTGTGGCGAGAAAAGTATTGGCTTTTTACTTATACAAAAGCTTTGTACACAAGCTATATGAAAAAGGTGATTTTATAGTGCTGATCCAAAGCAGATTTATAAGCGAGAATGAAGGGTAAGTTTATTTGAGTTTCTTGGTGCCGTTTTGCAACAGTGTTTTTGGTCGAGTGATTGGTACGTTGGACTTCAAACCTGAAGGTTCTTAGTTCGATACTAGTTGAAGTTAAAATAACAAACCTTGGGTAAAAATATGAAATTAATAAAAATAAATAAAGTAACGAAAAAAATTCAAAATGGCGTTAACGACGCCAATCCACATCGAACCATTTTTTTCATATATTTTCATTTCAAGTGCTGAAAATGCTGATGATTTTCAGCGCTTCAAAAGCGCTTTTGTGAGCAAAAATGTAGTACGCCATAAAAATTTTCAACGTTTAGAAACGAAATTTCTTACAAAAACTGCCTATAAGTTTTGTTATTGAGTAACTTTAAAGTTTTTGTAAACTTGAATTCGGGTTTGCAAAACAAAATTACGTTTGAGAAAAAAAAATCCAATAGAATACAAGTAAAAAAAAATATTTTTTAACTGGATCAGTTAAATAAAAAACATAATTTGACATTATTTTATTATACAGAAAACTAACAAGCCTGTACATGATATTTTGAAAATCGTTGTGGTGGTACGATAGTAGAGTAGTCGATGTGGATTCAAATGTGATTTCAAATTGAAATCATAAAATCAAAATTACGATTTTGATTGCAATCAAAAAACTAGCAATCATTAACATAAAATCATGTAATTGCAATTAAATTGATTGCAGCCTTTCACAGCTCTAATCAAGCTGAACGTCCCTAATGCGCGTCATACACTTTTTCGCATCATACGCAGCTGTCAGAAAAGTTGAATCGAATCAGTGTAGTTGTACGTATCAAGTTACAGAGTAGGATGCATCGACGCGTCGAATGCAAAAAGTAGATCTACTTTCTACTTTTGTAAGCGTCATAGCGGCGTGCTAACAGGTCAACTGTTTTTGATAGCCATTGCTATTTTATTTTCAATTCTATTGACGATTATGTTTGTATAGCGTACTATTTCGCTTTTGAAATAAAGTTTAAAAATATTTGCGAAGATAAAATAACAAAAAAGCTTCTGCGTAAAAAGCGTCGCATGTAACTTGAAATGCGGAAAAGCGTGGAATGCGCAGAAAGAGTGAATACGTTGACGCTTAAAAGCGCGTTATGGACTTTCAGATTTTTTTTTAAAGATATGTAAATTAATGTGCATACATGTCGCAGATTGATTGTAGGCGTTTGCTTATATATGCTTCTTCGTACACATTGTACATTGTTTTTGTTGTCATTTTGTGGTGTCATATTTCAAATTAACAACTCAATGTGACAAAATGACAATATGCTGTCATTTTGTTTTTGTGACTGCAATATTGTCGCATTGTTGTGACAATCGTACACAATAGACGCGCAATCAGTTTGCACACACCGAAAAACATCGTAAGTGGCAAACGTTGCGGCTAGTACACACTATCATGTTTGCTTGGGATGTCATAAAATGGCAGAGTGTGTAAAAGTAGCATTAGGTTGGCTCGTTAATTTAATATTAAATCTTTCATGCAATTTGTTTTTCTTTTTTCTGCTTCACTTAAAATGCCCCTAATGCTATTTATTAATATTGCATATGTATTTAATTTTTGATTAAAACTAGGGACAGTCAAATCATAAAATAGCACTAAAAATTTTAAATAATAGGGTATTTACTAGGGATGTAACGATACGCCGTTTTGCCGATCCGATACCGATTCCGATACTTAAAAATAAATATCGCCGATACCGATTCCGATACTGATACGAATATTGAAATTGAGTTCAAGTTTAGATTAACAAAACTCAAGAAGGGCAATTTTTTTATTATGCAAAATTACAGTGTAAAAGATTATTAATATTTAAAATAGATATTAATACAGTATATAAAATTGGAAGTAATTTTTAAGAAACTACATTTTCATTGCTTTCAAAGAATCTATATTAAAAATATGCAGATCATTAGTAGAAAAGCCAGTACAAATTTGTAATTACTTTATAATTTTACAAAATACTCGCCATGCTTTTTAAAAAATTGATTTTTTAAAGGACATTTATCAACTAATATTCTTCTAAATAACTTATTAGCTTAATTATTAAAAGTCTGCTAAAAGTTTATATTTATTCACTTAAATTTACATGAAAACACAGTTTTGTGTTTAAATTCGCATAAAAAGAAACAAGTTCTGAAAATGGGCAATTTTTCATCCTTTTTTAACCGACTTCCAAAAAGAAGAAGGTTATCAATTCGTGTGTGTGTTTTTTTTTACTTTTTTATGTTTGTACACGCATAACTCTGTCATTTGTGAAGCGATTTTAAAAATTCTTTTTTTTGCTGGAAAGGGTTTGCCTGCAGTTTGGTCCCATAATTTTTTTTTTTGAAAATCGGAGGGGGAATTTTCTCCCCCCATACTGTCATTTGTGAACCGATTTTCAAAATTCTTGTTTTGTTTAAAAGGGTTTGACAAAAATTGGTCCCAATTTTTTTGTCGAAAATCGTAGAAGCAAGTTTGCTCCCCCTCCCCACCAATCCATAACTATGTCATTTGTGAACAGCTTTTCAAAATTCTTGTTTTGTTTGCAAGGGTTCGCTAGTAGTTTAACCCCTTAATTCTGTTCGAAAATGGGAGGGGGAACCATGTATAACTTTGTCATTGGGAACCCATTATCAAAATTTTTATTTTTTTTTTCAAAGTGTTTGACTACAGTTTTTTTTCGAAAATCAGTTGTGAAATTTGCTGCAAGCCCCCCTTCAGGTTGGTACCATAATTGTTCTCCAAAATCTGTGCGGGATTTCCCCTTCCCCCAGAAATATTGATTATCGCATAGCTCCTCCATTTATGGGCCGAATTCCAAAATTTATTTTTTGTTTGGAACGGTTTGCCTAGAGTTTGGTCGCATAATTTTTCTACGAAAATCTGTGGGGCAAGTCTTCCACGCCTCCACCCAAAATATTTATTAGAGCACAATTCTTCCATTGGCTTACCGATTTTCAAAATTGTTTATATGGAAGGCCTTTAAGTATATTACTCTTTATACCGAGGTCGGCTTTTTTTCCAGAATTATTTGAGGAATCATTATAGAACACCGAAAAAGAAATTTGTCCTAACATCACTTCAAATTCGGTGATTGGTAATGGAAAAAGAGAAATTCTTGCAATGACAAGCAAATGTGAAACTAACTAGAAATTATCCAAATTCGCAATATTTCCGGATCGCGACTGCTACATTTTCATGATTTCTTTATAATGTCTTTTTTTGCTGGGAATAAGATTTAAAAAACAACGAATTGAATTTGAGTTCATGGTAAAATTAACAATAAATAAATTATTGTTTTTGCAAAATAACAGCGTAATATATTATTAATTTTTAAAATTGATATTAATAAGATTTAAAAAATAACGAAATGAATTTAGTTCTTGGTAAAATTAACAAATAAATAAATAATTTGTTTAAAAAAACTGAAAAAATTTTTTAAAGTATCGTCGTATCGACAGTAAAATATCGCCGATACCGATGTATCGGAAAATCTGAAGTATCGCCGATATATCGGTATCGGTATTCGTTACATCCCTAGTATTTACACTATCTCGAAATCTAGTACTTACGAGATTTCGAGCTAAATCTAGTTGTTTTTTATTAATTTCCCAGACAAAACGAAATTTTCTTTGTCTGTAGATTTTGACGAAATCTAATCAAAATCTACTATTTTTATTTTCTTTTTTCCTACCCTGTACAATATTTTTATATAAACGGATACGAAATCTAGAATAATGTCAAAACAGCTTAGTGTAAATGATATAGATTTCGAAAAAGATTTCAAATCAAATCTACTAGATTTCGAGACAAAGTAAATCCCATATAAAGGAAATTTGAGTTATGAATTTGTAGTCGAACTTTATGGTTTTTATCCAAAGTTATTTAATTAGCTTTAGCTTATGTTCGTTTTCAATTTAATCTTTCGATCAAATTATTTTTTTTTTATTTAAGAAAGAAATTCTAAAGCATGTAAATATTGAACATTCAAAGAAAAATTTGGCTGTACGGAAGGTTGAACTTTTTTTTTCGGTTATATGTATTTGTTTATTGTATCTTCAATAAAATTGAACTAACAACAAGTAATCAAATCTTAACTCTAAAATTTTAATTTTTAAGTCCAGCCAGTGCCAGACAAAAATATTTGTTTCAGCGGTTGGTTGTTAGTTGTTTACGTCTCTCGTGTTCGGCTGAGAGCAAGAGCGTCCCTCCTTCTCAGCCGAGTGTGGCCTCTAAAGTTAATGATGTTTCGGGCTAGGGGATTTGGGTGCAGCTCAAGTCTTTTTATGTAGCTTTTCACGTGTTTAGAAAACACTGTCTTAACCGGCGGCACATCTAGGTCTTTATGAATTCGCTTGTTTCTGACATACCATGGGGCTGCTGTAATCGTGCGGAGTATTTTATTTTGTCGCCTTTGAATTTTTTCTACATTTGATGCCGAGGCAGTGCGCCATAACTGGATTCCTTGGGACCATATTGGTTTTAGAATAGTGGAAGTGCTCAATAATATTGATGAGTCAGTGAATATATACTAAATAATGTGATTTTTACACCTTAATATCTCGGGAAGCTTTTACGGTAGAACTTTCAAATTTCATCTATAAGATTACTTCTGTTTTAAGTTTCATTATTTTATGCTCAAGCGAAGCAAAGTTATAAGGGGGTAAAACAGCTCGAATGGTTTCGTGTAAATATACACTGTGTGGCCGGAACTTGGCCTGGTGCATTACCGTGCGCCTAGATATGAAAATAAAGCCAAATTCCTATCCAAACTCTTTTGCCGTTTACAGCATTATAATTTCCTATACATATATCATAATTATTTCTTAAAGGGTCCCATTACTGGCGCGACTGAAAGAGCTATATATTTTCCTTACAAATGCAAGTCATTTGGTTTTTACCTGCCATTAGTGAAGGTTTAACTTGATATTATTGCCATCAGGGCTCTAGCCCATTTCTAGGGAACACTCTAGCTTGGCAACATAAAATAAAAATTTAGTTTAATAAGAAATTGAATTTAAGAGCTTGACCTTTAACTAAATTTCTGGGACTTATCAAAGTGAAAACGAAAGTCAATAATCAAACACGATTTTTATGAGGTTTGCTTACACGATTTTGAACTGATTGCAATGTATGCATTTTAGAAGATACATATTTATTATCATTATTTCACCTAGTCCTCTACTTGTATAAAGCAGCAATTATCGCTTTGTTGTATTTAAATAGGAACTGATTTAAGCGAAAATCCACTTAATACCCAACTGCCTGATGTTTGACAGCGCCATTAATATTGTGCAACAATGACGAAAAATACAATCAATGTTATCATATTGTATGAAATTATCCAACCCCTTCCCTTCCCCTCCCCATTTATTTGATAGCCAGACTCATTTCCATAATACAGAAAATACAGCCACTGCCCATTGACTGGATCCACAGCTAACGTAAATCAAATCCACCGACAACGAAGAAAGTATCTTAAACAATGTCAGTTGTTGCTATAAACCAAGCATTGTTATGGAAATTATGATGGACAAAAAATAAACAAATCAAAAAAAAGCTAAAATATACACAAAAGCAATACAAGTGCTTATAATACTGAAAAGTGTAAAAAAAAACAATTGAAATACTGAAGTGAACTAGACGATATAAAACTGTAATAATAGAATGAAATAAAACAATTATGTACAACAGATAGCCAAAGGACTTTATGTAAATGTGTAAAATGGTACATTTATTATTGGGTGTTTACTGCTCGAAAATATAAAATCACCATAATAATTGTAAATTAAAACTAATGACCATTTTTAAACACAACAAAAAAAAATCTAACTTTTTTAGAAGAATATAATTGTTCAAATTATTTCACATTAATTTTTCTTTAGCCTTAGAGGCAAAAAATAGTTTTTAAGGCAAAAAATTATAGCTGATATTATTAAATTATTATGTCCAAAGTTGATCAAATAAATTTATTTTTGCATCTATTAAAAAAAATTATTAGTTGCACACAGCGATGCCATTTTTGGGGATTTTACGATATAACAATAAAAACGATATGACATACTGTGTTGTCATATCGTAAGATTTTTACGTTATGACAACATTGCGATATGGCAACACCGTATATGACTATCTTAGTGTTGTAATATCGTAAAAAACTTACGATATGACAACACAGTATGTCATATCATTTTTATTGTTATATCGTAAAATCCCCAAAAATGGCATCGCTAATAAATCGTCTTGTTTTGAGAGAGGAGAGAACCTGTCACAAGACGAGTTACGTGACTTCTTCCCAAGGACCAGCGATGCCATTTTTGGGGATTTTACGATGTAACAATAAAAACGATATGACATACTGTGTTGTCATATCGCAAGTTTTTTACGATATTACAACACTAAGATAGTCATATACGGTGTTGTCATATCGCAATGTTGTCATATCGTAAAAATCTTACGATATGACAACACAGTATGTCATATCGTTGTTATTGTTATCTCGTAAAATAACCAAAAATGGCATCGCTGCCAAGCACTAGCAAACGGTTTGAATTCTGGAAAACACGATATTATCATTGACATAATTAAGATACTTAATGATAGATCCAAATTTAAGGCACTTGCTTTCTTTTTGGTTTCTTTAATAATAGTCAAATTACTGTACTTTAAAACGAATATTTTTGAATTAAAAACACCTGGTTGTACAGTAAAGCGGGTCGACCTCTATACAAAAAAAAAAAAGTTCTGCCGCTCATTGGGCCGGTTGTTCATGAATTGAATATACGCAGTAAAAAATTTTCATGTTTTTTGAAGCACTAAAGAAATAAAGCGCTTCATAATTCGCTTTGAAATATGAGCTTGTTCAGAAGCTAATTTCATAGCGTCACAACAATGCAGGTTTTGAAGAGAGAAAAGTATTTGCTTTTTACTTATACAAAAGCCTCGTACACAAGCTATACAAAAAACAGATTTTATAGTGCTGATCCAAATCAGGTTTTTAAGCGAGAATGAAGAGTAAGTTTATTTGAGTTTCTTGGTGCCGTTTTGCAACAGTCTTTTTGGTCGAAGGATTAGTAAGTTGGACTTCAAACCTGAAGGTTCTTAGTTCGATACTAGTTGAAGTTAAAATAACAAACATTGATTAAGAATATGAAATTAATAAAAATAAATAAAGAAACGAAATAAGAAAAATTGAAAATGGCGTTAACGACGCCAATCCACATCGAACCATTTTTTTCATATATTTTTAGTTCTAGTGCTGAAAATGTTGATGATTTTCAGCGCTTCAAAAGCGCTTTTGTGAGCAAAAATGTTGTACTCCAATTCGGGAACTCGCCATACAAAAATCAGCAGCGATATCAGCAGGTTTGTCAGCGCTACTTTTATTCCATAATAGTATAAACCTGCTTTATTGGAAGCAACTTTTTTACTGGGTAGCTTCATTTTGGCCTCTGGTGACTTTTTAACCCGCCATCAAATTCTGGACGCCACTTATGTCATGTCAGATCCTTCCACAATAATGTCCAATACTTTGCTCGTGTAAATAAATTCGTTTTAAAACTTAGTATGTCTAGCTTTTAATACTTTTAATATACTCACTTTTGTGCCACGCCACAAAATTACGTCTCTTTTTTCTTTTTCACATACAAATTACTTTAGACTGGGTAGCACCCAATACAGGACAAAAAAAATTTTACATCAGTCACCCCCTAGAATGAAAGATATATCAATAACGTTTCTAGAATTGTAATGTTTTTTCGCCACTCCCTAAAATACAGCACTTTTAATATATTTTTTTAAATTGCACCGCCATTTAAAGGCCAACGCCATCATATCGCATATCGTTGTTCATGGCTTGAATTAGGGTTTGCCAAAAACCGTGAAAATAAAGAAACCGCGGTTTCCGGTTTTATACTATTAAAACCGGTCGGTTTCTGTTCGGTTTTGAAAATTGGTATGTATATACGTATGTGTATGCTGAAAAGATAAGCTTATATAAAAATAATAATTTTCTCTTATTTGTATTCAGTTCAGGTACTTTTATTAGAAAAGGAACATTTGGTAATGATTATGTGGAAAAAAGGTTAAAATTAAAAATTTTATGTATTATTATCCAAGTAATAAAATTTGAGAAACGTTAAAGCATTCAATTAAGAGTCGCTTAAGCGAGATCTTACTTTTGTACAGAAGTTACCAGCGGCAGAAAATACTCATTCGTTTTCAGTTGAAGAGGGCTTTATTGTTTGTATTGCCTTGTGAAGCAATAATATGTTGGTTGTTCTGTTGTTATTTTTTTTATAAAGCATAAATTCTTGTCGGAGAACGTTAAAATGATCGTCTTTTTGCTTTACATCTGTTAGAGCTTTTTTGATAGCAGATTCCAATTCTTCCTGCAAAGAATTGTTGTAATTTTCTTCATGATCGGTATCTAATTGATATCCACTGTTGGGATATAAACGCATTTAGATAATTGTGGGGTTTTAAAATATACTTTGCCAATTCAACAATATTTTTATTTTTTCGTTGGTTTATCCTTTTTAAGAGATACTAGCAACTTTTGACTTATATCTGTGCTTATACTATCTAATTTTTTGTATAGAAACTTTAGAGCAGGGATGATAAAGTTGGTACAATAGTACTTTTTTGGTACTATTGATACCAAAAAAGTACGATGGTACCCCTGTGACTCATTTGGTACTATTTTCAAAATTCCCTATTTGTTGGGTAGTATCCATTGATTATTCAATATTAATTTATCTCTACTTTGGCCCTTAACTTAATTCTCTCTTAAGCCTACTTAGGCGGTTATTTCGTGAATGGATTTGTGTACTTATTTAAGGGAAATATATAACAGATGGTCTTGAGAACACAGCTTATAATATTTGCTTGTTAATGCTCATTGGCGTAGCTGGAAATTTTTCTGGGGGGAGGAGCTAAATCCCATATTTGACCCTAAATTTCCCTTATATTATCAAAATTACTCTAATATTTTGAATTTCTAGGGGCGGCTAGAGCGTTTCTGGGGTTGGCTTAGCACCCCCAGAAGGGCCTAGCTATAAACAAATCATTGGTTTTCTTGAATAAAGGCATATGTCTTAAAACTGATTTTTTCAGTAGAGCAAAAGCAAAATATTTCTGAAATTGTGTTCACAGTATGAACATCTTTGATTTTTTTAACACTTTCGGCATATATTTGCCAAAATAACTTTGTGTAAAAGTTTCAGGCAAATATAACCGCATATGTCGACATAAATAACATTTAATTAGCAAAATAAAACAAAAAATATATAAATAAATAGAAAATATGTTTAGATAATAAAATCTCTACTTCCTCACACAGGAATACTTAAGTCGTTATTGCTGATAATTTATTTAATAACTCAAAATCTACGTAACATACGCATTTATTCAAGAAAACTACAGAAATGTCGGATTTAAATTTTTAATAGAAAAATATCTTGTGTTATGGCTTCTTTATCAATTGTGAGAGAATTTAAATTTTTTTTAACAAACTTTATAAGCTTATAAGAATAAAGAAATTAGTAAGTAGGTTCACTGTTATATGGAAGAAGTGAAGTTTCTTTCATTGAGATAAATTTAAATTTAAATTGTTTGATTTTGGCACCATTATTTGAAAAAGAATTTATCAAAAATATTTTTAGAAAACAAAGCCATATTTGATCTTTGACACAATGTGGTTTACTTGGTTACAGCAATTCAAAAAGATTTTAGTACTATTAGAGCCGAAAAAGTACTATTTTAGAAGCTTATTGGTACGAAATGCATTTTTTCATTTATCATCCCTGGCCTCAACAGTCATTTTTATTACCAGTAATGATTCTTTAAAGGAATTTAAAAACTCAAAGTTTATAGCATCAAATAAATGTAAGGCCGAAAGTTCTTCTAAACTTTTTTTAATACATTCCTTTAACAGCAATACCCGTTCAAGCATTGGCACTATTGAATTCCATCTAGTTGGAGAGTCTAGTAGTAAACTGAGCTCGTGACCGTGTAATTGCTTAACGTTTGTTTGTAAAATGTTGTTGCGAACTGAAGAATTTTTAAAATAACGAACAATTTTTCTTACATCTTCTAGATTAAAATTTATATAAGCTATAATTTTTTGCGCAGTTTGGGTACCAGCTTCATCCTCGTTTTCATCAAAACTTTCCTCACTTTTATCAATTTCAATTTCTTCAATTTCTTGTTTATAGGTAGTTTTTTCATAAACCATATCCATCACCGCAAGATGGATGTCGTGGGCCAAGCACAACTGATGCTCTGTTGGATTTTCTGATCCAAATTTAATGTTAACTGCTGCGCCATCCGCAGTACATGCCACAATGTCCGAATCCAACGAAATATCAAATTCAAACAATTTTTCATTGAGTTTTTCCAGAATTGCATGTTCCAAAAATACGACTATGTCCTAGGTTATAAAATTTTCCATTGGAGTTTTGTATATTTACGTTCATATATCGTCTACATCGAGCACTAGTCCATTCATCCATTGTTAAACTGTATTTTTCACCTCCGGATTTCTCATCCTTCAGAAGATTTATTATTAAATTTCTTTTGTTTTCAAAATCCTTTAATATTAAATTCTTTACATGGGTTTCACTTTTGGGAAGAGAAAACCCTTTAAAAGAAATCAATTCTCTGATAAATTTGGATTGTGTTATGCTTCTAATTGAAAGCCCATCCACTGTTGCAATCTTGGATACAATAATTTCTAATGAATCCTTTTTTACGAAAGCATTCATTATTTCTTTACCACGTTGCAAAGGTTCATCATTAGTTTTAGCTTTTACAGCGACAATAGCATGTACCACTCTTAAGTGATTTGTCATGGAGCTTGTAGACCCTTTTAAATATTTAAGGGCTTTCTTACAAATTTGACATATTGTTGTATTTTTTTTTTTGGTGCGCTGATACAATAAAATGTTTCCAAACACCAGACTTTAGTTCCGACATTTCTAAAATAATGTTAGTATTATAGATAGGGATGTAACGATACGCCGTTTTGCCGATCCGATACCGATACCGATATTTAAAAATAAATATCGCCGATACCGATTCCGATACGAATATTGAAATTTTGTTCAAGTTTAGATTAACAAAACTCAAGTCCAATTTTTTTATTATACAAAATTACATTGTAAGAGAGAATATATAAAATTGATTTTAACCCAGTATAAAAAATTTGAAGTAATTTTTAAGGAGCTACATTTTCTTTGCTTCAAAAAAATCTATATTAAAAATATGCAGAGAATTAGTAGAAAACCAAGAAAAATTTTTTAATTCCTTTGTAATTTTAAAAAATACTCGTCATGCTTTTTAAAAAATCGATTTTTTAAAGAACATTTATCAACTAATATTCTTCTAAATAACTTAATAGCTTAATTATTAAAAGTCTTCAAAAAGTTTATATTTATTCACTTAAATTTACATGAAAATAAAGTTTTGAGTTTAAATTCGCATAAAAAAATTGTGAAAATGGATAATTTTTTATCCTTTTTCCTTGAGGAAAAACCATTATAGAACACCGAAAAAGAAATTTGTCCTAGCATCGCTTCCAATTCGGTGATTGGTTATCGAAAAACAGAACTTCTTGCAATGGCAAGGATATGTAAAACTAATTAGAAATTATCCAAATTTGCAACGCTTCCGGATCGCGAATTCTACATTTTAATGACTTCTTTGGAGTGTCTTTTTTTGCTGGAATAAGATTTAAAAAACAACGACTTGAATTTGAATTCATGGTAAAATTAACAAAAAATAAATATTTTTTTTACAAAATAGCAGCATAAAAGATTATTAATTTCTAAAATTGATATTAATAAGATTTAAAAAATAACGAAGTGAATTTAATTCATGGTGAAATTGAACAAAAATAAATTATTTGTTAAAAAAAAACTCTGAAAAAAATTTTTAAAGTATCGTCGTATCGACAGTAAAATATCGCCGATACCGATGTATCGGAAAATCTAAAGTATCGCCGATATATCGGTATCGGTATCGGTATTCGTTACATCCCTAATTATAGATTAAATAATATGCATTTAGGATTGATTTTTACCTTTTGAATTTTAATGTAATTGTAAATTTTATTCTTAAGTAAGAAATGATTTTTTTTCACTTTAACTTCCAATAATACGGTCAAACGTTTGTTTACGAATAAGTGTAATAAATGAGAAAAGCAAACAATTACAAAAACAGGATATTTCACTTTAGTATGTCTGTTATTTCAAACTAAAAGTTTTTGAAACACCTTGTCATTGTAACAGACTGTTTTGTAATGTATAAAAGTCTTCAATGCAAAGTGCATTTACAGTTTCTTTCAACATAGTAATATTGATAAAGTAATATATAAAAACCGGCGGTTTCTTTAACGGTTTTCGGTTTCGATTTTTAGGCATTAAAAACCGCGGTTTCGGTTTCGATTAAATCCGAACGTTAAACCCTAATGACAAGTGTCGAAATTTCCTTAAGTAGTCAATGATGAAAATGTCCTCTGTGACGAGTTGGCCAACCGGGTATTGTTATGTATGCTGTTTTTCTCGACTCGATTATGCATCAATCGAAATATGAGCTGACGATACGTACTTACATATGCATACAGATGTATGTATATTAATGAATGCACTTTCATTAAGCTATAAACACCTAGACGACATTGAACTTTTTTTTAATTTCAAATATTGTATATATTATCTGTTTATATCACATTTTAAAATTTTTTCATTAATTATGTTCATCTTTACAGGTGATTTGTAAAAAAACTAAAAGACATAGAAACTTTCGGTTTGCGGCATTTGAAAGATCGTTTTTTTCCTATAAGAATCACTCAAAAAGTAAAAAAAAATTTTTTCGGCGCAGAGCTCCCTTTTCGTGGAGCAGGTCACATATATTAATTTTTTTAGTCGAATATCTCCTAAACTGTAAGCGGCAACCCATAAATGTAGTAGACTTTTTTTACCTCTTAGATAGGAGAATCTAAGTGCAAAAACTCTTTGTCATCAGATCAAAAACATCAGCTGGGCATGGATAGGTTTAAAATTATCAAAAGCCTGAGGTGACCCACTTTGGGGTCTTGTGGCTCCACCCCCTTAAGCTCAGCAACACCTCTTTAAATGCCGTATGAAATTTATAAGATTATAGCTGCGGGCTTAAAAACTGCAGATTTATTTCCATTTTTTCTAGTAAATCCCCCACTGTGTGTTGTTATCAGTATTCTTTCCTCTATCGATGGGTAAATGCCAGTAAGTCCTATGTTTCAAGGGACTTGGTACTATTCAAAAGCAACAGCGAGGTAAAGAACAGCAAGTCGTTTTTGTTGTGAATCAAGTAAAAATTTTAAAAAAGTAAATGAGAATTAAAGCAACAACATTAACGAATTGATTCACTCAAAAATCTTCAGTAAAAAAACTGGGTACAATCGCATTCCTTTTGTTGTTGTTATTATTTGTTTGTATGCCGTTAACGGGTTTGTTTTTTACGACACAGAAAACGGGGGTTTCTTGTTGTTTTTGGTGTTTGAGTTCTAAATAAAAGTCAAACAAAAAATTCATTGATTCAGTAAAGAAAATTTATTGAAAATTAAATTTATTTTTAGACAAACTTTAGTTTGAAAATTTTTTGGTGATAATTTTTTCTGTGTACTGATGTATTCACCCTACAGGACGCTTAAAAAACGCTGATATATATAAAATATTATGCTTGTAAGCCACTGTCTGTATATAGAAACAGTATTCATTTTCGTGATATTTTTTTTTCGTGATTTTTTTGGGAATTGCTAAAATTTATGTTTTTAAAATTTATAATCACACGATTTCCTAAAATTAATATTTTACTTATTCAGTAGAATATTAATTGTTTATAAAAACACATTGACATTGATTACTAACGGTTATTAGCTAGTTCCTATGCACATTTCACTGGGGCTAAATGCAGATCATCTGGGAACCTTTACCCAAAAGTTTCATAGAAAAGCTAAAGATATTGTAGCAAACTTTTATTTAAATCAATAAGAAGCTTAAACAATATCAAAGCTTAAACATGAACAAAGTACACAGAAAAAAATTTCATTAATCTGCAACTAACAATTTCAATTGTTAATATGTAATTTGTTAATATAACAAATTGAGTTGTTGATACGACAAACACAGAAATTTTTTTCAACAAACTGAACTAACCAAATTTTTTGTTATGTATTGTGAAAAAAATTAACAATCATCATTGTTGATATAACAAATAAAAGCACACACGTAAATGCAACAAAGCAAATCAAGAAATTTTTTTCAACAAACTGATCTAACCAAATTTTTTGTTACGTATTTTGAAAAAAATTTACAATTACCATTGTTGATATAACACGAATACACACACGTAAATGAAACATAGCAAATCACGTTTTGTGTGTATTCATTATTTGCGTATTTAATAACGAATTGCTCTGTAGCTGAGAGGTAAGAACGTTAGTCTGTTAGTCCAGAAGTCGCCGGTTCGATTCCGCCCAAAGAGATTTAGTGTTTTTCGCTGACAAGCAAAAAGTCACTTCGAGGATTGCAATTGTATAAAAATATTGTTAATACAACAAAAATGATAGTTAAAATTTGTTCGTAAAATCAACAATTCACATTGTTGATATAACAATAATTTTAATTGAAATAAATTTGAAATCAACAAACAAATTTTTAAAAAACTTTTTCTGGTTTTCCTTTAGCTTACAATTTCGTAATTGTATTTACAAAAATCGTTGTAGGTTCAAGATGAATTAATTATTTAATTGATATAACAAAAAAATTAATTGTATTTAAAATGTTTTTTTCTGTGTAATCAATTATGTTTTTTTTTATTTTGTTACTGTACCAGGCTTTTTTCCTGCTCTAATTGCAGATGTAAGACGGTATGTAGAAAAAAAATGTAATAACAACAACAACTATACATATAATACTTGTATAGTGTGATGTCAAACAAGTGTGTTTTGGCCGGGTGCTGCCATGTTTTAAATTCGTGATTTTTTTTTGGGAATCGCTAAAATTTATGTTTTATAAATTTATAATCGCATTATTTCCCAAAATTAATATTTTACTTATTCAGTATAATATTAATTGTTTATAAAAACAAACTAACATTGATTACTAAGGGGTATTAGCTAGTTCCTATGCGAATTTCACTGGGGCTAAATGCAGATCATCAGAAAACTTTTATCCAAAAACTATTTCATTAATTCATTTGATTTTATTGAGTCTAATTATTGCAATTTTCTTATATAATTGAGAAAGCTTTAAAGATAAAAATATAAAACTTGTCTTACTTCATTTATAAATTAGTTCATGTGTAAAAAAATAAATACAGCAAATTATTCTCACACTCAAATTAGATATTATTCATTAAATTTGATTTGTTTTTGTTGTCTGAACCAATTAATAGGCGATACTGTGATGTTTGTGATATTGATGCAGATTAATAGTATAAATTACAATACCCATTTCTATTTTACCAATACCACACAACCAATTAGTTTATGATTATTAATGTGCGGTTGATTAGGCAATCACACAGTCCAGTAACAAATTTTGATGTTTTTTGAAGCATTAAAGCAATAAAGCGCATAATAATACGCTTTAATATAAGATCTTATTTCGGAGCAGTGAATGTTTATGAAAGAAACTATACAATCAGCCGTGTCACAGATTCCGTTCGGATTCTTTTTGATTCCGTAGTTGTCATTCCGAAAAAGTACATTTTTGGTGCTTTAGATTCCGTTTATTTTGTATTTCGTTTTTACAATCATAAAGTTTTTATACCTTGAGGCGTTTGTTTACTCTTGTTTTTAGATGCAAAGCTCACATTAAGCTTTTTATTAACATGGAAAGCTCATGACCAAATATTTATTTGAGGCTCCTTAAAGTATGCACATTTTTTTCTATATACTGCAAATGAAGTCAGTAGAAAAGTGTTTCTCAATTCCACTTTGAAATTTAAAAGTGGTTTGATTACGAAGAACATTTTCGTTTTCTAAAAAAACAACTTACGGAATTGAAACCGCTTACGATCGGAATGGTATTCTGTGACATGGCTGAATAAAGCTGATTTCTCGCTGCTGACACAAAGCAGATTTTTAAGCGAGATAGTGCCATATATTTTCAGTTTTAATGCTGATGGTGATGATGATTTTCAGCGCTTCATAAAGCGCTTTTTGTATAAAAAATGTAGTACTACCAACAGGGAGCTCGCCATACAAAAGACAGCAGCGATATCGGCAGATTTGTAAGCGCTAATTTATATCTATTATAGTAAAAACCTTCATTTTAGAAATTATGTCAAACAAAACGCGACCCTTTGGTGTGATGAGACGAGATCCCCAGAACGAGTGCTTAGGGTTGTAGTCACCGGTGGCCAAAAAGCGTGGGCGTAGTGAATTAAAAAATGTACTATACTGACTTTCGGTAATAGAATATCTAATAGGACAGTAAATTGATGAAATAACCAGGTTTTGATGAAAAGCTTCAATGCAGATATTAGTTGCTTGAAGATAGTCTTCACAATGACCAGTCATTAAGTAGTGTTTTAATCGCGATTTTATTAGTATAGCCGAGACACCACAAGCTCTACCTTGGGTGCCTTTGTGGCGTAGAGAAGAGTATATCCGTTAATTAAAAAAGCCTCTAGCCGCCAAATGCATCTCAGAGAAAAGCATTCTTTGTCAGATGAAAGTAAAACACACGACATATATAACTTTTGCAGTGGAAAATTTGAAAAAGTCAGATGTAAAAAACATGTCTTATAAAGCCAGCATTAGAATTGTATGAATAGCTTAAGAAAAGTGTTTTCTATAACACTATTAAATATTTATGTGTGTATTTTCTTTTGAAAGGAATTTTTTGAGGTGTCTGTGGTTATCCCCTTATGTCTACAGGTAGCTTATCTGAGAGTGTTTTTGAGTTTCATATCAATATATGTTATTTATTTATTTATTTTTATTTGTAGTACAGCAAGCCTTCAAGGCCAAAATCGTATTACTGGAGTAAAATTCTTAGTATAAAGCGGTCCATCCATTATGCAATATTATTGCATATGCTATTGCACATATTATTGTCTTGATTGTACAATAAAAATCAAAAGTGTTTGGATATTTGCCAATATATTGTGCCACATTCGAAAATGACATACACATTGGCGATATTATTGTACAATACAAAAAATTTCACAAGTGGGTGGGCCGCTTATAACACTGTGTTCGAATTTCGAACCTTTTTTTCTGGCAAAGGGTTCTGATAGTTCATCATATATAGTTTTGGGCCAAGCAATCGAATGGTGTTCGCCGTTGTTCAGATTAGCTCGAGTTTTTTGAGATATTAGTATTTAAAATTGTTTCTTTGGATCCCCTATTAATCGTTAAAAATCGATCTTATATGCAAATTGTGTGTACAGAAAATGGCTATTAGTCCAGTCATTTTAGGTTTTATCTGCGGAAAAATTCCTAGTGAGCTGAATTTTTGTATACACTTTTACTACGGTGTTGTAATGAAGATGTGAAATCGATATCGTGCCGGCTAAAAAAGTTATACAGGTCAAAAGGTCACGAAAATCATTTTTTCGTAAATACCTCGCGACCTATTGCTCGGAGGTCAATAGAGGTCATCATAAAAATGGTTTATCGTTAAATTATCTAAAAAAATGCCTCTTGCATTTTTCTGTAAAATTAACCGTTTTCGGAGTAGACCACTGAGAAAGCGACTATATTATGACGATGCACTCGTTTTCTCACCACCTTCGAGGTAGAATGCAAGGCGTGTTTTTTTACATGGTTTCCGCCGTAGGCATAATCCATGATATGTAATAAGAGGTTTTTTTATTTAAAAGTGAATAATTTTTTATTTGAATACTGAAAAATACAGAAAAAATAAACTTTAGTATATAATATTTTTTGTCATTCAATGTCGATAGCTTCAGTTTCTATATCATTAGCAAGTGCTGACAAAACATTTAGTGAACTTATTGATATATTGAAATCGACATCTTCATAATTTTCGTCATTGGTTGACTCTGCATTTAAGCATGACTGGCCACGGCCATGTCCACAAACTTTTGAACATCTTAATCCAATTTTTTTGCATCCACATTTGCCTCCACAACCTTTTGCACAATTACAAAAGATTGTGTTCTGTAGATCCTCGGGAGCTGGTGGTAATAAAGTTGTTATTGGCTGTAGTATATTATTTTTTAACTCCCAACACCACTGTTCTGGATCAATTTCTCTTCCTAGCCAGGTTTGTATTTCATAATACATTCAATAAATATGCTGTTCAGCTGCTGAAGAAGTAGGTGGTAATAATGGAAATTTCACAGCTGTGCTTTGTCTTGTTAGTTTAGCAATGCTACAGTATCTGTAATTATCTATCGAATGTTCTGATTTTGTAGCACATTGCTAGTAGAAAGTGTATTCCAGCATTGACAATACTATCTCGAGAGCAATTTTCTTGTTGGAATATTTCTGCAGAATTGTTCAAATATGGTCTTCTTTCAAACATCTTCATGACTTTAATGTTTCTTTTCCCAAAAGTGCTGAAGTTGTATAACATCCGGTCATGGCATGTATAAACAGAATATTTTTCTTGCAATGTGGATACTTGTTGAGGCTATCAGTCGAGTATATTTTTGTTTCAACATTCCTTTCTCCAGGCTTAAAAAAAATAAAGGGAGGGGTCTCGGAACAATAAAATTCAGCTCACTAGGAATTTTTCCGCAGATTGGGGTCTAAAATGCCTAAAATGACTGGACTATAAATATATTTTTACATTATATAAGATATAATAAAACAATTTAATATCCATTTTATTATTTTTGCGCTAATTTCGACGTTATTTTTTAAAGTTTTTAACACTTTTTTACTGAAGTTTTTGCTCCTAATCATGTTAATTGCAAAATATATTATCATCGCGTGCTCAAATAACCGTTTCAGATATTTTGTTCTGGGGTTTTCTTAATTTTTATCCAAATATTTTATAATTGAATATCGAATATTTCATATTCTGATATGTTATATTGGAATATTATGTTAGAATAATTTATATATAGCAAGCAGTAAGTTTATTTTCACTAAAAATTTCACACAGAATACACAGAAAAAACTAAATTTCATTTTTTGTAACGGAATTCAATGAAATAGTAAATATTTTGTCTATGAACGGACCTACAAACGAATTTGTAAATATATACAAAAATACCTCAACAATTTCATTGAAAAAAACGTGTTTTTTTCAGTGAACAAATTGCTTAAATCTATAAAACAATTTGTTTAAAAATATTTACAAATTGTAGACAAAACAAATTTACTAAATCAAACAAAAATATTTACTGGATTTTCTGAAAAATATCAAACAATATTTCTTTTTGAGTTTAATAAACAATTAGTCTAAAAATGCTAACAATTATGAAGCAAAATAATTTACTTAATCAAACAAAAATACAAAAAAAAATTTTATCTGTGTCATCATCATCATCATCCATTAAGCATTTAGGAGATTTCACGTTGTTAAATATGTTCAAGTCTGAATGTTTATCGTACCTCTGTAGTGTAGTGGATAGTGTGCTAGACTATAAGCCGGGGGTCGCCGGTTCGATTCCTGCCAAGACCCTGGGTGTCTCTGCAGAAAAGCCGAAAAAGGCTTAAGCGGTATGTGTGTTCGTCTTTAAAAAAATTAAAAAAAAAACTCAAAAAATTAATGAGAATTAACGCAACGACATTAACTAATCGATTCACTCAAAAATCTTTTGTAAACAAACTTGGTACAATTGCATTCCTCTTGCTATGATTGTTGTTGTTGTTGTGTGTATGTCGTCATCGGGGTGGTTTTTTACGACACAGTTTTTATTGTTGTTTTTGGTTTTTGCGTTCTAAATAAAAGCCAAACAAACAATTCATAGATTATGGACAGAACATTTACTGAAAATTAAATTTATTTTTAGACAAACTTTTGTTTAAAAATTTTTAGGTGATAATTTTTTCTGAGTATATAACAACAATAAGATTCCAGCAAAAACGTTTGTGATTTTTGTAATCGGCAGTACTTTATTAATGGGTTACAAAGTAATGAGTGGTACTTATTTTTTTAAAGGCGTAGTAACACAATCAGGCAATTAATTCCTACCAGTTAATTAATTAATTTGTTAACTTCTTTGGGAAAGAGGATAGTGTAGAGAGAACAGGTGGTGAAGTGGGAGAGAGATAGAAAGCTTAATTAATTTTACAACTTTGCTATTGCGCGTTTATTTCGTAGAGCAGTGTTGCAAGCTCCTCTGGTGTCAAGTAGAGGCATTGAGTTGCTCAAGCTCTGTATCCATTTTATTAGTCGACGGCTCTGCTACAATACCGACGAAGAAAAGTGCTATATCAACGCAACCAATGAAACAAAAAATTAACACAGCAAGCAATTTAATTAGTAGAGTTTTGAAATTGAGCGATGAAAAGTTTAAAACAAAGAATATACTAATTATAGAAGACATCCTTAAGAAGAACAACTTTCCGAACTATATTATAAATAATTTAATTACGAAAGTAACAAACAGGACAAACACGCGGGATAACATTGAAGACATAACATCTGGTAACACCAAATATTACGGAGTAGCTTTTATACCTAAACTTACAGAAAACAACAAACTGAAGCAGATAATTAAAGAAGATAATGTAACAATTGCACATAAACTCAACAAAACAATTAAACATTTATTTACACAAACAAAAACAAAAATCGAAACAAGGGACCAAAGTAATGTGGTGTATGAAATAAAATGCAATGGTAAAGACGACGAACAGTGCGGCAAAGTATACATCGGTACAACCAAGAGAAGTTTAGGAATTAGATTCGATGAGCATAAGGCAGATATAAGGAAAAGTAAACAATCAACTGCACTGGCGCAACACTGTATTGAATGGGGACATACAGCAATATTTGACGATGTAAGAGTTTTGGATAAAGAGAAAAAAGTAAATAAAAGGTATACCTTGGATAGTTTAAGAATCAAACAAAAAGGTGAAAAAGCAATAAACACTAAAGATGACATTGACAACATTAATGCTAGCTATACCATAGTTCCAGTATAGTGACGACAATAGTGAGAGGAAATTGGCTGTGATATATTTTTTATTTTTTAGTTTTTTAATTTATAAATTTTTTAATTTATACATTAATATACATATTAAGTTTGTGTTTTGTGGTTGTCCAGTTTACACAAAACACTGTGATATTTTAAATTATGTACACATTTTAAAGAATAAATGTAAGTACAATTAATAAGAAAGGAATAAGACAGATGTTTATTGTTGTTTAATATAAACTTACTTTTGTTTTTATAAATATGTGGTTGCCAGATTTTAATAAAGAATCATCCCTGAAGAAGTTGGAAAAACACCAACGAAACGTAGGATGGAAAACATAAATATTAAATGAGTTATCTTTTATTTATTTAAATATATATTTTTAAGTGACCTTGGAAGCCTGAATTTTGGAATAAAACCAAAAAAACATCAAAATCATAGATTATTAAAAAAGGTCGACAATAATTAAATTTAAACATTTGCAAAAAATACAACAATATGTCAAATTTGTAAGAAAGCCCTTAAATATTTAAAAGGGTCTACAAGCTCCATGACAAATCACTTAAGAGTAGTACATGCTATTGTCGCTGTAAAAGCTAAAACTAATGATGAACCTTTGCAACGTGGTAAAGAAATAATGAACGCTTTCGTAAAAAAGGATTCATTAGAAATTATTGTATCCAAGCTTCCAACAGTGGATGGGATTTCAATTAGAAGCATAACACAATCCAAATTTATAAGAGAATCGATTTCTTTTAAAGGATGTTCTCTTCCCAAAAGTGAAACCCATGTAAAGAATTTAATATTAAAGGATTTTGAAAACAAAAGAAATTTAATAATAAATCTTCTGAAGGATGAGAAATCCGGAGGTGAAAAATACAGTTTAACAATGGATGAATGGACTAGTGCTCGATGTAGACGATATATGAACGTAAATATACACAACTCCAATGGAAAATTTTATAACCTAGGACTTAGTCGTATTTTTGGAACATGCAATTCTGGAAAAACTCAAGAGATTGTGCGTGAAAAATTGTTTGAATTTAATATTTCGTTGGATTCGGACATTGTGGCATGTACTGCAGATGGAGCAGCAGTTAACATTAAATTTCGATCAGAAAATCCAACGGAGCTTCAGTTGTGCTTGGCCCACGACATCCATCTTGCGGTGATGGATATGGTTTATGAAAAAACTACCTATAAACAAGAAATTGAAGAAATTGAAATTGATAAAAGTGAGGAAAGTTTTGATGAAAACGAGGATGAAGCTGGTACCCAAACTGCTCAAAAAATTATAGATTATATAAATTTGAATCTAGAAGATGTAAGAAAAATTTTTCGTTATTTTAAAAATTCTTCAGTTCGCAACAGCATTTTACAAACAAACGTTAAGCAATTACACGGTCACGAGCTCAGTTTACTACTAGACTCTCCAACTAGATGGAATTCAATAGTGCCATTGCTTGAACGGGTATTGCTGTTAAAGGAATGTATTAGAAGAATTTTCGGCCTTACATTTATTTGATGCTGTAAACTTTGAGTTTTTAAATTCCTTTAAAGAATCATTACTGGTAATAAAAATGACTGTTGAGGCCAGGGATGATAAATGAAAAAATGCATTTCGTACCAATGAGCTTCTAAAATAGTACTTTTTCGGCTCTAATAGTACTAAAATCTTTTTGAATTGCTGTAACCAAGTAAACCACATTGTGTCAAAGATCAAATATGGCTTTGTTTTCTAAAAATATTTTTGATAAATTCTTTTTCAAATAATGGTGCAAAAATCAAACAATTTAAATTTAAATTTATCTCAATGAAAGAAACTTCACTTCTTCCATATAACAGTGAACCTACTTACTAAATTCTTTATTCTTATAAGCTTATAAAGTTTGTTAAAAAATTTTTAAATTCTCTCACAATGAATAAACAAGCCATAACACAAGATATTTTTCTATTAAAATTTTAAATCCGACATTTCTGTGGTTTTCTTGAATAAATGCGTAAGTTACGTAGATTTTGAGTTATTAAATAAATTATCAGCAATAACGACTTAAGTATTCCTGTGTGAGGAAGCAGAGATGTTATTATTTAAACACATTTTCCATATATTTATTTATTTTTTTGTTCTATTTTGCTAATTAAATGTTATTTATGTCGACATATGCGGTTATATTTGTCTGAAACTTTTACACAAAGTTATCTTGGCAAATATATGCCGAAAGTGTTAAAAAAATCAAAGATGTTCATACTGTGAACAACATTTCAGAAATATTTTGCTTTTGCTCTACTGAAAAAATCAGTTTTAAGACATATGCCTTTATTCAAGAAAACCAATGATTTGTTTATAGCTAGGCCCTTCTGGGGGTTCTAAGCCAACCCCAGAAACGCTCTAGCCGCCCCTAGAAATTCAAAATATTAGAGTCATTTTGATAATATAAGGGAAATTTAGGGTCAAATATGGGCTTTATCCCCCCCAGATAAATTTACAGCTACGCAAATGAGCATTAACAATAACAAGCTAATATTACAAGCTGTGTTCTCAAGACCATCTGTTATGTATTTCCCTTAAATAAGTACACAAATCCATTCACGAAATAACCGCCTAAGTAGGCTTAAGAGAGAATTAAGTTAAGGGCTAAAGTAGAGATAAATTAATATTGAATAATCAATGGATACTACCTAACAAATTGGGAATTTTCAATAGTTTCAATAGTACCAAAAAAGTACTATTGTACCAACTTTATCATCACTGGTTGAGGCCATTCGTCGTTCAGATTCTAATATTATTCAAGCTGAAGGTGCTCTACAGTTTCGATACAAAAAATTAGATAGTAATTATAAGCACAGATATAAGTCAAAAGTTGCTAGTATCTCTTAAAAAAGGATGAAACAACGAAAAAATAAAAATATTGTTGACTTGGCAAAGTACATTTTAAGCCCTACAATTACCCCAAATGCGTTTATATCCCAACAGTGGATATCAATTAGATACCGATCATGAAGAAAATTACAACAATTCTTTGCAGGAAGAATTGGAATCTGCTATCAAAAAAGCTCTACAGATGTAAAGCAAAAAGGCGATCATTTTAAGGTTCTCCGACAAGAATTTATGCTTTATAAAAAAAAATAACAACAAAACAACCAACATATTATTGATTCACAAGGCAATACAAACAATAAAGCCCTCTTCAACTGAAAACGAATGAGTATTTTCTGTCGCTGGTAACTTCTGTACAAAAGTAAGATCTCGCTTAAGCGACTCTTCATTGAATGCTTTAACGTTTCTCATAATATTTTTATTTTTAACCTTTTTTCCACATAATCATTACCAAATGTTCCTTTTCTAATAAAAGTACCTGAATTGAATACAAATAAGAGAAAATTATTATTTTTAAATAAGCTTAACTTTTCAGCATACACACATATTTATACACTTACGTAGTATATACATACTAATTTTCAAAACCGAAACCGAACCGAAACCGACCGGTTTTAATAGTATAAAACCGGAAACCGCGGTTTCTTTATTTTCACGGTTTTTGGCAAACCCTAGATGGTGTATTGTTTCATTTTATTTTATATTATGTAAAGACAGGGATATAACCGTTTCTTGTTCACATAATTTGCGTATAAGATCGATCCTAAATGAATAATAGGGTATAAAAAAAATAAAATATATTATAGGTGTGAGATTTAGAAAGACGGGGTTCATACAGGGCAATTTTTGTTGAGCAACTTTGAATTTAGCCGCGAGAAAGACAGAGAAAGCAACACAGTTTTTCTCTGCCTTTCTCCCAGCTGAATTGAAAGTTGCGCAAAAAAAATTGCCCTGTGTGAACCTCGTCAAACGGAGCAGTTTTTATAATATAGGCCCCCTAATATATATATATATATATATATATATATATATATATATATATATATATATATATATATATATATATATATATATATATATATATATATATATATATATATATATATATATATATATATATATATATATATATATATATATATATATATATATATATATATATATATATATATATATATATATATATATATATATATATATATATATATATATATATATATATATATATATATATATATATATATATATATATATATATATATATATATATATATATATATATATATATATATATATATATATATATATATATATATATATATATATATATATATATATATATATATATATATATATATATATATATATATATATATATATATATATATATATATGTGTATGTTTGTGTACATATGCATACATATGTTTTTTGTTATTTGTATTTTACTGTTTTACAAGTTCGTGAAAACAAAAGTTGCAAGAGTGCAGTAGATATATGTATATGGTAAGAAGTTATCTTAACCTTTTTCTACCAAAGTAAAATAAGAACAAGATTAAGAAATTGAAAACTTTCGTTACGTTTTAAGTACGAAACACATCGCTTTATTTACTATTATTTTTTTTATAATTTTCGTTCGTTGTGCCACAATAAAATTTATGATAAATTTAACAACAACGACAACAATGTTTAAATGAAACGAAAAACGAATAACACAATGAAGAAGATGATACCAACATGAAAGTTTAAAATAACTTTAAGGTGCATAATACGATGCTACATTAGCATGGTTCGAAATGAATTTATTTCATACATACATATATTTTTTGTAACTTTTTGGCATAAGGGAAGAAGAAGCTGTAACCTTAAAAAGCACCCGCTGCACTGTGGGCGAATCAGCTTTAAATAATAAAATTTTTCATAAATAGAAATCAAAATTCTTTTTCTCTCTGGATAACAAAAAATAAAAATTAAGTTCGCTAGTAATTCTAAAATAAAATATTAGAAAATTTACCTTGTTAATTACGTTTCATTATTTTGACGAGCTCCTCAATCTTATTACCTAAAATAATAATAAACACATCTAGATAAAATAACATTAATGCCACAAGCTGTCAACAGCGACCAGCCTGACTTTTATCAATTGAGTTCCCTCACTTATTGACGAATAAAATCAGGAGTTGTGTATCGATTTTAATTAAATGTAGCTTGTTTTGTTTGAAACATTATACTAAAGTCGAGCTCCGTTTTTTTTTAATTGAATAGGAAAATCGTTGTCCAAGTATGTTGTGCAAAATTTCAAAAATAGCAAAAAGCCGAATGTTATAACTTTGTTTTCTTCAGACAAAGAAATTTATAAGGGAAGCGAAAAAAATTTTACAAAAGTTAATAAACAATTCTTTGATAATAATTTTTAGTTATAAAGACGAAAACAATACCGATTATTTTGCCAACGACTTTGGCCAATATATAAGTTATTTAATATTTAATATAAATTAAAAATTTGTAACATATCTGTGACATCGAGATATAAAGCGTTGAACATGTTATCATGCTTTTCAAATTGTATTTTTTAATTTTGGTAATAATGCTATAAATTTTAAAACAAAAAAGCTTTAATATTAAAACAACAATTCTAGAATAGGAATTTAAAATACCTATGGCAAAAAATATTTTACTAAAAACAATGGAATAATAGTTATCATCAGGGAAACCGCAATTGCATGTTTCGTCCTGTGCGATCTATGTAGGCACAAATAAGATATTTGTACGTTTCAGAACTTTTTAAGAATTTTGGTGTCGATTTGTTAGTGCATCTTTTTGCATATTTTACCCTTTACAGCATGTTTTTACATATTTTACACTTAGTCGCATATTAAGGGCATTTTTTTTGTTGTTTTTTTGTGGCGTATTTGGGAGTTTTCCTGAATATTTTGATTTTCGAAATTTTAATATGCATATTTACAAAAAAAAGGAAAACACTGTGTTTTGCGATCGAAAATTTTGAAATTTTCCCACATAAAAAAAAATTTTCCTTTGACGATTTTAAATTTACTCTAATTAATTGTTTTCTTCTATGGGCATATAGGATAGTGGCTTCGCATAGTTCTGATTTTTTACTACACAGAAAACAAAAAAGATTTGTAAATAGAATTAATTTTTTAGTAAACACAATTAAAACTTTCATTGGAAATGAGCCTATAACGATTTTTGTAAATGCAAACACGGTATTTGTAATTTCAGAAAAAATTTCAACTCATTTATTTTCAATTAAATTTACCGTTTTCTGGCAATTTTATTGCAAATTTCAATAAATATTTTCAACAAACTTGTTTGTTAACATTTGTTGCACTTTCCAAGCAATAAAAAATATTTTTTACTTATGACGATTTACATTAGCCCCAATGAAATGGCCATAGGATCCAGCTAATACCCCTCCATAATCAATTTCAATGTATTTTAATAAAAATTTAATAGTTTACTTAAAAAAGTAAAATATTAAATTGGGAAAAAGCACGTTAAAAATTAAAATTAATGCAATTTAATAATTCCCAAAAAAAGAAGTTTTTAAAAAATATTTTTTACTTATTTTTCGTTTGATTACGAAGCTATTTGAATTAAAGTTATTGTTGTATTAACAATGTGAATTTTTGAATTTCCGGACAAATTTTGATTGTCATAATTGTTGTTTTTTAAAAACGAGTTTTTGCTTGTCTATGAAAAACACTAAATGTCTTTGGGCGGAATCGAACCGGCGATCGCTGGACTAATAGACTAACGTACTTACCTCTCAGCTTCAGAGCAATTCGTTATTAAATAATGAATATACACAAAACTTGATTTCTTATGTTTCTTCTAAATGTGCGCATTCCGTTATGATATAATTTAACAAATTATTTTGTTCAGTTATTGAATTGACTAGAAAATGTAAATTTGTTATATAAACAATGACGATTGTTAATTTTTTCATAAGTTTCCGCAAAAACTTTAGTTGACATTTTGAATCAAAAAAATATTACAAAATTTATGAGTTCTTGCGTCATTCATAACAAAAAATTTGGGTGGTTCAGTTTATTGAAAAAAATTCTGTGTTAGTCGTATAAACAACTTAATTGGTTATATTAACTAAATAAATTTTTGAATTTAAATGAAATATTTACAATTCGAATTGTTAGATGCAGTTTGATGATATTTTTTTCTGTGTAGGCAGAAAAATTTTACTCTGCGAAGTCACTATTCGACATTAGCATGGAAATTATTTCCTTTTTGAAGTGGACGTTATCTTCTTGGACATTATTGAATGTCACCAATATGTGTACATAATTCGTGGTATCAGAAATGAAAAAAAAAATAAACTATAAACGAAATGATAAAGTTTTAAGAACATATTTTTGTTACATTTTGGGATCGTATTTTTAAGTTTTTAGTGCATAAAACACATTTTTTTAGAGAATATTTCCAGTTTTCGGAAATAGCACTGTAAATTTACATGATGAAATATTTGCTAATATTATGGACATCGAAACTAATTGCGTTGAAAAAGTGGTATGATATAAAATTTCAGATCGCTTTTGTAAAATTTTTCTACTCCATTTTCTTCTTGGCGCTTGTAATAAGCAAATAAAAAAAGTTTCATGAAGAAAATTTCTTGATATATATCATTGTGCAAATTTAGTGTTACAATGAGATTTAGGAAAAGCTATTGCGGTATATAATGTTATAAACTTCACAAGCAACCTTTTCTTTTTACAAAAATTTTTTTTTGTGATCTTAATAGTTTTGAAGTTATGAGGCAAGATAACTAAATTTTATGGTTTTTCCTAAATTTGGGCGAGTTTGTTTGGGCACGGCTTAACGCCAACATATTGATCTGAAAATTAGGCAGGGCTATTTTTTTAAATCAATATTCACCAACCTGGCCATGAGACTGGGAGAAATCTAAGGTTCCTGTTATGATTCACAACTCTATGGACAGTTGAGTCGTAGCTGTCAAATTCTTATTATGGACTATAACTTTTATCAACATAAGACAACTACTTTTTATCATATGTGTTTTGGTTTTAATTTCGACTATTGTGTTAGTATTGCGTCATTATTCCAGACGCCAACCTATCCCATTTGTCAACCAATATTGTTGCCATACTCATAAAACATAAAATCTCAAGAAAACGTAGTGGGCCAAAATTAAAAATATTTTCAATATTTTGTGATGGCTACTATGGTTTCATATATTTTTACAAGAACTAGACATTTAACATTAACTCTTAGATTAGCTCTTCCATTATGAATATCTTTCATATTATTTGGTTGAATTAATAATATACAACATATATTTGCCCATTTAGTTCCCCAAGGTACTCCAGCTATTTTAATACCATTTATAGTATGTATTGAAACAATTAGTAATATAATTCGACCAGGAACTTTAGCTGTTCGATTAACAGCAAATATAATTGCTGGACATTTATTATTAACCTTATTAGAAAATACAGGACCTTCAATATCAACAATTTTATTAAGAATATTAATTACTACTCAAATTGCCTTATTCATTTTAGAATCGGCTGTATCTGTAATTCAATCCTATGTATTTGCTGTTCTTAGAACATTATATTCTAGAGAAGTAAATTAATTTCAACTCATTCAAACCATCCTTTTCATTTAGTAGATTATAGTCCATGACCATTAACAGCTTCATTAGGAGCAATAACTACTGTTACTGGGTTAGTAAAATGATTTCATCAATATAGCATAGATAAGAACCTTTTTTTGAGCATTATTTCGAAGACAACTAAAATTGGCTGTGAGTCATAATACAAAAAAAAACGTTGAGTTAGGTCGTAGCATTAACAACGCAACTTAGTTGAGTGGTGAATAATAATAGGGGACTAAATTTTAAATATAAAGGGTCACCTGATATACATATTATGTACATAAATAAATACATTTCTGTATATAGATATCGAGGCTGCATCGAACCTTATCCAATCCCAAAGAATTTGCTTTATTATAGCCCAATTTCTTTTAGATTAGTTTTAAAATTATTTGTTTAAAATGGAATGTACATTTTGGCCACTGTGCATTGGCTTAAAAACACACAAAATGAAAATCTGTACTGACATCTGCTATTAAAGTCTTTTTCCCGCAAAAGTTGCATTATGATAATAACGATGTTCGTCTGGGAACTGCATTTTGAATTTGCAAACACATTCTAAATTAGGAGAGTTAAAATTTATTAAAGTGTTTGTGTGGCTGCCTGCATGTACATGTTTATTTATGTTTAGTTTTTTTTTTGATAGTTTGCTGTGGCTAGAATTTGATAAATGAGCTAACTAAACTTATTGTTGTTTGTTTTTAATTAGTATGTGGCAAAGTGTGCTAGACTATTAAAGTTTTTTGTTTAAATTAATCATATATTTTTAGCCATAAGCTCGAGCGAGACAATTAGTTATTAATTGATTTATTTAAATTTAAAGGGAGAGCCTGTCACAAGACAAGTCATGTGGCATGTTCCAAAGTGGCAGCGACAATTTCGAGCTCTGAAGCTTTTCATAAGAGGAACATGTCACGTTTATATAACGTTTTCACTGGAGAGGGTCAATTAATATAATTAAGATACTCTCCGGTAGGTCCAGGTGGTTGTAGAGCGTGGTTGTTTAAGCTGTTTTTGAACTATTCTAGAAGCTGTTCGTCTTCCGCATAAAATGAAGCTCTAAATATTGTGGTGTTATTGCTTTTTTTTAAACTTTCCATAAACTTTTAGAGTGGTTAAGGTGCCATTACACTGTCTGAGTTTTCTCTGATTTCAATATGAAGGTGCTGTTGGCTGAGTAGTTAGCGCGTTTGACTACAAACTCTGAGGTCATGAGTTCAAGACTACTTTCAGGCAAGCCAACAACATCATGCATTTTTCTCATGTGCATTGGTGTGTTATTGTGTTGGTTGTTGTTGGACTGTTAAAATGATGAAGGCATAGCACTGATCACTTTTGCCGTGCCGGTAGCGATTAATACTAACATATCCTAATGCACTTCACAGCACCCACCTTCGTCGGTATATTAGCAGAACCGTCGGCGAAGTAAAAGAACTAATAAAATGGCTACACAGCTTAAAAAAAAACAACGCCAGACACCAGAGAGGCTTGCAACACTGCTCTACAAAAAACGCGCAATAGCAGGGTTGTAAATAAATTAAGCTATCTATCTCTCTCCCACTTCACCACCTGTTCTCTCTACTCTATCCCTTTCCCAAAGAAGGTAACACATAAATTAATTAACTGGTAGGCATTAATTGCCTGATTGTGTTACTTCTCTTAAAAAAAATGAATTATGGTGTCTAATACACAATTTTTAGGGTTTCGTACACCAAAAGTGTAAGGGAACCCTATTGTTTTCGCTACGCTGTCCGTCCGTCTGTCTCTCCGTCTGTCACAGGCTGTTTCTTGGGAACCGTAGGGGCTACGGACCTGAAGGCGAGCAACGAAAAATGTTGAAATACTAATGTAATATACAGACACTTACCTATAGACAGTTTACATTTTCAAAGTTAGTTAGTGTTAATTAGTGTAGTCTATAGAATAGACTACACCAATTAATAACGATACTTAAAACAATAAAAGTTAATGTAATTCTGACTATGTAATTTAGACATTTTGCTGTATCTTGGAAACCGTAACTTTTAAAAACGCAAAAACTAAAAAATTGCAAAGTTAAAAAATGTCAAAACGAAAAATCGCCAAAATGAAAAAACCACCAAAATTCAAAATTCGGTAAAACGCAAAAATTACCAAAACTAAAAAGATCGCAAAAAAATAAAAAACGCAAAAAAAAAACGGAAGTCGTTAATACGAAAAAGCATAAAAACCTAAAAAATCGCTAAAACTAAAAATATCGTCGAAAAACAAAAAAAAAAAATTGCCAAAAATGGAAAAAAATCACCAAAACGAAAAAAGCATCAAAACAAAAAAAGCTCCAAAGCTAAAAAATTCGCTAAAAATCGAAAAAATCACCAAAACGAAAAAATGTCTAAATCATAAAAAAGTCACCAAAAACAACAAAAAAAACGCCAAAACTAACAAAAAGCGCTAAAACTAAAATAAATCTCTAAAACTATATATATATCGTCAAAAAGCCAAAAAACGTTGAAACAAAACATACGCCAAAACGAAAAAAATCACCGAAACTAAAAAAATGGTAAAAAATTTTAATAAACGAAAAATTGCAAAAAAGAAAACAAAAAAAAAACCCAAAATAAAAAAGCGCCAAAACAAAAAATTAAACGGAAAAGCAAAATAAAAAATTGCTAAAATGAAATAAGGGCAAAAGCGAAAAGGGGTACATGCGTATTCGTACGGAATCCTTCGTGTGCAACCTAAAGTCGCACAATACTTAACCCTCTGCGACTGACGTCGTAGTCTAGCAGACACCAGTAATCACACACCAGTATCCATAATTACACAATTATCGATTCTGTTATTTTCAGTACCTTCTTATTATGTATTCATGTGTACATTAGTGTGGAGAAAGCAATTGAAACGAGCGCACGCGTTGATGTAAGCATACAAGTGTCTACAAGTATACCACGTCAGTTTTGAGGTAGACCTGACAAAATACGTTGTAAATTTTTATTAAACCATTGATATTATCTCGTTTCTTTCTGGATTGATTAGCTTAGGTATAAGCTAAAATTAATGTTAAACTTTTTACCAAAAAAATAATATATGATGATTTTTTATTTTTTGTATGGATGTAAGTTTTTTAGGGTAATTTATGTCATGCCAATAATTTTGATTTTAATAAGCTTTGTCATTTTGTTTTTAACAAAGAATTACAATAAATAACAAACTACTACATTAAACTAAAATCAAAAATAGTTTCAGTGGGCTTACAAACGGAACTTGGAAAATATAAGCAGTCGAAATAGTGTCTAGTGTACTACCACGTCAGTAGAACTATGATAATGAAGTCACGTCAGTCGCAGAGGGTTAATTTATTAATTTTTCATCTTAGCTTAGTTGAAAGTAGAACCAATTCTATTTTCATCCGATATGCAATATGAGTTTTAAATGTCATAGTTTTAAAGTTAGGTATTGAAATCAAACGAAAAATAAGACACTGTATAGATGGCCTTATTATTTGTATGACAAAGTTTTTTCTGTTTTCTTTCTATACTCATGTAGATAAATATATTCCACAAGGAAATGAGCTGTTTTTCATTGTAACTGGTGCACAGAATTTTGAATTTATTCACGATTTCGTAGGAGAACTGAATTGATAAAAATGAATTTGTTTTTGTGTGTGCTGCTGTTATATGGAAATTAAAATTTTAATCAATTCAGTTCTCTCACCAAATTGTGAATAAATTCAAAATTTGTGCACCAATTTCCACGAAAAAGGGCTCATTTCCTTTGGAATGTATTTAGCTATACGACACTAGACAAAAAATGGGATCGTTGTTGTATTTTTATTAATTCGTCATGTATCTGTTTTTATGTATGTTCCCTCAAAACTCCGCCATTTCTGAACTGATTTTTTACATCAGGATATAAAAAGTGGGCTGTGCCACGCCCTTGCAAAGTAAATATTCTTTTTAAAAAACTTCTACTAAACCGATTCTTGTAAAACTTTGCATACACCTTTAGTTATCGTTACAATACAACTTTCCGTTTAGAAAATTGGGCAGTGCCACGCCCATGAAAAGCGAATAGGAATTTTAGCTATTTCTACTTTGCCGATTCTTATTAAACTTTGCATACACATTTAGTTATCGTTACAATACAACATTGTAGCTAGAAAAGTGGGCAGTGCCACGTCCATGAAAAGTAACTATTCATTTTAACTACTTCTACTTATCCGATTGTTATGAGACTTCGCACACACAATTAGATCTCGTACATGATGATAAAATATGGGGGCGGTGCCACGCCTATTTTGTAGTCGGTTTTTTTTTTCAAGAATTATTTTTTATGAATTTTTAAAAACAACAATTTTTGATTTTTTTATAAAATCTTAAATTCTTACGCTTAAACTTTTACGATATCTAATGGGCATATTTTGAAACAACATTTTCTCGGGCTAAAGATAAATTTGTTGTAAATTTTTTTTACTGGCAAACGCTGCTACAGTTGTGATAATATTCGACCCCTTTGCGCGAATTGATCGTAAGCAACATTTTGTAAAAAACTATTTTTTTTATTGAAATCACAATTCTATGAGCCTACCCATAGTTTAAAATCATCAAAATTTAAAAATTGTTGATAACTTTTGAAATACAGGCTGTAAGATTTGATCGTAAGCGACAGTTTATTAATATAAATCATGTTTAAATACAATAAAAACTTACAAGAAAAACACAACACACAATAAAAGCCCCTTCTCCTGAAAAATATAGTTTTTGTCGCTTACAGGCTAAGCGCTAAGGGGCCGTATATATCGTGCAAGTACCTTCATTTTCGACATAGCGGTATATTTTGAAAGCTAGAGCTGATAAAAAAATGGAGTTCAGTTTCTCGTTCAGAGTCTCAAATGACTTAAGAAACAATTTCCAGCTCTAGAGAACGAAAAAGTTTTAGGAAATTTCTAACTTAATGGGGTTTTTTAAAGTTTAATAGTTATGGCCCTTTTTCCGATATTTTGCGGTTTATTTTCTTAAATATGAGATTTAGATAAAAGTCGGCAAGGCAAAAACTGTTGAAGTATAAAGGGTCGTTTCCGCAGACAACGTAATCGTTGAAAAAGACGAAACGAAAACGAAATTCCATAGATTAGCAATGAAAAAAGCTCTGAAACGAAATTTTTTTCGTTGCTAATGTATTTAACTTTATTTTCGTCGACGATTTCGTTGTCTGCGGTAATGCACCTTAAGGTATGCTCAGCACTTTTATTTAAACACTACGAAAAAATTTTTGTGGAAGATTTTAAGCCTCTAACTCTTCGCTATATGTGGCCCTTTTATCGCTTTATTAAAAGAGGAAAAAAAACTCTCTTTAAATAGCGATACAACTGGCTGAACTCAACGCGAGCACCAGAAACAAGTCAAAACTTAGCATGTGTTTAAGGGTTAATTTCGCATTTATTTACAATTAGTGCTAATATATTCACAAACAAAATATTATGAGACTAGTTTGTGTTAAAAATATGTCTTTGGTAAAATTTAAAAGGAAGTTTTTCTCCCTTTTTTAAGAAAGGAACAAAACGACCTATACACCGAAGCGTTATAGGAATTAAATGTTGCAGAAAAATATTCCTCGCAGTGTTATACATCAAAATGCTGAACACACCTTATACCTACAATGTAAGCATTAGAAGTTTTTCTACGCTAATTCACTGTAACAATGTGCAAAAGGGGAGCACTTTAACTTCCTCTAAAATAAAAGCTAGATGTAAACGCTGGCACTTTTATGGTTTTTTTTCAGTCTTTTCTATCATAGTCAGTCGCTAGAACCTTGTTATTTTGAATTTCGTACTGTATGGTGTTATTTGAATTATTCTATTCGTATTCGACGTATACTTGTTATGCTCTACAATTGACTGAAATATCCATTATACGTATCGGTGCACTGGCATATTATAGCATCTCTAAAGTATGCAGCACGTTTATTTCTTACTTAGCTTCAAAATTACATGTGCCGTATGATTGATTTTTTTTTGTATAACACTTGTGTATAGGACAGTGTTACCACCAGAACAATTCAAAATTACCTGATTTAAATGAAATTACACCTGATATCAAATTAATGTTTTATTTTATAAAAAATCTTTTAAAAAAAGAAAAATACAAGAAAATCATTTAAAAGAGATCAATATTAGACTGATTCCAACAAAATTTCGAATCGGTTGTCGCATGAATTTCAACGGATCTGAATAAGACATTGTAGACCAATATTTCAAGTATCTGCGCACTATGTGTTGTTGTTAGTTTTTAGGGTTCCGTACACCAAAAGTGCAAAGGAATCCTATTGTCCGTCTGTCCGTCTGTCTGTCACAGGCAGTTTTCTCGAGAGCCGCAAGAGCTACGGACGTGAAATTTTCACAGAATATGTAAAACTCTTGCCGCTACAACAGCAAATATACGACAGTTAAAAATTAAAGGGTCTTCTAAAACGAGCAACGAAACATTTTGAAATACTAATGTAATATACAGACACTTATATATAGACATTTAAAGTTTTTAAAGTTAGTGTTAATTGGTGTAGACTGTAGAATAGACTACACCAATTAACACTGATATTTAAAACAATAAAAATTAAAGCGTGTTCTATCAGTTAATGTATTTTACTGTGTAATGTAGATAATATGCTGTATCTTGGAAGCCGTAAGAGGTAAACTATTGATATTTTCAAAACCGCTAAAACTAAAAAAATTCCAAAATTAAAAAAAATTTCAAAACGAAAAATCACCAAAATGAAAAAGCGCTTAAAGGAAACAAGCACTAAAATTAAAAAAAAAACGGTAAATCGCAAAAAATCACCAAAACTAAAAAAACCTAAAAAAACGAAAAAAGCACTGCAACATAAAAAAAAAATCGCTAAAACTAAAAATATCATAAATAACGAAAAAAGTCGACATAAATTGAAATAATCACCAACACGAAAAAAAGCGCCAAACCCAAAAAAGCGCCAAAGCTAAAAAAATTGCAAAAAACTAAGAATCGCCAAAACTAAAGTGTCAAACAAAAAAAAATCGCTAAAGCTAAAAAATCACAAAAAACCGAAAAAAACGCCAAAACTAAAATAAATCGCTAAGACTAGAAATATCGTCGAAGCGAAAAAACTTAAAAAAAAACGTTAAAACAAAAAAAAAAAAATAAAAAAAAAACATATAAAAAAGTCTGCAAAAAAAAAAAATTGCAAAAAACGAAAAATCGCAAAAAACGAAAAAATCGCCAAAACAACATAAAAACATAAAAAATAAATAAACTAAAATTAAACAAAAAGCGAAAAAATTTTCAAAACGAAAAAAAGGGCAAACACGAAAAGGATATATGTGTATTCGAGCGGAACCCTTCGCGTGCGAGCCAAAGTCTCACTTTACTGAATTTATTCCCATTTCTCTGCAGATTTCGAATTATCGTGGGTCAAAGTTCGATTTCTTAGAAAAATTTTATAAAATAATTCATATTGAAATTAATATAGCTTTTCAGCCGATAATGTGATTTGAACAAATAAAATAAGTATGGAAAGCTCAAGTCGTAATGTTTCAAAACCTAATACTAAAAATATATTGTTTCTTTACAGAATACAAATTTCAAAAATCTTCTGTATTTTTTTTAATAAAATATTTGTGGATAGGGCATAGTGTTATGCATAACATATCCAAAATTTGGAGTGGAAACTTCATGGCTTAAAAAAGAAATAACATTCTTTACTAAGAGGTTCCATATTTTTTTTTCTAAGAAAAATTAGTTTAAAATTTAGACAGACTTACAAATTGAAAATTTTTACATCTGTTTTGAGCAAAACAAAAATTTTTCTAACTAGTTTGAAGAGCAAAAAAATTCTGTGTTCTCCGTTTTTTCCTATTATTTAAAGTTTTTCTTAAGGCCATATCTAATATTTCCACTGGGTGCACCAGTATATTTCTCTTTAACTCGAGAACAGTATGTCTGCTTTCGACCAACAAAACAGCAAAAGATGTATGATAAAATTACCTTCAAACTGTTTTAACACAGTTAGGTAAACAAATTATTAATTTCTTAGTTATTCACAAATTAGTATCGTAAAATAGTGGGGTTTTTTTTATGAAAATTAAAAATAAGGATTTATTTGTTGGGGCTTAACCAACGCCTATGCATTTTATTTGTGGTTTACCAAATCGTCACTAGACTTCAACCGCACTTTTGAAAAGTTTTAATCTTTTTATTTAATGCAAAGACTTTCAAAAACTATCTGAGAATTTATAAATACTTTAAATTTGAAAATCACAAAACAATAAAATAAGCGTAGTTGGCTTAGAAATTTATACAAAACACAACAAATATTTTATATTCGACATGTATCTATTTTATTTTTATTTATTTTTTTAATCCAAAGTTATTTAATTAGTTTGGCTTAAGTTCGTTTTATTATATAATCTTTTGATCGCATTATTTTTTAATTAAGAAAGAAATTCTAAAGCATATAAATATTTAACATTCAAAGACAAATTTTGGATGTACGGAAGGTTGAACTGTCATCAGATGTTTCGAGACCACCACAGTCTTCTCATCAGAGACCTTTTACCTACACTGTCAACGACGGCAGGAACGACGCCCTAGCGAAAATCCTACTTACTTTAGTAAGTAGGGGGCGAATTCCCCTTCCCACCTCCCCTCCCACGTTTTCCGAAAAAACTTATTGGACCAAACTGCAAGCAAAATCTTTTAATTTTCGTAATATTTTCGTTTTTTTCTGGCGATTTTTTGGTTTTTTAAACGTTTTTTCTTCACTTTTTGAAGATAGTTTTAGTTTTAGCGATTTATTTTAGTTGTGGAGATTTTTTTCAGTTTTGGCGCTTTTTTAGTTTTTGGAAATATTTTTTCGGTTTTTGGTGATATTTTTATTTTAAGCGATTTTTATGGTTATGACACTTTTTTCGTTCTGGAGATTGTTTTTCGTTCTTTTTGCGATTTTTGGTTTTTTGCAATTTTTTTTGCTGTTTTTTGCGATCTGTTTAGTTTTGGCGTTTTTTTTTTGTTTTAACGTTTTTTTTCACTTTTTGACGATATTTTTATTTAGTGATTATTTTAGTTTCGGCGCTTTTTTCAGTTTTGGCGCTTTTTTCGGTTTTGGGGACTTTTTTCGGTTTTTAGTGCTTTTTAAGTTTTAGTTATTTTTTTTGTTTTGACACTTTTTCGTGGTTTTTGGCGATTTTTTTTAATATTGGCGTTTTTTTTTGGTTTTGGCGCTTTTTTCGTTTTTGTGATTTTTTTATTTTGGCGATTTTTTTGGTTTTTTGATGATATTTTCAGTTTTAGTTTTTTTTTCGTTTTGAAGACTTTTTTCGGTTTTTGGCGTTTTTTTAGTTTTTTGACGATCATTTTTGTTTTGGTGATATTTTGCGTTTAAGCAATTTTTTTAAATTTTGGTGCTTTTTTTGTTTAAGCGCTTTTTGATTTTGGCGATTTTTCGTTATCACATTTTTTTAATTTTGGAATTTTTTAGTTTTAGAGTTTTTGAAAATTTCAAGAGTTTACGTCTTACGGTTTCCAAGATACAGCATTAAATTACATAGTAAAATTGCAATAACTGATAGACTACACCAATTAACACAAACTTTGAAAATGTAAACTGTCTCCATATAAGTGTCTGTATATTACATTAGTGTTACAACATTTTTCGTTGTTCGCTTTAGAACGCCTTTTAATTTTTAACTGTCATACATTTATAAGAATTTTATTGGTAAAATTGGTCTTATCTAACAACATAAATATAACGCCCACTGATTAAAAATAGGTAATTTATTTACAGACCTTACTTATAACCTACAGCCTCCCTAGGCATACGTTTTTTGTGGATCAGACTATTAGTTTGGAAGGTATAAGCTTTCCGATGCTTAAGAGTTTTATCGGTAAAAATAGCTTTTAACACACCTTGTAGCCTACATCCTTCCCTATAATTCATCCATACATTTTTTGTGGATCAGGTTATTTGTTTGGAAGATATGATTTTTCTGCCGCTAGATTGGCCTTTTTTCCCCAGTGTGCAACTGAGTGTTTGCTAAGATAACATTTTCTTTTTTTAACTAAAGCAAATCGAGTGGCAAATAGTCTTAATTTTTCAAATCTGACACGTTTTGTCTTTTTAGATTATTCTGTGAAACAGATGTATTATTAATAATAATAAAATTTCAGTTTTCAGCAAAAATTTTTTTCAATGTGTAAAATAATGTATTGCAAGATTTTAAGTGCCTGCAAGCAAAACATCTTACATCTTTTCAACCAGGAATGTGGTGTACAAGAATTTCGCTCAGAGACCAATAGTGCCAACACAATAAACTGATTACAATTGAAAAAATGTTCGTTAAAAAAAATGGAAAATTGTATAGAAGATACTTGTACATAAATAAACCAACTTGCTTGACTGTTAAAATAATATCCTCAGCATCTACACAACATAAATTTTTATGATAAGAGATATAAAAAAAAAAATAGGAAAAAATTTAAAAACTTAACGAACGAAGAAGATTTTCATTACACAAAATTTGGTGTAAAAAAAAATTAAACAAATATATTACTGAAGAGAAATATATATTAAAATATTTTTTAGTTAGCTTGGCTACCAAAAAACAGTAGTGATGAATGCCATCATTATTCTTATGTTGCTGCCGGTAAATGAATAAAAATGTTTTCCTTAAACATCATTTGAAATGGAGTGAAAAGAGTTAAATTTTAATATCTCATAATATGGGAAAATTGTTTGTAACACTTTCTGTTAGGGTTCTTTTTACAAAATAACTTACAGTAAATCCAAATTGATTATTAGGCTAAAGGTACGGACACACTTCGCAAATATTTCCAAAAAAAAAAAAAACCTGACCAACAGACAAGCTAAAATTGTATATCCTTTAATTTAAATATATTTTTAAACATGGGTTCGCATTTATTAAAAATAATATAAAACTAACTATATTCAGAAAGAATCAGGCATTTCATTATTTTTGGCTTGAGTTCGCTTTTAATTTAATTTTTCAATTAAATTATATTTTTGTTTAGAGATAAATGTGAAGCATGTAGACAAACAAAATTTTGACTGCGCGGAGGGTTGAACTGACGTTTTGATAGCTCCCGCTAGTCTAAGCGGTTAAGAGCTCTGATGAGATTAGCGGGAGCTATCAAAACGTCAGTTCAACCCTCCGCGCAGTCAAAATTTTCTTTGTCTACATGCTTCACATTTATCTCTAAATAAAAACATAATTTAATTAAAAAATTAAATTAAAACCAAACTCAAGCCAAATATAATTAATTTAATTTTCAACATGCAGAGCTGAACATAGGAAGATCACTTTCAAAACCTGCTACACTTACATCATCAGTGCTCAAAGTAGCTTTTAGCTATAATGAATATAATATATGTAAAGATCTTAACAGTTTATATACATTTATCTTAGTTATATTGTGTTGTGTCTAGGCAACGACAGATGGCAGCCCCATCATCCTGGAACCGGCTACAGTAGACTAATCATCTGCTTAGCTTGAAAATAACCGATTACCGAAACAACCACAGAGCAAAATGATACAACGGATTTTATGGCAACGACCTTCAGCACACGAAAAAGGACGCGCATTGCGCAATGGAATGTACGAACTCTTCGTGAAGCACCCAGGCTTGCACAACTAGAACAACAAATAAAATTATATAACATCGAAGTCTTAGGTATAAGCAAAATGAGATGGAATGGCACCAGAGAGCTGATCACTGGTAATGGCAATGCTGTGCTCTATAGCGGAAAAGAAACTGGCAGCGAAAGTGGAGTAGAATTTATAATATCCAAGAAAATCAGAAACTCCCTTCAAATATGGAAACCCATTTCATGGCCCGCTTTAAGAGCAAAATAAGACACGTCACCATTACAGTGCTATGACCCAACAGAAGAAGCAGAATACACTAAGAAAGGTGAGTTCTACGCGCAAGTAACATCAACGCTAAACGAGACTAGAAAAGGAGATATCGTTATACTCATGGGTGATTTTAACGCGAAAATAGGAAACCATAACACCAACATTCGCTCTACCATTGGAACGCATGGATGTGGAGTAAGGAACAGCAATGGCGACCGCCTTATAGAACTGTGCCAGACTTTCCAACTTGTCATAGGTGGCTCTATCTTTCCACACAGGGAGATACACAAATATACGTGGACATCTCCGAGCGGTAATACACGCAACCAGATAGATCATATATGCGTGAGCAGAAGATGGAGAAGCTCTTTATCAGATGTCAGGAATAGAAGAGGTGCTGACATTGCAAGTGATAATTTTTTTTCGGTTATATTTATTTATTGTATCTTCAATAAAATTGAACTAACAATAAGTAATCAAATCTTAACTCTAAAATTTTAATTTTTAAGTCCAGCCAATGCCATACAAAAATATTTGTTTCAGCGGTTGTTTCTTTGGTTGTTTACGTCTCTCGTGTTCGGCTGAGAGCAAGAGTGCCCCTCCTTCTCAGCCGAGTGTGGCCTCTAAAGTTAATGATGTTTCGGGCTAGGGGATTTGGGTGCAACTCAAATTTTTTTTGTAGCTTGTCACGTGTTTAGGAAACAGTGTATTAACCGGCGGCACATCTAGGATTTTATGAATTCGCTTGTTTCTGACATACCATGGCGCTGCTGTAATCGTACGGAGTATTTTATTTTGTTGCCTTTAAATTTTTTCTACATTTGATGCCGAGGCAGTGCCCCATAACTGGATTCCGCAGGACCATATTGGTTTTAGAATGGAGTTGTATAGAAGAAGTTTACAATCTAGGCTTAGAGTAGAGTTCCTTCCAATGAGCCAATTCATTTGAGCTGTCTTTAATTTCATTTGGGTCACCTTTGCATTTATGTGTGACTTCCATGTTTGACGACGATCAAGATGAACACCGAGATATTTTACTTCAGTGTGTTGAGGTATAGTTTGGTTATTTATTTGTATAGGTGGGCAGGTTTCTTTGCACAATGTAAAAGTAATATGTAGACATTTTTGTTCGTTAATTTTTACCCGCCATTGTTTTAGCCATTATTCCAACTGCGGTATATAATCTACCAAATTGCGGGTGGCTTCTTGATGGATTTTGTGAGCACTTAGAAAAGCTGCATCATCAGCGAATGATGATATGTGTATGCTACTGCTTATCGGCAAGTCAGAGGCATATATCAGATATAATACAGGACCGAGGATGCTGCCTTGAGGAACTCCGGCTTCAATGGGTTGCGGAGGGCTTTGAAAATTACCTTTTTTAACAACAAATTTTAGCTCAGTAAAAGTAGCTTTCTAAAAGCTTAAGGATGTTTTCGGGTAGGTTTTGCTTTAGTTTATGTATTAAACCTTCGTGCCATACTTTATCAAATGCCTGAGAAACATCGATGAAGAGCGCAGAACAATATTTCTTTTCTTCGAAGGTTTTTCTAGCCACGTTCACGAGTCTATGTGTTTGTTCAATCGTACTATGTTGTCTCCTAAAACCAAAGTGGTGGCCTGGAATGCATCCAGTACGATTCAGTATGGGTGTTAGCTTACTCATAAGTAGCTTTTCAAATAGTTTTGACATGTTAGACAACAGGCTTATAGGCCTATAGGACTATCGAAACCTTCCATTCTGCGGGATAGCATTTGAGGCGCAAAATACTGTTAAAAATAAATAGAATTATCCGTTTTGCAGTATAGGGTAGCTCTAAGAGCATTTTATTCCTTATTTTATCAGCGCCTGGAGCTTTTTTCGAGTTAAAGCACGCAATATAGTGTTCAATCTCACGAATGTTGAACCTCAAAGTAACATCTGGTATAGCGAGGACTGGTGGCAGCTCAACTATAGTATCAGACGTATTTGGAGAAAATACTTTCTGCAAGTGGTTTACAAACAGAGTACCTTTTTCAGCGTCAGTTCTTGCCCAGTCTCCGTTCGAAGCTCGCAAGTGATCATGAACTCATCACAGGCGAGATAAAAATAAAGCTGAAATGTCAAAAAAGAACCACCGAGCACACGAGGCGGAAGCGACTTCACATGGAAAAACTGCAGAACAACTCAAACAGTAGCGCGTTAGCAATGGCAATTCGCGAAAGGCTGCCATTGAATGAAGAACACTCATGGGAAGATATCATTGCAATATATAATCAAGCTGCTGAAGAATCATTGGGAATAGTGCGGCCACAGCGGAAAACATGGATATCAGACGACACTTGGAACCTGATTTCTCAGAGAAGGGAGCTTAAATTGCAACTGACAAACAATAGCTCGGAAACTTTAAAACAGCAATACCAACAGCTGGCAAATCGAGTAAAATAAGCTTCAAGAAAAGATAAACGGAAGTTCCTGGAATGGCTAGCAAGTACAGCTGAAGAAGCAGCTAGTCAAAATAACGTTAGAAAACTACATCAGACGATTGACTGCCTGACCAATCGGAAATGTAACATTAGCCAAGCAGTTGCTGATCGTAATGGCCCATTATTAACAAGCAATGAAGCACAGACGCTAAGGTGGAGAGAACATTTCGAAGAAATCAGTAGCATCGCCATAGATGACACTGAAGACATCGAAACAAATAACAACGGCCATGCAGAAACAAACAACCTTAGAATAGCGTGCAACCCTCTTAGTCTAAACGAGATACAACAGGCCATTAAACAACTAAGAGGTAATAAAGCAGCAGGCGAAGATGGAATACCCGCAGAAATTCTACAGGTTGACATCGAAACCATGGCAAGACTTCTACGGCCCCACATCACAACAGTCTGGGAGGAAAAAAGGCTGCCTCCAACTTGGAAGAAAGGCATCATTGTGAAATTACCAAAAAGGCGACTTGAACGACTGCAACAACTGGAGAGGAATAACTCTGCTTAATACCATATATAAAGTCCTAGCAACTATAATACAGGGAAGGCTTAGAGAAAAAGTTGAAGATCAATTACGTGACGAGCAGGCAGGTTTCCAGCCAAACAGAAGCTGCCTAGATCAGGCTAACACTTTACGCATTATAATTGAACAATCTTTAGAATGGCGTACTCCCCTGTATGTAGTGTTTGTCGATTTCAAGAAAGCCTTCGACACCATCAAACGTATTGCTATATGGACAGCATTGAGTAGAAAAGGAGTACCCCAGAAAATAGTCAAAATCATCAGAGCTATGTACGAGGACGCAGACCTCTCAGTTCTTCATAACGGTAACATCAGCCAACCATTTCAAACAAATGCTGGAGTCAAACAAGGATGCCCACTTGCACCTCTATTATTCACCATCGTGCTGGATGAAATAATGAGCCAAGTCTGTCTAGAGAGAAGAGGAATCACGTGGAGTCCCTCACGCCAACTCGAGAATTTGGACTATGCCGATGATATTTGTCTACTCTCGCATAAGGTCTCTAACATGCAGTCAAAACTCGAACATCTAGAAAGATTGGCGCGCAGTGTTGGACTTGAGATAAATATAACGAAAAACAAATCCATGAAACTTAACAACACGAGCACAGAAAACATCATGCTACAAGGCCAACCAGTCGAGTACGTCGATAGCTTCTGCTATCTGGGTAGTACTATGACAACAAACGGCGGCGCAGAAACAGACGTAGATAACAGACTCAACAGAGCGAGAGCAGCATTCGGGCGTCTGCATTCCGTATGGAGAAGCTCATTCATATCTAGGCGTACCAAGCTAAGAGTATTCAACGCTTGTGTAAAGTCAACGTTACTATATAGCAGCGAAACGTGGCTTGTATCTAACACCATCACACAAAAACTTCAGGTACTCATCAACAAATGCCTAAGAATCATATGCAGAATATTCTGGCCTAATACAATCAGCAACGCAGATCTCTGGACCCTTACAGAGGAGGAACCCATACAGAAGAAAGAAAAACATGGGGGTGGATCAGCCATACACTGAGAACAAAGTATTATAAGAATGGCGCTAGAGTGGAATCCTCAGGGCTAAAGAAACCGTGGATGTCTAAAAAACACCTAGAGACGCACGGTCCTTCAAGAACTAATGCTTAATAACCAGACATGAGAAGACATGGAAGCCATATGCTCCCGAGAGGGGTAATGGACAACAAAAAAATTGTGTTATTAAGAAAGAATTGCTTGTCACTCCCCCCTTGGAACTAATCAGAACTTCAAAGTCTGTAAAATGGCCAGTGACATATAAAATGCTCTATACCTTCGACCTACTACACATCCTGTCAGCTAAGTCTCTTGGGTTTGCCACATGCGTTCCCTATTGGGCCCCAATATAAGTATTGGGAAAATTTCTAGTTGGGATGATTGTTAGGCCAATCATTACTTACGACGCGATTGTATAGTGGCAAAAGGTACAACAGGTTGTGGTGACTACCAAACTCTGCAACGTTTAGAGATTGGCGTGTCATCTTACTACCGGTGCCATTGAGACCTTGATTGGATTAACACATATACAAATCTTAATAAGATCCTCTATGGCAATGGCTCCTCATAGGATGGGTCTCGGGAGCTCCGCCCGTCGTGTCGGCAACAGTCACTCTTCGATCCTGAGTACTATGCCCTGCAGATGGCTGCTAGGAATGCCTAGTGACAGGATAAGCTGAGAACTTAGGTTCGATGGGAGATTCAATGTAACAATTCCGCTTTGGGCAACGTGGGTCGGTCCCACTATGGATTCCAGAAGTTTATGCTGGTAAACGAAAGATGGAGTTGGCGCTGGAGTCTATGGACCCAACTTGAAAATCTCTGTGCCCATGGGCGAATGGCCGACAGTATTTCAGGCGGAAATACTGATGATCACCAAGTGTGTTCATTATAACTTAAATAGGGGTATTGAGGGCGCGCATATAGCTATCTTTTCGGAGAGTAAGGCAGCTCTTCCGTCCCTCCTTTCTTGGGAGTTCCATTCTTAGCTTGTTTTAGAGTACTTTGACTCATTATAGGAGCTATCGATACGGAACAAATTTCCATTTATTGGATACCTTGCCAAAGTCGTCAAAGCGGACGAATTGGCCAAAAGGGCCTCTGCTGCTCCTCTTATGCGCTCAGAGTCCTTTTTGGCGTAAACTGGTCGACTGTCAAGTCCCTAGTCAAAGAAAATGACATATCGACCGCAAAGGAAGTGTGGCTGGCTTCTTCTGTTTAAGGAAAGCCAAAGCATTGATGCAGCCATTTTAATACAGTGGCATTCTGAATTTCAACAGTAATGATTTACGGCTTCTTACCGTTTTCTCTCTGATCACTTTGGACTGAACTATTCTCTGTGGCAAAGTAACCAAGTTTGTTCACTCTTGTGCCGTTTATGCTTGGAAGAGGACGAGACAACGGCTTGCATTTTCTGTGAGTTTATTGTCTTATGTAATAGTAGAAGGCGTATATTCTATTCTAAGTTTCTGTGTTCGGATGATATTAGGCGGGCTTCCCCAGCCTCTGTGCTGACTTTCATAAGGAGAGTCATGCAGAGCTTGATTTATGGAACAAAAGATTCACTAGGTGTCGCAGTGACGTTCTTTGGACCATATCTTTCCCCTATTCTATCTATCTATTTATTCTAAAAATGAACAAACAAAAGAGAGGAAAAATTCTTGATCAGCTGTTTAGTGTTTACATTTTATTGTGCAAGAGTTTAGTAATAGAAATTCATAACAATTTTAAGTTTTCATCGATAATGAGATTGTGTGTTAATATAAATATCTGTTTTTGCTTAAATAATAAATTAAGTAAAGTGCGACTTTGGCTCGCACACGAAGGGTTCCGTATGAATACACATATATCCTTTTTCGTTTTTGCCCTTTTTTCCTTCTGGCAATTTTTCCGTTTAGCTTTTTTGTTTAATTTTTTTTATTTTGAAAAAATTTTTTTTCGTTGTTTTTTCGATTTTTTGGTTTTGGCGTTCTTTTTTTCATTTTGCTGATTTTTCGTTTTTTTTTGGCGATTTTTCGTTTCTTTGCCGATTTTTTAAATATTAGAGTTTTTTTTTTCACTTTTTGGCGATATTTTTAGTTTTAGCGATTTATTTAAGTTTTGGCGCTTTCTTCAGTTTTGGCGCTTTTTTCAGTTTTGGGCATTTTTTCGGTTTTTGGTAATTTTTTTTAGTTTTAGCGTTTTTTTTGGCTTTGAAACTTTTTTCATTTTGGGGATTTTTTCAGTTTTGGGGTTTTTGTTTTGTTTTAGCGCTTCTTTTCGTTTTGGTGATGTTTTTCAATTTTTGACGATTTTTTTCGATTTTGATGATATTTTTAGTTTTAGCGATTTTTGTTTTGGTTTTAGTGCTTTCTTTCGTTTTGAGGATTTTTTTCGGTTTTTGGCGATTATTTTTGTTTTTCTGCCGATCTTTTTAGTTTTGGTGACTTTTTGCGTTTTAGCGGTTTTTTTAATTTTGGGGTTTTTTCTTTAGCCGCTTTTTCCATTTTGATTTTTCGCTTTGACATTTTTTAATTTTGTAATTTTTTATTTTTGGCGTTTTTTAAAATTTAATGACTTTGTCTCTTGTAGTTTCCGAGATACAGTAAATTGTGTAAATTGCATAGCCAAAATTACAATAACTGATAGAACACCCTTTAATTTTTGTTTGTTTTAAATATCAGTGTTATTTGGTGTAGTCTATTCTACAGACAATAGGGTTCCTTTACACTTTGGGTGTACGGAACCCTAAAAAGTAAAATGAACAGTGTAGTCATTCTGAAGCTTTCGGAAGAACTTTATGCTGAGGAAGTGAAGCGAAAACTGGGCCAGATGCATTAAGTCCCCAATTATTGTGTATACAAAGAAATTTGTAAATTTTTTAAAACGCAGCAAATCTTCCATTTAACTATTATGTTAACTTAAACGAGGCGTGCAAAATTCGGGGTGTCTTAGTATTTTCTTCCGAAGGCAGAAGTAAGTAGTTCATGCTTTTGAAGCATCTGTTTGCATGGTGGGGATAAAAATTCCTAAAAGAAGAGAATAATATAACATTCCGGTGTTTATTTAAACTTGTCTCAAAATTTTTTAATTTGAATTTTCAATTTGTGCATTAGTTTCCTTCAAAATGTTTGGGGAAAAAACTCGCAAGAATTTCTTCCTCTCCCTCATATTTAGAATACTTGCTTTTTTCCCCCTGCGGATTTTTTCCCAGGGAAATTGGAATTTATAATAGTGGGAATGGGAAAAGACAAACATTTGCCTGAGAGATTTTATTTAGAATAGTGGAACAGGGAATATTGGAAAAATTCCCGTGGAACTATTATTCATAATTGGGCTGATGGTATAACACGGAAAATTGTGTCTCGTCATCCGACTTAAGTTGAACTGTTAAAGTATCTCATTGAGAGCTCAAACGACAGTAGAATGCTGCTCTTGCTGTCAGGGGCGATGATTCCAAGACCATAATGACAGTCTGTTTACACTGTACCGCATAAAAATATAATAAGGCCCAAAGGACTGATTCTGGCAGAAGAGACAAAAATAAATTCTTAAATGTAAGTTTTATTTTAGGGCGTGGTTAATTCTCGCCCCTGTTTTCTTTTTAAAACAACGCCTCCTCCGATTTTTAGCAGAATCAGTGCAAAATTAGCGAGTTCTATAATCAAGTGTTGGTAAATGCCTGAATTTTGCGCAATTTGAATTTTGACTTCAACGGTTATCAGCTTTTCAAATTCAGCTCAAATTTTCAATACATTAGTTTTGGGCTAAGCGCCACAACAATCCAGCTGGGCTTTTAAGAAAATGCAATATAAATTTCTAGCTCCTATTTTATGTATGTTAAGTAATCCTTTCTACTCGTTCAAAATATTTAAGCTGTTTTAATTCTAGAAATACTGAGTATGCTATCCATTTAAATATTACTGCTTTTACTCATCCTCGAAATCCTTTGGACAGCAAAAGGCAATCTTCTTAGTTATGAATGCGCTTCGTAGTTATGAATGTGCTTAATGCTGCACTCATTTTTTTTGTACGGCCACACAAACAAGACCACACATATTCACCCACAACATCATCCAGCAAATTAAAATGTATGTGTTGAACAATGAAGGATAATTGTGTGGCTGGGTGTGTTATCAGCAGTTCTGTCTTCTGGCTGTCTTCAAGTGACGTTGACGTTTGTATAAATGAACTACGTGCTTGCAATGGCAAAATATGCAGTTTGTTGGCGTGTAATATGGCTGTCGGAAGCCTGCCTGCCTGCCTGCCTGCCTGATTGTCTGCTTGGTAGTTTTGCTCTCTCGCCTGATAGTCTCGTTTTGTTGATAGTTGCCCTTAGTGTGAGGTTTCTGTGGTAATACTTTGTAATGCATTTAACATTATTAACCAATTTTATTGTAAATTAAATATATTCATACATTTTTCGTTATCTTTAGTTATTCATTGTTGGTTTTCTTTTCGTTCATAAAAGTAATATCACTGTGAAGCCGTTTATTGCGAAAGGTTAAAAGGGTGGAATTAAATTGAATTCAGATTAAACGTACTTACAGAATGTCACTTAATCTTATTCCACTTAGTATAAATATGAATTGCATTTTAAAAATATTTTTGAAAAAATTTTAAATCTATATCTTCGAACTAAAAAGCAGATAGAAAGTGATGAATTTGAAATAAATAGAACTCTTAGCCAGTTTATATATATTTTTATGGAAATTTTTTTACTTTTCCTATTTTCACAACTACAATAGTCAGAATTAAGTGCGTTTCAAAGTAAAAGCCTGCCTGTGGGGCATATGGGTGCCTCACACATAAAGTATTTTAACATTACCTTTATCTGCACAGCAAGGATGTAGCGAAGGGCTAGCATATTGTAAATAAATTAAGTAAAGTGCAACTTTGGCTCGCACACGAAGGATTCCGTACGAATACACATAATATGTGTATTCGAAACGAAATGTTATATACATAATATGTATATAACATTTCGTTTGTTCCCCTTTTTCATTTTGGAAGTTTTTTCGTTGTGCTTTTTTGTTTAATATCAGTTTTTTTTTATTTTTGAAGTATTTTTCGTTGTTTTTGGCGCTTTTTTCGGTCTTGGCGATTTTTGTTTCGGTTTTTGGTGATTTTTTTAGTTTAAGCGAATTTTTTTGGTTATGATACTTTTTTTCGTTCTGGCAATTTTTTCGTTTTTTGGCGATTTTTGTTTTTTGCAATGTTTTTTTGTTTTTTTTAAATTATTTTTTGTTTTTTTGCCGATTTTTTTAGTTTTAGTGGGGATTTTTTTCGTTTTTTTTGTAATTTTTTTGACGATATTTTTAGTTTTCGCGATTTATTGTATTTGTGGCCATTTTTTCAGTTTTGGCACTTTTTTTTCAGTTTTAGCGATTTTTTCGGTTTTTGGGGATTTTTTTAGTTTTAGCGATTTTTTTTTATCATTTATGGCGATTTTTGTTTTTTTGGAATTTTTTTTTTGCCGATGTTTTTAGTTTTGAGTTTTTTTGGTTTTTTTTTTGTTTTAACGTTTTTTTTGCTTATTGACGATATTTTTAGTTTTTAGCGATTTTTTTTAGTTTTGGCGTTTTTTTAATTTTTACAGTTTTTTCGGTTTTAGGAATTTTTTCGTTTTTTTGTGATTTTTTTAGTTTTAGCGATTTTTTTCTGGTTTCGATACATGTTCGTTTTGGCGATGTTTTTCTGGTTTTGGCTTTTTTTTCGTATTAGCGCCTTTTTTGTTTAGGCGATTTTTTTCTTTTGGTTATTTTTTCAATTTTTTGGCATTTTTTTCGTTTTTACGATATTATTGGTTTTAGCGATTTTTTTAGGTTTTAGTGCTTTTTTCGCATTGACGACTTTTTTCGTTTTTGGGATTTTTTTAGTTTTTTGGCGATCTTTTTAGTTTTGGTGAGTTTTTGAGTTATAGCGATTTTTTTTTAATTTTGGAGTTTTGTTTTCTTTAAGCGCTTTTTTCATTTGGACGATTTTTCGTTTTGACATTTTTTTAATTTTAAAATTTTTTAGTTTTAGCGTTATTTAAAATTTCAAGATTTTACCTCTTACGGTTTCCAAGATACAAAATGTCTAAATTGCATAGTCAAAATTACATTAACTGATAGAGCACCCCTTAATTTTTATTGTTTTAAATATCGGTGTTAATTGGTGTAGTCTAATCTACAGACCACAGCAATTAACACTAACTTTGAAAATGTAAAGTGTCTATATGTAAGTGTCTGTATATTACATTAATATATCAACATTTTTCGTTGCTCACCTTAGAACACCCATTAATTTTTAACTGTCATATATTTGTTGTTGTGTGAAAATTTCAGGTCTGTAGCTCTTATGGTTGCCGAGAAAACAGCCTGTGATAGACGGACAGACAGACGGTCAGACATACAGATGGATGGACAGCGTAGCGAAAACAAGAGGGTTCCTTTACACTCTTGGTGTACGGAACCCTAAAAAGACACGAGGTTAATGCATCTAAGATGCGCTGAAAAAATCTCATGCCTCGAGAACTACCAAGTGGGACATCCCATACAAAAATCATGTAATCCCTAAGCAGGTTGGTAAGGAAGAGTACCGAAATCTATCCCTTACAAACCTGCTTCCGGTAGACGGATATTTTTGCTGGGAAGTATTAGTTATTAAATTTATTATTTGAGATATATGTCTGTTTATACAACCGAAACAATCGAATTGAGAGAACAATTTGTATGAAAACGAACAACCATATTGCTTAAGCCTTTTCGGCTTTTCTGCAGAAACACGCAGGGTCTTGTCAGGAATAGAATCTGCGATCTCCCGGTTAATAGTCTAGCATACCATCCACCAAACTGCGGGGGTACCCACTCGATATGTACGATAAGCACACAATATGTACTCCAAATTTTATTTAAAATAAAGATTTATTTGTTAAAGGTGAAACAATCTCTATATGCACTTAATGATGCTTTAGCAAAGTCCTCAGTAGACTTCAGCCATTTTTAGGGTTCCATACACCAAAAGTAAAAAGAACCCTATTGTTTTCGCTTCGCTGTCCATCCGTGTCTCTGTATATCACAGGCTGTTTTCTCAAGAACGGTAAAAGGTACGGACCTGAAATTGTGAGAGAATATGTATAACTATGGCCGGTAGAATAACAAATACATGAAAGCTAAAAATTAAAGGGTGTTCTAAAGCGAGCAACGAAACATATTGAAATTTTAATGTAATATATAGACACTCGAAATTATCAAATTTAGTGTATGAATAAACAGACTACATAAATAAATACTGAAATTTAAACAATATAAAATTAGAGGGTATTCTATCAGTTGATGTAATTTTGACTATGTAGTTTGGATAATTAGTTGTATCTTGGAAACCGTAAGAGGAAAACTCTTAAATTGTTCACAGCTAGTGCAGCATTGTAACGGCAACAGTACCGAATACTAAAACACAATTTACAAATTAAAGGGTATTCTATCAGGCAAGGGTATCCCATTAAGTACTGCAAGGAACAAGTCGAAGATTAATGTGCTGTTTCCACAATGCAAACAAGCACCACTTGTCTAAAATTTGTATGGAAATCACTCAAAAAACTGAGTGCTTTTCATATAAATTTTAGACAAGCAGTGCTTGTTTGCATTGTGGAAACAACACATAAATCGCCAAAACGAAAAAAATCATAAAAAATGCTAAAACTAAAAACATTATTAAAATTAAAAAAATGTCAAATCCTCAAAATGGAAAAAGCGCTTAAAGAAAAAAGCACGAAATATAGATAAATCGCTGAAATTGCAAAAAAGCGCAAAAAATATCGCAAAAACAAAAACAAAAAATTACCAAAAAAAAAAAAAATAAAAATCTACAGAAAATAAACCGCCAAAACGAAAAAAGCCAAACATAAAAAATCTCCAAAACGAAAAAAGCGTCAAAGTTTAAAAAATTTATAAAATTAGAAATATCTCCAAAAACCGAAAAAAGTCCCTGAACCGAAAAAATCGCCAAAGCTTGAACAAAGTCCTTAAAACAAAAAGAAGTCATCAGAACTAAAAAAATAGCAATAAACCGAAAAAATCGCTAAAACTAAAAATATCTTAAAAAATCGAAAAAAAAATGGCAAAACGAAAATAATTGTTAAAACAAAGAAAAGTTCGCCAAAAACAAAAAAAAACCAAAAAATTGTCAAATCTAAAAAAAAATCGCCAGACCAAAAAAGGGCCAAAATTAAAAAATCGCTAAAACAAAATCTATCGTAAAAAAAAATCCCAAAACGCAAAAAACCGACAAAAACGAAAAAGTTCGTATCACACTGAAATTAAAAAGTAAAAAAAAAACATAATAAAAATCGCCAAAACGGAAAAAGATATATGTATGTATATAGTATTAGTACTATGATATTTATTCGGTTAACCGGTTAATAGCTACCTGATTAACTGATCGGTTACTTTAAAATTGGCTATTTTCTATTAACGATTAAACCGGTTAATTCCAGTCGATTATCCGATTAACCGATGTAACAACATTTTTATTTTTTGTAGTGTTATAACATATGTTTTGTGTGTTTAATTATTTGTTTCGTCTTATATACAAAAGGTATGTTCAAAGTGTGTTCAGTGATCTTAACTTAAGAGAAATTTTAAGACCTTTGGACGTGTCTATAATAGAACTTAGTAAAGACTCTACTTGAATATGAGGGAGTTATTAAGCTTTTGATTAACAATTTAATAAAAGCTAATAATACTAGGATTAGATTTACTGTTCATCGATATCGAAAGAAGACTTTCGTTCATTCACACTCCAAGCGAAAGAACACTGATTTGGGTTTATGCTCAAAGACACAAATACACTTTTGTGCGAACGATGGCCCAAACGACAAGTTGTAAGAAACCGCAAGTGTTTTCATACAAAATCCGATTCAACAATGACGAAGCAGTGCGAACGCAATGTCAAAACCAAATACTGTGTTAATTGCGACTGGTGAACAATTTTGCAGAAAATTCCATTATATTTCTAGTACGCGTATTATTTCTATTTTATATAATATTTATTCACTTTCCTATTAATTTTTTTATTATTTATACAAATATTTACGATTATTTTAGAAATATATAGATCTTACTAGCACATTGAAAACTTCTGTTTTGTTTATTGTATAAGGCTAATCAAATAAGGTGGTCGCACCTCTACAACATGGGAACAGGCCTGCCATATTTGCCGATTCATCGGCATTTAGCCGATTTCTTGCCTCAAAATGATCAAAGTGCCGATTTGCCGATTTTTTCTCCAAAAATGCAGATTTTTTGATATTTACTTAGCACAGGGTAACTTTGTTTATTTTATTATAATTTATTAATTTTGGGCAGAACTGGAATAGAATAGATACACTGTTACATTAAAAAGAGCCAACTATTAATCAGTCAGCGCTTTTACTAAAGAGAAAAAGGATGAGGGTAAACATTTTTTCTGACCTGTCTAAGGTGAGTTAAGTTCTGAGACTTTACCAGACAATCAATCAAGTTGTATAAAATTCCCAAATGTCTGACATTTGGCGGATTATAGTCGGCAGTTTTCTGGCAAGATGTTTCTACAAATTTTCTGAAATAAAATCTGTTTAATATCCTTTAAGATATTTAACAGAATAGTCTGCACATTTTCTGATCTACGTCTCACGAGTTTTTGCAGCCACTTCTGCACATTGTCTAATTTTAGTTTTTGTAATAGTTCTCATTTATCTCTTTATAGTTTGCGCATAAATATTTGAATTTCTAAACTTATAAACTATGGTTAAATGTTTTCTGATGAACTGACATTGGCAACAGAAAAATGTGTGCCAGAAGAAGAGTCAAAGAGGGGTTACAACATTCTTATTCTATGTGAGTGTTTTATACGACATTTCTGATAAATTTTAAGTTTTAGCTCCTAATTTTATCAGATATTTTCTGATGTTTTGTAAGACATTTTTCCGATATTGTTCAGACATATCGAAAATTGCTTTTGAATTTCCCCATAAAATTCTTCAGAGTTCCTACAGATTTCTTTGAGACATTTCGGCAAAGTTGTTAGACTTTCCTCAGACAAAGAGTTCCGCTTTTTTGTTAACAATCCAATTGAAATTTATTTTTCTATATTATTTTCATTGATTTTTAAGTTATTTAATATGTTATAAACATTAGTTAATGCTGAATTCTTCTGTTTTGTTATTTTTTGTTAATAAAAATATGGTTTATTGTATTTAAAATGGGTTTTTTGAATTTGCAGATTTTTTGCCGATTTTTTAAAATTGAAGTGCCAATAATGCCGATTTTATTTGGAAAATATGCCGGTTTTTTTTATCAAAATCATCTTGCAGCCCTGCATGGGAATCGAACTGTCCACGTGCAAAATGACAGGTTAGCGCGCACTCACTCGAGCACAATGGAACTCATATTTAAAAATTATAAATATCAGTTAAGTTGAAATTAATATCTAAATATACCCTACGGTAAATGGATCTGACACAAAACAAGTCACGTGACCGGTCCCCAAGTGGTAGGGACCAGTCCGAGTTCTAACACTTCCTATGAAGCGGACCAGTCACTTTTACATGGGGATGGCCTAGGATGGTGTTAATTGATACTTTGTATGCACCTTGTAACTTGTCTCTGAACTATCTTATGGAGTCCCAATCGGCGTACAATAATATAGATTATATATAAATATTATTCCAAAATGCAGCTGTAATTATCGTTTAATCTATTTTTTTATTGTTACAAATCCAAGTAGAAATTGTATTTTATTTTTAAGCGGTGTCTTTGATAGGATTCGAGCCGGCAACCTCCGGCATGACAGGATAGTATACTACCCACACAGAAAAAAATAAGTTTCGTTTTTGATAACAAAAATCCCGGTATTCAATAATTTTTTTTTTCAAATTTCCTGTGATAAAGAATTCCCCTATATTGATAACAAAATTATTTCAAAATAAAAATATATATATATAAATTAAAAAAATGTTGACATGGCTGGAATACGAACCCGGGCTTTCCGGACGTAAAGCATACACACTATAGCTGAGCCATATCCCATCTATTTTTTTATGGGATACAACTTGTTTTAAGTACTTATGCATAAAAAGAAAAGAAATAACCGGCATGGAAAAGAAATACTTACAACGAAATATTTTATTCTGTTAAAGATAAATGTTATTGAAATTCATATTTTTTTTAATAACATGGTTTTATTGAATATAATTCTTGTCTATTTTTTTCTGTGCACTCGACCACAGGGGAACTTATATTTCAATGTTATAAATACCAGTTAAGCTGGAGTTAAAAGTACTTATCCTATGACTTGAGAAAATGAGACTGGTACCAAAAATAAGGGGTAGTGAATGATGAAAAAAGACATATTGTGTAAATGGTCAGATATTAACCATTTTCAGTCAATTTAGTTAGTACTCCGGCTAGTATTATAGTAAACGACACTGAACAAATTCGATGCACCTATACACTATCCACTCCCCTGTGGTGGAGTGGGTAGTGTACTAGCCTGTCATGGCAGAGGTTGTTGGTTCGAATCCTATCAAAGACATCGCTAAAAATAAAATACAAGCTCTACTTGGATTTGTTACAATAAAAAAATAAATTCATCTGTAATTACATCTGAATTTTGAAATAATATTTATATATAATCTATATTATTCTACACACAGAAAAAAATAAGTTTCGTTTTTGATAACAAAAATCCCGGTATTCAATAATTTTTTTTTTCAAATTTCCTGTGATAAAGAATTCCCCTATATTGATAACAAAATTATTTCAAAATAAAAATATATATATATATATATATTAAAAATATGTTGACATGGCTGGAATACGAACCCGGGCTTCCCGGACGTAAAGCATACACTCTCTAGCTGAGCCATATCCCATTTATTTTTTATGGGATACAACTTGTTTTAAGTACTTATGTATAAAAAGAAAAGAAATAACCGGCATGGAAAAGAAATACTTACAACGAAATATTTTATTATGTTAAAGATAAATGTTATTGAAATTCATATTTTTTTTTAATAACATGGTTTTATTGAATATAATTCTTGTCTATTTTTTTCTGTGCACCGATTAGGACTCCATAAGATAGTTCAGAGACAAGTTACAGGGTGCATACAAAGTATCAATTAACCCCATCCTAGGCCATCCTCATGTAAAAGTGGCTGGTCCGCTTCATAGGAAGTGTTAGAACTCGGACTGGTCCCTACCATCTGGGGACCGGTCACGTGACTTGTTTTGTGTCAGTTCCATTTACCGCAGGGCGGTTACGGCAGAGGTTCCTGAGTGTCATGGCAGTCTCGTTGAAGGGAGACAATTAATATTATATAGATACTATGTGATAGGCCTTAGATCCAGATGCATCGAATTTGTTCAGTGCCGTTTCCTACAATACTAGCCGAAGTACCAACTAAGTTGACTGAGAATTGTTAATATGCGACTATTTACACAATATGTCTTTTTTCACCATTCGCTACTCCTTATTTTTGGTACCAGTCTCATTTTCTCAAGTCATAGGACGAGTACTTTTGGATCATTTGTCGCCAAATTTTCCGCTGGGTAGTTATGGGACTGGTTTCTGAGTGACGTGGCGTTCTCATTGGTGGTATTCAACCAATATTATTTAGATAATATGTGATGGGTATCAGATTCAGTTGCATCGAAATTGTTTGTGACGTTTACTACAATATTGACCAAATTTCTAATCCAATTAACTTAAGATTAAGAGGATGTATCACGACGATAGATTAAGTGCGGGTAATGTGGTATACCTATTTGTATTTTGATTGCCAAATATTTAGGTATTGCCCGATCAAAGTAGGATTTTGCCATCCATATGCTGCATGTGTTATGCTTCCAGAAAGCCACTTGCGAAGGATACTAAACACATATTTTTAGAGATTTTTAAAAAATGTTTGAAAATCTTATTAAACGTGAATTTAAAAAATGTGCAGGTAATATGGTACACCACATGATGCTAATGTGGTATAGTGTACCACATTACCAGCTCATGGTGATTATTTTACATTAGATCCTTTTTTTACACATATGTATGTGAGAATTAGTATTTTATTGCAATTAAAAAAAAAACAAAAATAACAAATTTAATTCATTAAAAACATAACAATTTCATTAATTTCTACTTTGTTGAAATGACTTAGAACTTTCAGTCTTAGCAATAGTAACTCAAAAGAAAAGATAGAATATAAGGTACACTTAGTTGCAAGAATCACAAACAAAAATTGCGCTTCGCTTAGGAATACAGAGCTCGTGAGCCCAAACCTGTTCGCATTGCAAACATGCAACCCATGGCTTAACTATGGCATCATCTTTATAAGCCTTTTCATAGTAATTGCACAAGGTGTCTCTTGTAGGTGGAACATCTGAATAGTCCTCTTCCTCGGATGTGTCATTTAAGTTAAGGTTTTGATCACTATCGCTTGATTGTGAATCAGTTCGAGGTTTCATTCTGTTGCAATTTTTAGGCACTTTTTCAGCAGATGCATTTATGGGAACTTTTCGTTTTCTGTTGATGTTTTCAATGCTCTGCATTAAATCGTTTTTATACGGTGAAGTTGTGAGTACTGTAGCTTTAGTTTTTCTACCCTTGCGATTCGTTTCTGGCTTCCGCATCTTAGGTGGTGGAGAAATCTCCCAGGGGGTAATGTGATTTCTACTCGTGCTAGGGCTTTCCTCTGAAAAATTAGTATCTAGTAATATAATGCTATCTATCTACGACGATAATCAATGGACTTACGATCCCCAGATATTATGTCATTTGAAGTTTCTGCCACTGTGCTGTTCGTAGTTTCCACTGAATCTGGAAAATAAATTGATGTAGTTAACGCTTTTTGAATAAAAGTAATATCTTGTATCTACCTGATACATTTTCTGCAATGAAATCAGCATCGGTAAAAATATTTTTATTAAAAGGATAAATGCCTGTAGTTTTAAAACCATTTATCGCTATTTGGCCAGTCTGAACTTTTAAGTAGGCTTTGGTGAATAGGCCTGTGATATCGAAGTGTGTTAGTTTTCTTCCTTGCTCTCGTATAAATCTTCTTATTTCATCATTATAATACTTTTTAAAAGGACCCATAAATGTTTTGTCTAACGGTTGGATTTTGTGTGTTGAATGAGGGGGCAGTGATATGATGGTAACGTTGTGTTCTCGAACTAAATTGAGAGCTTCTATATTGCGGGTGTGGCTGCAATGTCCATCTAGAATAAGCAAAACCGGCTCGGCTGTAGACGGCTTGATTTCGTTTAAAAAATGGCGGAACCATTCCGTAAAAATAGGAATTTGTACCCAACCAGATAAATGGCACGCCGACTTGGAACCAGGGGGAGCATCCTTCATAAGAAGTGGGTTGTGATTTTTACGGGGAAATATAAAAAATGGTGGCACAAAGGAATAAGGAATCATTAATTGTTTATGGTTTTAAGTCTGTTAGCCTTTTAACATTTAAAGTTGAATAAACTCTTTGTTAAACTTAAATGAAAATTAAGTAGACCGGGTTTTAATTGAGTTTTAATTTATTTTATATTGCAATTTCAGTCAATTTTAAGTACGGAATATTTTGAGTGTAGAGAACTATTTGAGTGAATGTGTTCGGACCTGGTGTGCTTTACCTGAAAGCAAATTTGCGTGTTCGCACAAAAAGCTGAAGGTATAGGAGCAGAAAGAAGTGAAACTTCAACATAAACTAATTTTGGTCCGACATAACATCTCGGCTGCTTTCCCTCCAACTTTGTACAAATTCCTTTAGCCGAACTATTCTGAAATTTAAAAATATTGTTCGTCACGCTAAGAAATACCATCGCCGTTTTCATATACAGTTGTTAATGGATTGATGATAGCTTCATATTTTTCTTTCCTAATTTTCAAGCTTAGCAATATCTTCTAGATGACTCTTCCGTTCACTCATATTTTCTCCCCTAAGATGTAATTTTATTAGTGCTATTCTAGAGCATTGCTAAAAATAGTTGTCAAGCTTGCTTGCTCAAATATTTGCCACGTGTAGCTGTAACCTTAAACGTTCACATTTTCAATACTAAATAAATAAACAAAAAGGAAACAAAAATACTTAGAAAGGAGCATTAAAACTAAAAGCATAAGTCACAAATGACTTTGGCCTAAAAGTTAAATGAAACATAAAAAACAAATTCACGGACGAATAAAATAGATTTTATTTTATTCGTCCAAAACACTTCTCTTTGTCAGCTTTTATGTTTTCAGTTCTTTTTAGTGCACAATAAAGACAGAAACTGAACGAGCTCCAGATAAAAAATAAAAAATAAAAAAAAAATATTGAGAACAAAAGGGTTAAATGCTTTGGATTAAAACAAAAGCAAAATTATTTTCAGTAAAGAAAAGATATTTGTTTGTATATATTTTTCCTCAAGTGGAAACCGGTATTAATTATCGGATTTTTGGGCTGATTTGAATTAAAATTCATGATTCTGCCCGATGCTGTATCTTTTTTATGCCAGTTCAGTACTAATTTGTTACTTCTCCTGTATATTCTGGTATCTAGGTACGCAATTGAAGAATACCGCGAAAAATTTCATCTACAGAACTCTCCATCTCAGTGATACACAATTTCACATAAACAATATTAGATACATCAAAAAAACTTTAATGGAAAATAGTTTCCCTTCAAAATTAATCCTCAAAATGATTGAAGAAACTAGTAAAAAACTAAATATCAATACCACAAATGAAACCACTATTAATAATGAAGAAAAGAAATATTATAGTGTACGTTACATCCCTGGCTTGACAGATAACACAAACATCAGAAACACAATAAAAAACAGAAACATTAATTTCGCATACAAGCCTAATACAACACTAAATAGAATATTTTCTAAAGTAAAAGCGCCAATAAATAAACAACAACAAAGTAATGTAGTTTGCGAAATAAAGTGTAAAGGTAATCAAAACAACAACTGTGATATGCTATATATTGGTACAACAAAACGCAGTTTAGAAACGAGAATAAAAGAGCACAAGAGTGATATTGAGAAAAACAAACATTCAACAGCACTATCGCAACACATACTGGACACTGGCCATACAGCTGATTTTGAAGAAGTCAAGATCTTAGATAAAGAAAACATTGAAAAGAAAAGGTACACTATAGAAAGTTTGCGAATTCAACAAAAGAGGGAAAAGACGATGAATTTAAAAGAAGATACGGACAACATCAGCACAAGTTACAAAGTGGCAATAAAGTAAACCTGTGATATAGTTTTTTAAGTTGTGTTCTTTGTTTATTTACTTTTTTTGTAAGAAAATGTTTAGTTTGAAATATTTATTGAACAAAATCCACCTAAATTGGGGTTTTAACAATAATTAATGAAAATTAAAATAATATTGTAAGTTTTATATTGAAAAAACGTGCAATGATAACAATATTAATAAAATGTTTTTAACAAATAAATAGATTTCCCATCCCTTGATAAAGTCAACAAATAATTGACGAAACGTCGGGAAAAATGAAATAAAATAATTTGTTTTATTTGCATTATGAATCTTTAGGCCTTATTAGCTCATTTCAAAATATACAAAATACAAATTTACATTGGCCATACAACAAAAATAAAATTATTTTAGTTTTTTATACCTAATTTTTTTATTTGCAAATACACAGAAAAAATTATCAAAAAAAAAAATTTTAAACAAAAATTTGTCTAAAAATACAATTTCATTTTCAGTATATGCTCTTTACATAACACCGCGTGACAGCATTTTTTTGGCAGAAACGCCACTGTATATCCATTAATCTAGAGACAAAACATAGTCAAACTGCGTAGTTGGTTTTTTATTTCCTCATCTTTTGTCCTTTTTAAAGGACTTAACATTTTTCATTATGAATGCTTATTTTAAATAACTTTTCTTTAACATTAGTACCTAATATTTTTTGGCAAACTTGGTACCAAATAAAAGGAGAGGCTCTGTAGAATTTTATAAAAATATTAACTTCAGTTCCCCTGAACAAACATATAAAAAAATGTAATTTTAAAAATATATCCTTCCGTATCCTGAAAAGTTTTCACAAAAATTTTTTTTTAAATTATATGTTGTAGCCTTAAACTAGCTCTATAAGACTACGAAATTTTATGATTTTATATCTCTTAGCTTAAAAGCTGTGGATGTTTCTTTGCGGCACAAAATTAATTTCTATAAAAAACAACCATTATTTTTGAGCTGAGAGCGATAAAATCTTAAAATTTGTATACATTTTAGAGTTTATTTTAAGTTAATATATTTTTGATATATTTTGCAAAACAATCAAATAAATACTTTGAAGGAAATATTAGAAAAATAATTTCCAAGGACATATTTGAAGTTTTTGTTCAGTTGATCTACAACTATTCTTCCACATCCTTGGCATAAAAACTACTATACATAAATTTATCTAGATACTAAACATAGCACAGTGGTTTGTGGCAAAAAAAAATTGAAATAATTCAGTATCTTCGTAACTGCTGAAGCCAGTTTACATGGTTATAGCTAAGTTGTTGACCGTCTTAAGTTTGAAGAGTTTTGGGTGGTGGCTCCTTCGAGAGAGGCTTCAGACGTTCCCAAAATTGGTAACCTCGGGTATGTAAAACTTAAAAAAAATCGCCAAAATTACATTTCTTGTCCGATTTCCAAACCCTTTCCCATTTGGGAATCTGCTATCAAAGGCCTAAATTTGTCTTACTTACGGTTTGAATTTCTCTCCGATAGTTCAAAAGTTACAGGCCTTGCAAAAAAAGTTGAAAATTTGGCGATCTTATTCTGGTATTTTTTAAACTGTGAAGTTATCTTAAGTCGCAAAATTATACCAAAAAATGAATAATAATCTGCACAATTCAACAAAAATTTATCAATTTACTAAATCAATTTATCTTAATAGAGTGAGAAATGACAGCACTTTCAATTTTACACTTAAAAAAGTTGATTTTTTGTAAATTTTTTTGTCAAAAAGTTACTATCAGTATGTTGATTATAAAAAATAAGTTTCTCCAAAGACCTTAACCAAGTTAACATGATTTGGATAGAGGACAAAAAAGCAAGCTAACAAGCTAAAAGCTAAGCTCTATCTATAATAGTTCGCCCACAGTAACCCCTAGAATATGATCATTTTTAAAAATATTTTTCATGTGTGCATGAGTGGTACACAAATTGCGACTAGGAGAGGAAAATTACAGAAAAAAAGTGAGATTTTCATATGACGTTTTGTTATTACAAAAACAAACTTACTTCGAATGGTATTTGGTCCAAGCTTCTTACTATTTTTTATTAGTAACTATACCATCTTAAAACGCTGAAATTTTCATAGCGATATCTTAAGTGCTTTTTAAGATATTGCGGGTCAAAGATTAAAAAAATTAACGAAAAACCTTAAATTTTACTAAATTTTTGATATTTTTCCTTAAGTGACCACAAATTTTGCGAAACTCGAAAAACAAATAAAAAAATCGTAATCTACAGGTCTCTCTCTCTACCTTTAAAATTATATAAAATGTTCCAAACAAAAGTCTAATACGTTGTTTGTTATCACGCAAAGAAAATGAAGACCTCAATACCAAATTCATATTTTTACACCATTTTCAATACCAATCCAACAAAAATTAATTTTTTTATATTTTTTCTTAACTGAATTAATATCAGTCATACGTCACGTTTAACAAACTCTAATTTTATATATCTACTGGAAACCAGAAAATTATTAAATAAGTGTGTACATTGTACGCGCTATAAAAAGAAATTTTTTTTGTATGTTTCTTCAGGGAAACTGAAGTAAATATTTTTATAAAATGCTACAGAACCTTTCCTTTTATTTGGTACCAAGTTTGCTAAAAAATATTATTTTTGGAAAAAGTATCAATAGGCCGACTATGAATGGCAACCGATCCTCAGTTGGTTTGAAAGTTGCTGAAAATTATAATACTAATGGAAACTGGCAACTAAGAGCTGTCAATTTTAGTTGCTATTTAATGCCTTTCTGGCAAGCATTAATTTTCAGTTGCCAACTGGCAACGCAAATTAAGTTCGGTTGCATTAAATAATAGACCAAATTATGTTTGTTTTTTCTCTAATAATAATAAAGAATTAAAAAGGAAATTTTCATATTATTTTAGTTTTGGTACTTTGTTCGTAGGTATATAAATATTTTTCTTTTATAGCTGCATTTGCTAAGCGCCTTAAATCAATTTTTAGTTGCATGAAATTCCGAGCCGTGGTAATGATGTTTCAAAAACATTTACCCAAATTTACACACTTCGGTGCTCATAAGGTGTGTGGTAGCAACGAAAATGGGCACAAGTTACTCCAGGTTTGCTCCTTGAATTGAAAAAAATAAAATTTTCTCTCTTTAACCCGGATTTCCATTAGGGATTTCTAAATGTTAAAATCACATATATCTGAACAGTTCTAATTTAAACTCTTTTTAATTAAGAGTTTTACGACAATTCAAAAGTGGTAAATAGTATATTTAAGTATTATTGCAGCATTTTTAACATGATATTCCACCCTCTGGGAAACAAGAGACGGGATAAATGGATATCCCCTCTCCGAAATGAATTAAATTTACCTAATTTTTGTTGAGTTTCTAAAAGAAATTTTACAAAATTGTGTTTTTGATTTCACAGTTCCAAACCGAAAATCTGTATCTAAGCTGGATTCACGCCCGTATATAGAAAAGTTTAAAAATATATACATACATACATACATATGGGCATTTCCATTTCAGCGTACGTGACATTTGTACGCCTACAAGGTGGAATAGCACTTTAAAAAATAAGAGTAACTGAAAAAAATTTTGTTATTACATTTAGAGCCCTGTTGTCCAAAATATCGAGGGAAATAAGGGCAAAGCGTACGCGACATAAAACGGAAGTGATGTTAAGGTGCATGTAAAAATATGCGAAAATGTGCGTATTGTGAATTTTTTTTTTAAATTTCTTAAACGAAGCCTTCTCTTATTATCCGTAAATTTGAAATAAAAAAAACTTTTGGATGATTTTATAATGAATAAATTTTAATAGCGTACGTGACATAGCGTACGTGACGGATTTTTCTCTTATTGTACTCTTAAGTAATGAAATATATGTTTTGTAAAAATTTTGGCTTAAGCGACACTTTGCAGTTACAAAAATATATAAACAAAATAAAAATTTATATGGAAAATGCTCTTAAGCGAGGTACAGGCTTGCAAACATGAGTGACAGTTTTGCTTGATAATGCGGATGCAAATTTCGTCAGTCGACAGTCAACCACAAACATTTTTGCTCTTGAGTGACAGTCAGCGGGCATATTGCTTTTTGACTGATAGTGTGAACCAAAAAGTGTCAGTCAAGAGTTATATTTTGTTGCATAAACTTCACAACTTGGACGCGGAAACTTACATTTTAAAAAAATTCATATATTTTTATGAAATGCAAGGTTGTCTGTGTGAGATGTTAAGACAAAATCGTACGAAGAGTTGTTAAATAATAAGAAAATACATAATTGAATTAAAGAAATTCATTATAAATTTTTTTTATCAATAAAACGCATCAAATTTCATTCATTTCTATGTTTGTGTGTCAAATTTTTTTCTAGAATGATGGTTTGATTGTCGAACATCATCAAAAGTCTGGGCAGTCAAAAGTATCCTTTAAAAATTATGAATTTTTGACTGTCACTCAAGTTTGCAAGTCTGTACTCTGCCTTAAGCTAACATTTCTTTTGTTGTATTTCTGTAAAGATATTTGATATGACTTTGAAACTTTGACACATTGTCCGAATTATCGTAAATAATTGATATTCGTCAAAGAACGATTTTCGGAAAGCATAGGTTAGGTTAGGTTGAACAGGCTGCCGGTTTCTAACAACCGGCTCACTTGGGTCCTTTGGTCCCTTTGTGATGCCTGGGATGGATAGTAGGGAAGTTCAGAGAGGTGTCCCTCTTATCCCAGAGGTTGGGTCGGTGTTAAACCAACCCGAGTATCTTATGAAAGAATTTATACCCCTAACGTCGCATTCCCCCAGGTCTGCTAGTTCGGGTAGTGACGGATTTCCCAAGTATGACGCCCTATTTCTATATAGTGCTGGAAATCGACAGAGGAGGTGTTTAACAGTTTCTTCCTCCTCCTCATTCTGACAACTTCTACAGAAATCATTAAAAGGAAGATTTAATCTTCTGGCATGGACACCAATAAGACAGTGCCCTGTTATGACCGCTACGAGTATACGCAGCTGTTGACGAGGGAGCCCCAGTATGGTTGCAGATCTTGCGAAGTTATACTGGGGCCAGATGGATCTGGAAACCTCACAAGTGATTTCATTTGTCCATCTGGTTTGCGCCTCTCTAAATAGTTGGCGCTGAATTTGTATCTTACAGCTTTTTAGTGGGACACCTACTAACCAGTCGATGTCATTTTCATGTAGGCGGGCACCGGCCTTGGCTAGACCGTCCGCAATAGTGTTACCGGGCACCCCCGCGTGACCCGGTACCCAGAAGAGCCCTAGGTTCGCATGTCTCGCCATCTCATTCAGAGATGCCCGGTATTCTTTAACCAATTCCGATGTTGTGTAAACACCAGATAGAGCATGTAGTGCAGCCTTGCTGTCGGTACAAATTCGGATGTCCTGATCGAATATCCTGTAGTACCTTAACCAGTTGGCTGCCCTTTTGATTGCTGATATTTCAGCCTGAGTGATGCTACATTGGTTTGGTAGCCTAAAGTTTATCCTACGTTGCATTTGTGGGATATAGAAACCCCCGCCCACTCCGATGCCCGACTTTGACCCATCAGTGTAGATCTCGAGCACATCCTCATATTGGTGTATGTGGTTTGCCTCAGAAGATGTGCCCGAGAAGTCCACCCAGAATCTTTTGTCGGGCATCAGAGTAGGCGAGCAGTAGTCAGTGTGGTCGGGAAGATCTGAGATTTGCCCTAATATCGTCGCATGGCCTACGTTACCCCGCTTCCATGCACCTGAGGCATCGAGTCTAACCGCCGAGTTCATGGCCAGTTGTTTGATCATGAGTTCAGCAGGAAGCCAATGTAGCATGGTGAACAGTGCTTTGGATGGAGTAGTGCGAGGTGCACCCGTAATCAACAAAGCAGATGTTCGAAGTACCTTTTCTATTATTTTAGAGTATGTGGCTTTATTTAAGGAAGTCCACCAGACGACAGACCCATACATTAGTATGGGCTTAACCACCATTTCAAAAAGCCAATTGACGTTTTTGGGACTTATGCCCCACCTGTTGCCAATCGCCCTTTTGCAGGTGTATAGAGCAATAGCAGCCTTGGCTGCCCTAGCTTGAACGTTGGGGTACCATGAAAGCTTAGAGTCCAGTATAATACCGAGATACTTCACGCTGTCTGATAACCTAAGGGTGACTCCGTTGAGAGTCGGTAACGTGAAAGTCGGAGTCTTGTATTTTCTCGTAAAGAGAACAAGATCCGTCTTTTGAGGGTTAGCATTAAGACCACTTTCAACGCTCCATTTACTTATGATACCTAATGCCGATTAAAGACGTTGAGATAGAGTATCTAGAAATTTACCAGATATTGCTACTGCTACGTCATCCGCGTAGGCTACTGATTTAAACCTCATAGAGTCTAGTTCCACCAGTACCGAGTTTATGGCGATATTCCATAGGATAGGTGACAGAACACCTCCCTGGGGAGTACCTCGCTTAACCGTTTTTTGAATAGTCGTTTGCCCCATCGTGGAGGAAATTACCCTATTCGTTAAGAGTCCTCGTATGAAGCTAATTGTTGACCGATCAATGTTCAGTCTTTCTAGTTCCATAATGATGGATTCAGGTCGTACATTGTTAAAGGCACCCTCTATATCAAGAAAGGCCACGAATGTATATTCTTTGTTTGCCAGGGATTTTTCAATGAATCCTACAAGCGAGTGAAGTGCCGTCTCAACTGATTTGCCCTTCGTATAGGCATGTTGGGAGGTTGATAGGAGGTTCGGAGAAATTGTTGATCTAAGGTGTAGATCAATTATCCGTTCCAGAGTTTTAAGGAGAAAAGATGATAGGCTGATGGGTCTAAAATCTTTCGGGTTTACGTGTGTAGTTTTACCCCCTTTGGGGATAAAGACCACGGAACATTTGGTCCATGCTATCGGAATGTAGGACCAAGTTAGACAGGCCGAGTATATCCGAATGAGCCATGGAGTGATAACGTCTGCATTACGCTGTAGGTCAGCTGGAATAATGCCATCGGGACCCGGTGATTTGAACGAGTCAAAGCTGTTGATGGCCCACATTATTTTTTCCCTATTTAGGGTGATCGTGGCCATGTTAGAATGTATTGAATGCATGGCTGCAATCTCTCCCGTGTAGGGAGTGCAACCGGGAAAGTGCATGTTCATTAGTACCTCTAGGGTCTCCTGACTACTGGTGGTCCATCCGCCACCTGATTTCTTAATGAAACTGGGGACAGTTGGAAGAGTAGCCAGGATTTTGCGAAGGCGACTAGTCTCAGAGGCTCCCTCAACATTGCTGCAGAAGGACTTCCATGACGTTCGTTTCGCATCCCTGACGAGGTTTTTGAACCTGTTTACAGAGGCTTTGTAGGCTGACCAGTTACCTAGTCTTTTTGCCTCATTGAATAGTCTGCGACTCTCCTTGCGAGCGTTCGCTATTTCAAGACTCCACCATGGTGGCTTTTTCTTCCCACGCAGTATATTAGGTCTGCATGATTCGGCCGTCGCTAAGTTGAAAGCATTTGTTAAATTGTCAACCGCGATGTCAATGTCGTGCCTATCGTTTATGATTGGCGATTGTGTAAGAAAGTCAGAGAGAATAAGCTTTTGCTCTTCCCAATTTGTTTTCTTCCTATTTATTATGGGCGTAGCCCGATCAGTTAGAATCCCTATAGTGAATTCAATATAGCGATGATCAGAGAAAGAACAGTCATTTGATACCTTCCATTCCCTAATCATATCAGTATGCGTAGAACTAACTAGCGTGATATCTAGAACCTCCTTCCTATTTGAAATGACGAAAGTGGGTTCTGACCCGACATTTGATATGTCTAAGTTGTTACAAAGAATGAAATCAAATAAAGACTCACCCCTTGTATTTGTGTCAGAGCTTCCCCATACGACATGATGTGCATTTGCGTCTGCTCCAAGAAAGACTGGCAAGTTGCGTTGGTTTGCCATTTTAATTGCATCGCGAACCTTTGCGGGCGGGGATTCGCATTCGTGCGCCATATAGCTCGAGACGACTATTATCGTGCCCATAGTCGTCTCCCAGGCTGCTGTGGTGGTATCTTCGTCACTGAAATCAGATAACAAAAAGATATTTAGGTTGCCCCTGGCTACTATGCATGCTCTGATCCTACCTGTCTCATTCGCATGCAATAGCCTGAAGCCTTTCGTACCTAGTCCGCAAACCCTGCCTTTATGAAGCCAGGGTTCTTGGACTAATGCGATCTCCTCCCCTGTTTCTATGAGCCGGAGGAGCATTGTGGCGGATGCTGTTTTAGAGTGGTGAAGGTTCACCTGAATGACCCTCACCGCCATGGTGTAACGGCTTGATGGTGACGTTGATGCCCTCCTGGTCAGAGTCCAGAAGGTCATCCTCGTCAACTGCCTCGTCTAGCTGGTCAAAGAATTCTCCAACCCAACCTGAGTTGGAGTTGGTGTCCCCCTGAGAAGCTAGACTAGCAGTGTCATCGACCGACATTGCGTCTGGATCCGGTTTATCACCTTCCTGAGCAACTTTGTCCCTTTTGTCGCCCTTGAAGATACTAAGGAAGATGGCCTCAAATTTCGGAAAGCATGTCGCTTAAGCTTTTTTTATGCTGACTGTCATGATATGAAAACGGATGAAGTTTTTATTTTTGAAATTTGGTTAAAATTTCGCCATTTTTCATTAGCATTTAGTTGTATTTGTAGTACCACAATAGCGTACGTGACGAACTTTAAATTAGGGATGTAACGAATACCGATACCGATATATAGGCGATACTTCAGATTTTCCGACACATCGGTATCGGCGATATTTTACTGTCGATACGACGATACTTTTAAACCATTTTTCAGAGTTTTTTTCTGACAAATTATTTATTTTTTGTTAATTTTACCATGAACTAAACTCATTTCGTTATTTTTTAAATCTTATTAATATCAATTTTAAAAATTAATGATATTTTATACTATTATTTTGTAAAAAAAATAGTTTTTTTTTGTTAATTTTACCATGAATTTAAATTCAATTCGTTGTTTCTTAAATCCTATTCCAGCAAAAAAAGATACTCCAAAGAAGTCATGAAAATGTAGAATTCGTGATCCGGAAGTATTGCAAATTTGTATCATTTCTAATTAGTTTTACATATCCTTGCCATTGCAAGAAGTTCTGTTTTTCGATTACCAATCACCGAATTGGAAGCGATGCTCGGACAAATTTCTTTTTCGGTGTTCTATAATGATTTTTCGTCAAGAAAAAAGGATAAAAAATTACCAATTTTCACAATTTTTTTATGCGAGTATTGCGAGTATTTTTTAAAATTATAAAGAAATTAAAATTTTTTCTTGCTTTTCTACTAATTACACTATGCGACAAATAAAGACTTTTGGAAAAACACAAGAACTGGACAGTACAGGTTCGATTGTCCTACAATGGGGTAGTAAAACCCTTTACTCAGTTTGGCGAATTTGGTGACCAATTTTTTTTTATGGACCTCCAAAGTTTCTGAAAATCAGTGGGGCCTCAAAAAACGGTGTTATCAGTATTTGGCTAACAGCTAATTCAAACTTTATAGTACCGCCTAACTATAATAATGTAGCTACAATAATGTAGCTAAGAGTCTGTTTAACAGATTTTTTTAACATTTCATGCCAAAAAAATTTTTTTGTGAACTTTTTGTTGACAAGATTAAGGAAAAAATTGTTTTTTTTTCACTTTTTTCAGAATAACTTACAGGGACTTGTAATTTTTAACTAACAATATTTGGCAAACTTATAGTTACGGTAGAGCTGAACAACTTTTGTGAACATATCAATACAATCTGCAATTTCACAATTTTTTTATGCGAGTATTGCGAGTATTTTTTAAAATTATAAAGAAATTAAAATTTTTTCTTGCTTTTCTACTAATTACACTATGCGACAAATAAAGACTTTTGGAAAAACACAAGAACTGGACAGTACAGGTTCGATTGTCCTACAATGGGGTAGTAAAACCCTTTACTCAGTTTGGCGAATTTGGTGACCAATTTTTTTTTATGGACCTCCAAAGTTTCTGAAAATCAGTGGGGCCTCAAAAAACGGTGTTATCAGTATTTGGCTAACAGCTAATTCAAACTTTATAGTACCGCCTAACTATAATAATGTAGCTACAATAATGTAGCTAAGAGTCTGTTTAACAGATTTTTTTAACATTTCATGCCAAAAAAATTTTTTTGTGAACTTTTTGTTGACAAGATTAAGGAAAAAATTGTTTTTTTTTCACTTTTTTCAGAATAACTTACAGGGACTTGTAATTTTTAACTAACAATATTTGGCAAACTTATAGTTACGGTAGAGCTGAACAACTTTTGTGAACATATCAATACAATCTGCACGTATCTAGGCACTCTAATAGCTCACACAGACCACTTTTTACCTTAAAATTGTAGTTTTTCACTATTTTTTTATGCAAAAAATTTTTTTTTTAAATAGTATATTCAATAGTATATGCATACATCTGTTGTGTTTCACTAACAGTTTGTGCCCAGAAAAATAATATGTTCCTGTACTTTTTTTGAAAAAAAAAATAAAAAAAATGATTTTATTCACTTTTTTCAGTATAACTTACAGGGACTCCAAATATTTCATTACCATTATTTGGCAAAACAACAACAAACAATAATATACTAAAATCAGCAACATAAGAAGTGGAACAATAACAAAGAAAGCAAAAAAATGCAATAAAAATATAGCCTAACTCGTAAAAAACGAAAACTTTTGAGGTTGGAATTAGTTTTTCTGGGCTGTTTAGGGTGCCCAGATACATTCAGATTGTATTGAAATGCTCACAAAAGTTGTTCAGCTTTACCGTAGCTACAACTTTGCCAAATATTTGGGGTATTCACAAGGTGTCTTATCGTGTCATAATGTCATAAAGTGCTAATATTTTAAGATAGTTTAAAAACATTGTTGTTGTGCTTCAAATAAAAAAGTCCTAAAATAATAAGACTTTTTGTGCTGTGTTTATTGTTTTGTCATAACTCACAGTAAAAATCTGAGCCGAACCGGCGAAACTATTTAGTCGTGCCGGCGATAATATTTACAATCCGCCGCCATTGATATAAATGAACGTAAGTAATATGCAGTAAAGTATGACCTAAAATTGTTCACAGTTTTATAACTTCACATTTGATTACATTTTTATAGCTGTGTAACAAGTAAAAATAAAAAATCGAGACATTTAAAAATATGCAAGTGAGAAAATTTTGTTTGTATACTTTAGCTGGCTGGCAGCCAACTAACGTTTTTCCACTAGCACTCGCGTGGAAAATTAGTCGGCTCAGTCACCGACAACAGCTGGTTTCGTTTATTTTTATGTATTGAAACAATTTCATTTTCGATGTGCGTGGAAATTTGTTTTTACTTTAATTAAAAAAAGATATTCAGCTGGGTTTTATTTACTTTATGAACAAGTTGAATAATTTAAAAACAAACTGGCTACTAATTTAATTTTTTCACTTGTTCTTGGCATTCTGATTTCAAGAATTTATAATTGCTTTTTGTATCAGCTGACACAAATTTGAAATAGCACACTAACTTATGAGGGGTTGCTCACAGCAGTCATATTTTTTCGTGTTATGATTTTAAAACATATGACTTTATGACTACCTTGTGAATCCCCTAATTGTTAATAAAAAATTACGAGTCCCTGTAAGTTATTCTGGAAAAAGTGAAAAAAATTTTTTTTCCTTAATTTTTCAAAAAAAAAGTGCACGAAAAAATAATTTTTTGGCATAAAATGGTAATAAAATCTGCTTAGCGAACTCTTAGCTACATTATTGCTATATATAGTTAAGCGGTATCACCAAATTTTCTGTTGGCCAAAAGCTGATGACACCTTTTTTGAGGGCCCGCTGATTTTCCAAAACTTTGGAGGTCCATAAAACGAAATTGGTTACCAAATTCGCCAAGCTTAGTATAGAATTTTACTACCCCGTGGTAGTACAATCGAATCTATACTGTCAAGTAGGTGTGGTTTTTGGATTGTTGCACTGTGTTATCTGCATATTTTTAATATAGATTTTTTGGAAGCAAAGCAAATGTACCTCCTGAAAAAATACTTCCAATTTTTTATATTGGATTAATATCAATTTTAAATATTAATAATCTCTTACACTGTAATTTTGTATAATAAGAAAATTGCATTTGAGTTTTGTTAATCGAAACTTGAACTCAATTTCAATATTCGTATCGGTATCGGAATCGGTATCGGCGATATTTATTTTTAAGTATCGGTATCGGATCGGCAAAACTGCGTATCGTTACATCCCTACCTTAAATGCTCATAAAATTTTTATTATACCAAGTTGAAAAAAATTTCGATAAATATTTGTTTGCGACAAGTATCTTGCTTTAAACTTTTATTTTGAAACAGTTGCGACCGGTCTAATTCAAATGACGTAGACAAATAATGTTTTTGCACTGCGTATGTGACATTAGAATAGCGTCCAAAGAAAACATGTAGAGCTAATCGAACTCTATCTTTTATCTTTCCTCGCGAACCTTGTTCTTTTATGTTGGAACATTAATTTTAAAATATAATTGCAATGTTACAAGTAATTGAATTTAGTCACTAGAAAAGCGAAAATAGTTCCTTGTAATGTCTTAAAATTAGTCAAAGAGATATTCAGTTTAACCTGTTATTTTTGATATTTAAAAATTGTAGAAAGGGGCCATTCACATATTACGTAACGCGGGGGAGGGGTGTTAAAGATTTGTTACGGATTAGATACTTTATACTGAAAATTTTGTAAAAAGCGTTACGAGGGGGGGTGGGCGTATAAAACCATACATAGCGTTACGTAATATGTGAATAGGCCCTAAGGTATAAATACCTATGTATAGTAAAAGTTGATTGCCTTTTTCCTCTTTACCATATCTTAAAAAAAAGTCTTAAGGGTTTTAATTTTTTCAGTCGTGCTTGTCATTTTGATGGAAATGCCCATATCTATCTATCTTCTTATATATATATAAATAAAATAGTAACGTTATTGAGTGACTGACTGACTGACTGATTCATCATCGCTCAGCCGAAACCACTAAGGCTAGAAAGTTGAAATTTCGCATGTGGGCTCCCCTCAGGATGAATAGATTCACTCAGACGGGGTTTTGGGAAATTCAAATGCTAAGGGGGTAAAAACGGGTAAAACCGGTAACCTTATATCTCCGAATCGAAGTAAGGAAGATATAAAATTCCAAAACCATCATAATAAGAGCGTACAGGTATTTGGTACTTTCTTCAGATTTGTGCATTTAGGGCCGACAAAAGGTAAAAATATATTTTGGTACTTTTTTTGTTAACCGTTTATCTCCTAAAGTAATGAAGATAGAAATTAAATTTAAAATGCATTCTTCTATCCTTACGAAGCCCTCAAAATAGTTTTGGTACTTTTTTGAAATTCGAATATATAAAGGGTAAAATTGGTTGCTCTTTTTGGTACTTTTTTCTTACAACTATTTTTTATGCAAATTGATATACATAGTGAATGAATATGTTTGTATATTTTCACTAAGAAAGGATTTTTGAAAATTTTAATTCTAAGTGGGTTAAAAGGGATAAAAACGGGTAAAATTAGTAACCTTATATCTTCGAATCTAAGTAAGATAGACATAAAGTTCTAAAAGCATCATAATAAGATAGAAAAATGAGCGGACAGGTGTCTGAAACTTTTTTAAAATCTGTACATTTAGGGGCCGAAAAAGGGTGAAAATATAATTTTTGTTAACAGTTTATCTCCTAAAGTAATAAAGTTAGAAACTAAACTTGAAATTCATTCTTCTCTCCTTAAAAAGTCCTCAAAAGCATTTTTGTAATTTGTCAAATTTTAATATATAATGGGTAAAATTGGTAGCCATTTTTGGTACTTTTTTCCATACAACTATTCTTTATGGACATTGATATACATACTGAATGCATGTATATATTCTCTAAAAACGAATTTTTGAAAACTTATACTCTAACGGGATTAAAAAGGGCAAAAACGGATAAACACGGCGTTCTTATATCTCCGTATCTAAGCAAGGTAGACATAAAATTCCAAAAGCGTCATAACAAGATAGAAAATATTAGTGCATAGGTGCCTTGCACTTTTTTTGAAATTTGTACATTTAGGGGCCGAAAAAGGGTAAAAACATAATTTTGGTACTTTTTTTTAACCGTTTATATTTTAAAGTAAAGGTACTTTTTGAAAAATGTTTTTTGGAAATGGTTCTTTTTATAATTCTGTACACCAAAAGTGTAAATTAATCTAATTGTTTTCGTTACGCTGTTTGTCAGTCCGCCTGTCTTTCTGTCTGTCACAGGCTGTTTTCTCGAGAGCCGTAAGAACTACGGGCTAAAGATTAAAGGGTGTTCTAAAGCGAGCGAACGAAACATGTTGAAATACTAATGTAATATACAGACACTTTTATATAGACTCTCGAAATTTTCAAAGTTAGTGTTAATTAGTGTAGTCTGTAGAATATTTAACACAACAAAATCTAAAGGGTGTTCTGAAAGTTAATGTAATTTTGACTATGTGGTTCAAACATTTTGCTGTATCTTCGAAACTGTAAGAGGCCAAACTCTTGAAATTTTAAAAAACTCTAAAACTGAAAAATTCCAGAATTAAAAATGTCAAAACGAAAAATCGCCAAAATGAAAAAATCTCTAAAACGCAAAAATTCGCCAAAACTAATAAGATCGGGAAAAAAACTTACCAGTTTTATGGTTATTTTTAAATGAGTTAATTACTTTTTCTATATCTGCCCAACAATGGGATAGCGAAGCACGCCGGGTATAGCTAGATAAAATAATTTCATTTTTTATTTGCTTAATTTTTTCTTACTAGTGTGTTTATTATTAGTATTTTGTAATATTAAAAGTAAATTTAAAAAATTGTTTTCTTTCTATTCAGTTGTTTTCCTGCGTAGTCCCTATTGCTTCTTTATCATAGAATAGCTTTGTAAAATTATAATAACTAAAAGTACACCTGATGTCATTTTAGTTTTTATTCTTTCTTTTACTTGTAAAATAGTTTTTTTTATCCATTATGTTTTTCCTTACATACCACTTGATTTTGAGCACTTGCTGTGTACGAGATGTTTATTTATTTTTGATAACAACTACTAGCATGCTTATGATGATAATAATTAAGTTGATATTATTTTTGTTGTTCCGTTGTATTTTTTCTCATGGGAGAATTTAAAACTATAGTAAAAACGATGGAAAAAAATCTTGGTGCACTTTATTGTTTAAAATCCAACTTTTATCGTTATGTAACTAGCTTTTTGTACCAACTATGTATTTATAATACATCTAATAATGAGTGCGATATTCAGCTGTGGAAATTTAATGTACTCCTAACCCAAAGCGTTTTTTATATAGTAACAGATATGTCGTTAATTTTTTTACCGATCTCAGATTTTTTAATTAGATTTTTAGAGATTTTCCAAAGTATTGTTTTTTCTGTCCATCAAAAGTTTATGTATTTTAAGAAAGCTTTTTTTGCATATTAAAAAAATGGTGCTTCCGTCGAAGCAGCTTGGAAATTACATGATATTAGTTTTAACACTTGCTTTTTTGATAGTCTTACGTCTCTCGAGTTCGGGTTAGATTAAGAGTATCCCTCCTTCTTAGCCGAGTGCGGCCTGTATAATGTAAAATGTTGTAGATTTAGGTGCAACTCAAGTTTCTTTATAAGTGTCACCAGGTAAAAAACGAGTTTTTAGAACGGGTGCGTAATTTTCTTGTTAAACAAATGTGCTTCATAGTAATGAACAATAGCGGAAATCACTCTTGGTGGCATATTTGCACCTCTAGGATATAAACTATCATTTTCTGCTACAAAGAATAAGTGTCTTCTTCAAACATGTAGGAAATACATACGTACATATATGTGTTATGTATAACTATGTAAATTTTCAAATGTACCATAAAAAACTACTTTTAATTTTTTCTTAATTTATTATTTATAGATTAATTCTGAACTAAGATTTATTAAAGATGCATACATTTGATATTTAAATACATAAAATAAATGAACAAATAATATAAACGTACACACACAAACCAACTTTGTTTATTTTTCTTGTTAAGCCTACTATTAGTTTGTATTTTATTTTCATGTTTATGTTTTATACACTCTCAGAGAATCTCTCTGAGTAATTTTGCTAATTGCATATATGCTAGACAAGTTTTCTACAGTTTTCAGTATTGCATATCTGCTACTGTGTAGCAAATGCTAGTTTCTTATATTTTGTTGTTGTTGTGTTGCATATTGTAGCATACATCCTAGACTTGCATGACCTGCAAGGTCTGCAATAGCAGTTTCCTACGAAGGGTGATTTCACCTAATGTATTGTCAGAATGTATGCAATATTCTCGTAAGACCCAATTGCTGTATGCTCACGCACAGACGTATGATCGAACATGCTGCCTCATCTGTAATTATGAATGGTGCCGGTATTGTGCAATCAGATTCTCTTAATGTTCTTGGCATGAAGAAAGAAGCATTCAAGTGGCTCGGATTCTTAAGACGGTGTAAGGCATACTTCACTCCATCTGATCTCCTCAATATTTATACCGCCTATATCCGTCCGAAAAGATGGAATCCATCTTTGTTCTAGTTTAGAAAAAATGCTAAAATAAGCTATCTATGACACCATTTAAATAATGATCTATTTATGTTTCAAATTTTGTTGATAGTTTCGGAGAGGCAGAAATCGCCCAGCTACCCTCTCTTGATCCTAGAATTGAAAAATTTACAATTTATTTCCCCGCTTAAATTTGAATCTATCTATATTTTTAAATCTATCACACCCCTCTTGATCTTACTTTAGTAAAAATTATATGTATATGTATATGTGTCCTTTTGGACACAGATCTATCTACATGTGCATGTTTTAAAGCGGCTGCTAGACCGATCAATATTTAGCTTCAATATATATGTTTGTGTGCGTTTGTTATGAAAATCAAAAGGATTTCGATATTCTTCAATATTTCCCATCCGTATATGCGTATCTATTTTTTGTAAACAAACACACACAAACACATATATTGAAGCTGAATTTTGACCTGTCTGGCATTCGCTTAACATTCATCAAAATCGATTGGATAGTTTCCGAGAAGCAGAAATTGTCCTCCAACCCCCTTGATCAAAATGTTGAAAACATATATAGCCTCTGTGCCCTTTTAGACGCAGAAGAATCAAGGTTTAAATATTAATCAAAACCGGTGAGGCAGAAATAGCCCATCTGTACCCGTTGTGGTTCATGTTCAAAAGCAAATATACATATATCCTGTGTGCCCTTGTCTAAGCAGATGTATTGTTTATAAAATTTCACTAAAAACGATTATTTAGCTTCGTAGGGATAGGAATTTCCCCTACCTCACTCTTGATCATAGTTTTGATCAAATATATAGCCTATGTGTCCTTCTAGACGCAGATCTATTTATGTTTAAAATTTTATAAGAACCTGTCGGACGGACGGTTTCGGAGAGGCAGAAATTGCTCCTCTGCCCCCATACTGGTTTTAGTTTTGAAAAAAAATATATATATAAATATATGAAATATCGACAGTATCAAATTCGATATTTTTTAGCTTCGGTTTTGTTTTTCATGCAATATTTAAAAACATTTCGGAACAGTCTTTATCAAATAGAATATTACTAACAAAATCTTTTGTTTTATTTATAATATTTTGTCTATTTGCAGAATTGTCATTCTTTAAGTGTAATATTCTTGATGTTTGTTCCATGAAATATTTGTGGAACAGTAAGGATATTTTTTTTAAAGAGAAGTAACGCAATCAGGCAATTAATGACTACCAGTTAGTTAATTAATGTGTTACCTTCTTTGGGAAATGGATAAAGTATAGAGAAGAGGTGGTGAAGTGGGAGAGAGATAGAAAGGTTAATTCATTTACAACCCTGCTTATTACGCGTTTTTGTAGAGCAGTGTTGCTAGCTTCTCTGGTGTCAAGTAAAGGAATCGCGTTGTTTTTTAAGCTGTGTAGCCATTTTATTATTTCTTTTACTTCGCCGACGGTTCTGCTACAATACCGACGAAGGAGGGTACTGTGAAGTGCATTAGGATATGTTGGTATTAATCGCTGCCGGTACTGGCAAAGTGAGCCGGTACTGGCAAAGTGATCAGTTCTATGCCTTCATCACTTTAAAAGTCCATCAGCAACCAACACAATAACACACCAATGCACATGAGAAAAATGCCTGATGTTGTTGGCTTGCCTGAATGTAGTCTTGAACTCGAGACCTCAGGGTTTGTAATCAAACGCTCTCACTACTCAGCCAACAGCACCCTTGGAAATTAACTCTTTCCAGCATAATTATTTATAAGAAAGGTATTTTTTTGTTTTATTAAAAAAATTGGAAATTACGTATGAATTAGCATTGTTAAAAATATATCGATATTTCGATATATCGATCCCGATCGATATTTAAAAATATATCGATATCGATATATCTCGATATATTTATTTCAGTTGCCTATCCCTACTGGTAGTTCTAATTTGAGTCATAGTAATAAGATAAATAAGTACTATTCATTACTTTGTAGCCCATTAATAAAGTACTACCGATTACAAAAATTACAAAAGTTTTTGCTGGGTATTTTCATTACTCCCAAAGCAGTTATATAGAAAATATGCAATAAGATTACAAAATAGCGAGCTATTATCATATTGACCATTTTCTATTTGCATGAACCTAGCGGTACTATGAAAAAAATTGAGTTATAGATATAAAGAACAAAAAAATGTTGGTATACAAGCCCAGAAAACAATTTGAAGTAATTGTTAAGGAAATATATTTTCATTGCTTCAAAAGAAGTTACATAAAAATATGCAGATAACAGTGTACAGCACACAAAAATTACATGGCTCTAACGATTGATTTTAGTAGAGGGCACCAAAGTTATAGCGAGTCGGCATAGGAAATCTTGTAAGGTTTACGTTTAAGGCATAATATACATATGTTTAACATACATATGTACATAATATATGTATGTTTAGATGTAAATCAGCACGAGAAACATTTTTGTGAAACATTTTGACCCTATATGGGGCTTTTTGTCCCTCTCTTAAAAAAACTCCACTTCAGCGGCGTTATAGCAGGCTGAAATGATCTACAAAAATATTTGCTATAAAATTCTATTACAAGTTTTAAAGACCAACTATTGTCACTATATATTCACATACAACATATTCACCCACTTGTGATTTAACGATGACAACCACACGTATAATTGGTTGAAATACAAAAAATATTTGAGTGCTCATTGCCCAGAAAATATTCCATTAAAAACGCCTGCTGACATAGATGACTCTATTAGAATATTTGAGGTAAACCTTAAGCAAGCTGCTCTAAATGCTACTACTACAAATCTTCAGGTGAGATATAATAAAATTTTTTCAGCAGATGTAGAACGGCTTTTATCCGAAAAAGAAGAGTTCGTAGATAATGGCAACGCTACAGATCCCCTCAGCTAAAATCTAGGCTGAAAGAATGTACTAAACAGCTGAAAACTCTACTAGAATATCAAAAAACCGCTTCTCTTCCAAACTTTCTAAATGGGCTCGACGCAACACCTCAAACAGACTATTCGCTATGGAGAGCAGGCCGAGGCCTCAAAAGACCAGTGATATATAAGCCTCCATTGCGAGCTTCGAATGGAGACTGGGCAAGAACTGACGCTGAAAAAGGCACTCTGTTTGTAAACCACTTGCAGAAAGTATTTACACCAAATAAGTCTGATACTATAGTTGAGTTGCCACCAGTCCTCGCTATACCAGATGTTACTTTGAGATTCAACATTCGTAAGATTGAACACTATATTGCGGGCTTAAACTCGAAAAAAGCCCCTGGCGCTGATAAAATAAGTAATAAAATGCTCTTAGAGCTACCCTATACTGCAAAGCCTCAAATGCTATCCCGCAGAATGGAAGGTTTTGCTGATTACCATGATACCTAAACCAGGCAAAGATCATACGAAGGTGGATTCCTATAGGCCTATAAGCCTGTTGTCTAACATGTCAAAAATATTTGAAAAGCTACTTATGAGTAAGCTAACACCCATACTGAATCGTACTGGATGCATTCCAGACCACCACTTTGGTTTTAGGAGACAACATAGCACGATTGAACAAACACATAGACTCGTGAACGTGGTTAGAAAAACCTTCGAAGAAAAGAAATATTGTTCTGCGCTCTTCATCGATGTATCTCAGGCATTTGATAAAGTATGGCACGAAGGTTTAATACATAAACTAAAGCTAAACCTACCCGAAAACATCCTTAAACTTTTAGAAAGCTACTTAAATGAGCGAAAATTTGTTGTTAAAGAAGGTAATTTTCAAAGCCCTCCGCAACCCATTGAAGCCGGAGTTCCTTAAGGCAGCATCCTCGGTCCTGTATTATATCTGATATATGCCTCTGACTTGCCGGTAAGCAGTAACATACACATATCAACATTCGCTGATGATACAGCTTTTCTAATTGTTCACAAAAGCCATCAAGAAGCCACCCGAAATTTGCTAGATTATAACCCCAGTTGGAACAATGGCTAAAACAATGGCGGATAAAAATTAACGAACAAAAATGTCTGCACATTAATTTTACATTGTGCAAAGTAACCTGCCCACCTATACAAATAAATAACCAAACTATACCTCAACACACTGAAGTAAAATATCTCGGTGTTCATCTTGATCGTCGTCTAACATGGAAGTCACACATAAATGCAAAGGTGACCTAAATGAAACTAAAAGCAGCTCAAATGAATTGGCTCATTGGAAGGAACTCTACTCTAAGCCTAGATTGTAAACTTCTTCTATACAACTCCATTATAAAACCAATATGGTCCTACGGAATCCAGTTATGGGGCACTGCCTCGGCATCAAATGTAGAAAAAATTCAAAGGCAACAAAATAAAATACTCCGTACGATTACAGCAGCCCCATGGTATGTCAGAAACAAGCGAATTCATAAAGACCTAGATGTGCCGCCGGTTAAGACAGTGTTTTCTAAACACGTGACAAGCTACATAAAAGGACTTGAGTTGCACGCAAGTCCCCTAGCCCACAACATCATTAACTTTAGAGGCCACACTCGGCTGAGAAGGAGGGACACTCTTGCTCTCAGCCGAACACGAGAGACGTAAACAACCAAACAACCAACCGCTGAAACAAATATTTTTGTCTGGCACTGGCTGGACTTAAAAATTAAAATTTTAAAATTAAGATTTAATTACTTATTGTTAGTTCAATTTTATTGAAGATACAATAAATAAACACATATAACCGAAAAAAAAACAAGTTTTAAAGACACTAACAGCCTTATTCTGGCAATTTGGTAATAATATATTTGTATTCGAATTTTTGTTACCTTATTGTAACTATTGTTTGTTCCGGTATTCCGGTATACAATATTGGTAATAAAAAAATTTCAACAAATGTGGTGAAAAATATTGACATATTTTTGTAATAAAATTTAATTATATAAATTATTTTTTAAATAAAAATAGATTGTGGAATGGCAAAAACAAGGTTGATCAATACCAGGTAGTCGCAAGAGAACTCGCCGTAGACAATTTACATTTGGGCTGTCAAAAAAGCTGATACATTAACACTGCTGACAGGCCAAATGTGTAAACATTTACGTAAACAACTGGGCTCATGCGGCCACCTAGTATGAATACGCCTTGGGCAAAAAGTAAATTTACAAAAATTTTGGCTTCTACACGAACAATCAATTGCCCACAGAAAAAACTAAATTTCATTTCTGTAAAGGAATTTAATGAAATATTAAATATTTTGTCTAGGAACTTACAAACAAATTTGTAAATATAGACAAAAATATCTCAACAATTTCATTGAAAAAAACGTGTTTTTTCAGTGAATAAATTGTTTAAATCTATAAAACATTTTGTCTAAAAATATTTACAAATTGTAAACAAAATAATTTACTAAGTCAAACAAAAAGTTTTACTGGTTTTTCTGAAAAATATCAAACAATATTTTTGTCTGAATTTATAAAACAGTTAGTCTAAAAATACTAAAATATTAAACAAAAAAATTTACTTAATCAATCAAAAATATTTACTGGATTTTTTGTAATATGTGTCGTTTATTGTAACAGTGATTTATCTCATTGAAATTAAATTTCGAGAAAACGAGCATTTTATAATAAATATTTTGCAGTTTTACTTCCGCGAGTAATTCACGGTTACTACGAAAGATATGACTAAATGTGATCCTATTCTACAAAAATATGTATTTATTAATAATATGGAGTTACACCACTTTTACAATAAACGACACATATATCAAACAAAATTTTTGTCTGGATCACCATCATCATCATCATCCATTAAGCATTTATGAAATTTCTCTTAGTTAAATGTGTTCAAGTCTGAATGTTTATCTAAAGTCATTAAAAAAATGAAGAACGACAATTAACTAACGACATTAACGAATTGATTCACTCAAAAATCTTTAGTAAACAAACTTGGAACAATCGCTTTCCTTTTGCTATCATTGTTGTTGTTGTTATATGTGTGTATGTCGTCATCGGGGTTGTTTTTTTACGATACAGTTTTACTTGTTGTTTTTGGTGTTTGCGTTCTAAATAAGAGTCTAACAAACAATTCATAGATTATGTACAGAACTTTTATTGAAAATTAAATTTATTTTTAGACAAAATTTTTCGTTGAAAATTTTTTGGTGATAATTTTTTCTGTGCCCAAGAGAAAATCTCCCAAAGCGCCTAATTGCTTTGAGATTTTATTCATATTGCAAAATAAAAATAGTGGCAAATCACACAAAAGCTTTGGATAGGACAATCTTAGTGGCAAAATGAGCAATTTTTGGATCATTACTTACTATGCCAAATTGCGAAAATTCGCAAAACCCTGCTAACTTTAAATAGATAAACTGTTAAAAATCGGGAGAACTGTAAAAAAGCCAAGAACTAGCAAAACAATCATGTTTACCGTAAAAATAGCGAAAATTGGCGATAAATTGCAAAATTGCAAACAAACCTTACAATTGTTTTAAAATAGCTAAAATTATAAGGAATGCAAAAAAAACTGAAAAAAGTCGCGAAAATTACGACAATTCGCAAAACCTTTTAAAGATGGAAAGACATTAAAAAGATGGAAAATTTTGATAGTGATTAAAATGAAGAATTAGCTAAAAACCCGCTTTTATCGCGAAAATAACGAAAATATGCGAAAAATTACAAAATTGCAAAGCTTAAAAATAGTTAAAATTGTAAGAAATGCCAAAAGATCGGAAAATTGCGCCAATTACGCAAATTCACAATTTTCGCGGTAAAAGTGATTTCTTTTTGCCAGTTTTTGATTATTTACAATTTTAACGACGTCTAATCAATATCAGACTTCGCCATATCTTTAATCTTGGCAAGTTTTTGCTAATTTTCGTAATTTTCGAGTTTTTTTCCGAATTATTGGCATTCCTCACAATTTTAGCTACTATTAAGAAATTTCTCGCGAATTATCGCTAATTTCGCGGTAAAATTAATTTGAACGATGTTTAATGAATTTAAGGGCATGTTTCCAGGTTTTCGCCAACTTTAATAACAAATTTAATAAAGTTTTCTTCTGGCTGAGTGGTAGCGACGCTAGCCTGCCAGTCCAGAGGTCGTGGATTCGATTCCCACCATAGACCCTGGGTGTTTTTCCGCAGACAAGCTGCTCGCTTCGCAGGTTATGTTTGTTCTTAAAAAAATTTTTTTCTTGTTACATACTTTTTTGTAGGTAATAAATAGCTTTATTGATCTTTGTTACGATAAAAAAATTATCAAAATACCAATTTCCTATTTTTATAACTTTGGTTACAAATTATAACCATGGTGATGTGTCAGAATAGGCATGTAAAGTTCCCAGCTCGACGTGAACGCCAAACCAATAAATGCATTTAAGGGTTAATTTCGTACTTTTTCACAATTAATAACACTAGTTTACAAATTTTCAACTTTTTGCGATCACCTCAAAATTTAAATGTTTTCTAAGGTAATTTGGGGTCAGTGAACACGAATATGGCATTCATTTATTAATCTTAAGAACCGTTTTCGAGATATTCGTGAAAAACGTGTTTTTTGCTGTTTATAATGCTATTTCCAAAAATCTGAAGTACTGTTTACTTGAATTGAGCAAATTTGCTATTACTGCATACATATGTTTCTCCTCTTTCAGCCCATATTCAAAATGTGTTGATCGGATCAAAATTAAATGAGTTACAGGTTTTTAGATTTGAAAAAACTTTATTTTTTCCACGTTTTTTCTTTAAATTTACTATTTTAAGTCCCTCCAGTAAGGCAAAATAAATTTTTTAAAATTTCTTTTAGACCCACATCTTAAAGAAAATTCTGTTCCGAATATAGCAAGTGTAAAATTAGTTACATATAGGATAAAATATGAAAAAGTTAAAACATATTTAGTGAAGAGTAAGAGTTTTTGCTTCCATTCCATTACATTTACTCGTTTGAAAAAGAAAGGTCGACATATCGTATATCAAAGTTACCAAAATTATGTGTAGTTTTCAACACTGAATTCAGATTTTTATGAAAGACTTACGCCAAAATAAGTGGAAAAATGGTGCTATATGGTGTTTTGTGCCTATTAATTTTTTTTAATGCTATAATATATATAAGTTCCTTTACCTCCCATTCGAGCATAATGTTATATAATCGTTAATTACTGATATTTTCCAATGAAATTTTGCAGTTATATAGGAATTTATATGAAAACTATGATTTGTTCTGACAATTATTAGAATTCCTAAGAAAGTTCCAATAAATTAAAAAAGAGGTCGATTTCAAAAGGGTACATCCCCACCAAAAATTGTAAATTCAATTAAGTTGTGTTTCTAAAATCATGTCTGTAAAGATACCTTTTAGACATGTATATAATAATTATTTGATCCTTGAGAAAAAAATTTTATAGAGAAAACAGTTAGGGCGTTTTTTGGGCAAAAATTGTCATAAGTTCAAAATTTTTCAATTTTCAAATTAAAGATTGTATATTTTCCAACTCTGAAAGAATACTTCCATCAACTATTTTTTTAACTATTAGAATTTTTATCATGTAACTAAGAAAGAAATAATTGTGACAATCGGTTTTTACTTGGATCTGATATCTTAAAAATACAGGACCAAGGATTTGAAAAATTGAGAAAATTTTTAAAATGAGTATACCTCACTAACTATACAAGATATATGTTTAACCAAAGACTTTTTTAGAACTTTACAAGGTATTTAAGGACAGAAAAAATTTTGGAATCGAGTAAGAAACAGAGAAATGACAAGCGTTGAAAAATTTTACATGACCGAAGTACACTACTTTGCACTTCATACCTCTGAATCTGAGAAATATGGGAAGCTCATCTTCCGAAATTAAATAAGAACACTCCTCTGATATATCCATGTAAAATTTTATACTGATCGGACTAAAGAGTTAGAAATAGCTGATATATTTCTGCCTAGGGTATTCACACGAATAATGTTTGCTCGATTAATCGAATAATTAAAGTCAAGTAATGTTCGATCAAACAAAAATTTAAATTTTGAGTAAAAATTTATTCGAGTAATTTAGGTCGATTAATCGAATAACTCGATAAAAAAATGTTCTTCTTTTAAATATGTTTTTGTAGATTTCTTAATAAAAAGTGGAAAAAATTTTTCATTTATATCAAATTTGCCATTCAATTCGAACGTTATTTCATAATAATAATCCGCATGATCAAAAAATTAAGTAAATAATGTAGTAACAATAATAAGGAGAAAGAAACAAACTTCAAATGTCTTTTTAAAAAAAATTCAGAACTATAAACATCAAACAAAAATTATTTGAAATAAAGAAAAAGATGTTTCGTAAAATATGGAATGTAATGTTCGGAATTATAAAAGCCTTAACTTGGCACATATTTGCTGAAAAAAACGTAACCCACAGACAAGTTAAAATTGTATTTCCTTTAATTAAAATTTTTTTTTAATATGGGTTCGCATTTATTAAAAATAATATAAAAATAGCATTTTTCAGCATAACTTATTTTGTGATATAAAAAACAAGTTAAATCAAACTAACTCTGAGCAAAAGTAGTGGTTACGTTTTTTTTTTGGCAAATATTTCCAAAGTGTAGCCGTATTTATATTTATAACAACAATAATGCTATGCGAATTCTGATTATTTTTATTCTGCATTGAATACAGGACAGGTCGGAATGGTATTAAATATTTCCTGGTGCAAAATTTTCTCAAAGCGCGACATATGAGTAGTGAAAACAAACTATTTTAAACGATCAGTTTATGATCTAATTTATGTAGAAATGTTATGTTTTCTTGTATTTTTATTACTAAAATATATAAAAAGGAGAAAATACTTGTTTTGTTTTATTTTTGTCCACAAAAATGTACAAAAAAGCCGATTAAATTCAAACATTTTCCGATTAACTCGAATAATTTTTAGCAGTAAAGCTTAGTCGAATAACTCGAACGAAATAAAAGTTTTACTCGATTGCTCGATTAATTTAAGAACCTCAATTTCGATTAATTGATTAATCGAACAACTGAAAAGTCGATTAAAATGAATACCCTAGTTCTGCCCCACTGGCATTTTTCTTATACTCATACTCCATACAAATATTTTTTATTAAAATTAAAAATCGGATTTTTTCACTAAATCCATTGTAACTTTATATATTTTTGCACGATGTTAACAATTTTACAAACTGCAAAAAACTAGTTTTTCGTGAATATCTCGAAAACGGTTCTTAAGAAAAATAAGTTAATGCCATATTCGTGTTCAGCAGCCCCAATTTAGCTTTAAAAACATCTAATTTTTGAGGTGCATTTTTTGTGAACTATTGTAATCAGCATAAGAAATCCCCTAACCCTTGCGCTCAAGGTATAAGATGAGTTTGACACTTTTATGTAAAACACCACTAGGACAAATTTTATAGAACATTCAACCCGCTATATCGCCACTGAAGTTTTTTATGTTTTTATGTTTATGCAAAAGGTTCCCTGTGATATTTTAACAGTATTGAACACATTTTATACCTTAACCACCATATTCATAAAAAAATAAAATGAATTTGAAATAAATTTTAAGAACATTTTGTATGAAAAATTTGAAATAAAATACATTTCAAACTCATTTTAAATTTTATTAATATGGTGGTAAACGTGCCGAGTCAATAAAACTATGTGCAAAAGCAAACACTGTTTTGCGTTTAATTAAATTCGCATAAAACAAGAGTTGTGATAATGCACAAATTTTTGCCCTTCTTGCCAGAAGAAAATAATCCAATCTCAAAATATATGTTTATTTCTGTATGAAAAGCGATCAATATAAAAAATAAAACCAAAGAAAAATTCACTTTAAAACTAACTTGACCAAAATACAACGATATACATGACCATATATATACCAGGATTTTTATGTTACAACTAAGAAGAAGTATGTTTAGATAAATTCTTAATAGAGGCACGTATTTGAACATGAACGCCTTTTTAAATAGTACAAACAAGCCTCATCCATTATGTAAATCTGTTGCCATCTTTTAACAACCACTACTGATTCTTCTTATTGTTCTATGAATATATTCTCATACATTTACAGTTGATATAATGGCACACATTCAAAAATGTTCCACGATGTTACTTTCATAAGTTTCTATACAAGAAGGGAGACATAGTCGTACATTCAAAAATATATGACTATGTCCAAATTGGGACTCATACATATTATTAAAGCGTATAGTTATGTGTAATGTGTAATGCCGCACTGTGGGAAGGTTTGCTGTTAAATTGAGATTTAGTGGACTTTACTTCGAAGCATAATTTATTTACTTCCTTTCTAAAGAACCCAAAAACACTTTAATTGAGGGGCTTAAAAGCAAAAGTGAAAACAAATTCCATGCATTTCATACACAAAATTTTTGGTTTCTACTACATACCGTATTTTGAGATTATCGTACAGGTCTGAATTTTTGTAGAGTGATAGATGTTTTAGTTTTCAACGTACACAGTAGAATATAAAAACCCTATTTTCGAAAGCCGCTGCACTTCCATCATCAGTGCTTATGTGCACGCAAAGTAAACATGGTTGAGGCAACCATAATCGAAGAGCAACATACTATGATTGAATATATGGTTGAAAACAACAATATATATAGTTCAAAATAATCATATACATGGTTCAAGCAACCATATGTATGTTTCAAAACAACGATATATATGGTTCAAAATTAAAAAAATGGTTAGAAATAACCATATATATGGTTAAAAACAACCATATACATAGTTCAAGTAACCATGTATATTGTTCAAAACAACCATATATATTATTCAAAATTACAAAATATGTTCTGAAATAACCATATATATGGTTGAAATTAATCATATAAATTGTTCTAAATTATCATGTATATTGTTCTATATAATCATATATTTATTGTTTTCTTAGCCATAAGTTGATTAAAAAATTGATAGAATTCAACTAAAAAGCTCACTTATTGATTTTTGTGTTTCAGATATTTCACATATTTTATCAGATTAAAGAACACTTTTATTCGCTTTTGAAATTTTGCTATTTCAAAACTAAATGGTCTTCAGAACATTGCCGAACATTAATTGCTGGAATATATCACTTTTTGTTATTTTAATTTTTTTATATTTTCACACCAACCGCTCACAAAAATAAACCAAACGCTGTCAAGTAAAACACAAAACTAACAAAAAGCATTCAACAAAGGGATAGAACAAAAACTTTTTTGGAAGCAGAGATCCATGTCTGTTTTATAACCATAACTTTATTGCAAACAAACTAGTATAGATAAGAACGATATTTTATTATTATAGAACCATTCTGTTGTTGAATTTTTAAATAAACTTTGATTGAAGTCAGAATTTTTTTTAGCAATATATATTGTTCAAGCCAACCATGTGTCAATTTTCATGAAATCTAATAATTTCATGATAAAATGTAAACGTTAGTTTTTTGCCTTAAACTAATTAAGGTTCACAGTCATTTAATACAATAATAAGTTATTTGCTATATTCAAAAACTGTGTCGGGAAACATGTCATTGCCACAACCATATTTTTTCTTTGCGTATGTGTCTTGCTTATCATCACATGTTAGGTGGCGCTGTTAAATGTGATTGCATATCTTGTATGTATGTACATTGTACATGTATACAACTTTTTCGTGAAAATTGAATACGAGTATTAAATCACTATTAAATTGATGTAACTTTGCTGTTTTATCATAACAAATTCCAGAGTTGCCGTTGGTTTATTTTTCTTTTATGCTAATTTTGTTGGATTATTTTTGTTCTATGAACATTGATCACATACACTCAAGTACAAAAATCAAAAAAGTTTGACTTAAGTAGAACAAAAAAAAAATAAATAAATGGGCATTAAGAAAATAAGCCAACGGCAACTCTGGAATTTTAGATGAAATAGCAAATTAACATCAATTTAGTATTGAGTTAAGTATCGTATTCCAGAAACTTTTTTTATATATAAGAATTGCAATCACATTCCACGCAACGCACAGTGCTGTGTCCGATAGACAAAAATACAAAAATGCTTAGTGTTGAAACCTACAAAATTAGGTATAATTTTAAAGGAAATTGTCCATTTAAGACAAATACAGCACATTTTAGCTTGAAAATGTTTCTTGGCGGTGCTACGACAGTTTAAAGTTGGATTAGTTTAATGCAAAAGTAATAGACTACACAGAGAAAACTAAATTCAATGAGTTAGCAAATATTTTGTCTAGAAACAGACTTACAAAAAAATTTTTAAATATAGACAAAAATATCTCAGCAATTTCATGGAAAAAAAACATGTTTTTATCAACGAACAAATTGTTTAAATCTATAAAACAATTTGTCTAAAAATATTTACAAATTGTAAACAAAAATATCTCAACAATTTCATTGAAAAAACCATGTTTTTTTCATTGAAAAAACATATATTTTTCAGTGAACAAATTGTTTAAATCTATAAAGCATTTTGTCTAAAAATATTTACAAATTGTAAACAAAACAATTTACTAAATCAAACAAAAAGGATTACTGGATTTTCTGAAAAGTTTAAAACAATATTTTTTTATGAAGCTTTAAAATAATTAGTGTACAAATACTAACAAATATTAAACAAAATAGTTTACTTAATCAAACAAAAATATATGCTGGATTTTTTGTAATATATCAAAAAAAATTTTTGTCTGGGTCATCATCATCATCCGTTAAGCATCTATGAAATTTCACTTTGTTATATGTGTCCAAGTCTGAATGTTTATCTAAAGACGCTAAAAATATGAATGAGAATTAACGCAATGACATTAACGAATTCATTCACTCAAAAATCTTCAGTAAACAAACTATCATTGTTGCTGTGGTTATTTGTGTGTATGTCGTCATGAGTGTCGTTTTTTGCAACACAGTTTTTCTTGTTGTTTTTGGTGTTTGCATCCTAATTAAAAGTCAAACAAAAATTCATTGAATCAGTAAAGAACATTTACTGAAAATGAAATTTATTTTTAGAAAGTTTTTTTTTTACAATTTTTTGATGATAATTTTTTCTGTGTAAGTACATATTTGTTAGGTGTTTATAAAAAAATTAACCTTATATTTTTACCTGGCTGATATCAGGCTATACTTTTTTCAAAGCTAAATAATAAGAGATTATGTGGGTTAAGTTTTGTTAAGAAAACTTGTAAAATAAAAATTTTATGCCTTTTTACATTTAATTATATTTGTTCCAAATATTCGCAAAATTCGCCGTTTTTAATATTCAATAAAAGGCAAGCAGCACAAATATCGGCAAAAAGTGAGAATGAGACCATTTAGATTTGGCCTTTATCTATCCGAGACAGTAATAACAGCCACCGCTTTTTCCGCCATTTTGAAATAACCTGTAGTTCGCTTCTCATTATAAATACAGGTAAAATTTAGGTTTTGGGAAAAACGATATATGAGAGGCAGTCATGTCCTTGCACTAAATGGAACAAAATTTACAGCAGAGCTAAGACGAATAATTTTAGGACCATTTATTAATTATTAGTAGATTCTAATCATAAACATAGTTAAAATCTAGTTTTTGGGAAAAAAAGGATATATGGGATGTAGTCATGTCCTTGCACCGAATGAAATAAAATTTACAAGTTTAAGTTTTTCTGAGTATAACGTTACGAACTTTAGTTTTTATAAGCAAATTGGATTAAAACGAATTTTAGCTCGAAATAATCACAGTAAAAAAACAAACGAACTTAAATTTGTTTTCACACAGCACACATATAATAGCACAAATAGATGTCCTGATGACCATACACAAACTATAACAGAAAATAACGTCAACAAATGAATAGAAGTGAGAGAATATTTAAATTTAGTACCAGAAAGATATTGTGGCAGAGAATGGGAATAATTGCGTATGTAAATTAAATCGAATACAACTTAGTAGTTTATAACAACTGAATTGTGGCTAACTATGTAAACAAACATTTGCAGAGTTTTAATTGTAATATTTTAGGATAAATTAAGCTAGATAAATTCCAAGAGCTTCAAACCATAAACAGTAAAATCAATTTTCGTATAATTGTAAAATTACATAATGGTATTGTACCATTAATTAAATGAATACTTTGCAAATTACTAGATAATATTTAATGATTTTAACTAGACTCTATACCGTTTCGAATGACTGTACTATAGTTATATTAAATGTTTGACGTAATCATAAAGACAAAAATTAATGATAGCTTCCTGTTGTGATTTTACCAATAATGTTTGTTTTCCGTACAGAAATAAATTTGTTGCAATTATATATTTATGTATTTAATTAAAATGGTTTTCCCAAAATAATCCATATCTATATTAATAAAAGAGTAACGTTAATGAGTGACTGACTGACTGACTGATTCATTATCGCCCAACCCAAACCACTAAAGATAGAAAGTTGAAATTTCGTATGTGGACTCCCCTCAGGATGTATAGATCCAATAAGACAGGGTTTTTGGAAATTCAAACGCTAAGGGGGTAAAAGCGGTTAAAATCGGGCAAATTCGGTAACCTTATATCTCCGGATCTAACAAAGGTAGACATAAAATTCCAAAAACAGCATAATAAGGCCAAAAAATAAGCGGAAGGGTGTTTGGTACTTTTTTGAAATTTTTACATTTAGGGGCCGAAAAATGGTAAGAATATAATTTTGGTACTTTTTTTGTTAACCGTTTATCTCCTAAAGTAATGAAGATAGAATTTAAATTTAAAATGCATTCTTCTATCATTACGAAGCCCTCAAACACATTTTGATACTTTTTTGTAATTCTAATATATATAAAGGGTAAAATTGGTTGCTCTTTTTGGTAATATTTTCCATACAACTATTTTTATGCAAATTGATATACATAGTGAATGGATATGTTTGTATGTTTTCACTAAGGAAGACTTTTTTAAGGGGATTAAAAGGGGTAAAAACGGGTAAAATCGGTAGCCTTATATCTTCGAATCTAAGTAACGTAGACATAAAATTCTAAAAGCATCATAATAAGATAGAAAAATGAGCGGACAGGTGTCTGTAACTTTTTAAAATCTGTACATTTAGAGGCCGAAAAAGGGTGAAAATATAATTTTGGTACTTTTTTTTGTTAACAGTTTATCTCCTAAAGTAATAAAGTTAGAAGCTAAACTTGAAATTCATTCTCCTCTCCTTAAAAAGCCCTCAAAAACAGTTTTTTATTTTTTCAAATTTGAATACATAATGGGTAAAATTGGTAGCCCATTTTGGTACTTTTTTCCATACAACTATTTTTTATGCACATTGATACACATACTGAATTAAAAGGGGTAAAAACGGGTAAATTTGGTGTTCTTATATCTCCGAATCTAAGTAAGGTAGACATAAAATTCCAAAAGCGTCATAATATGATAGAAAAATGAGTAGATAGGTGTCTTGTACTTTTTTGAAATTTGTAAATTTAGGGGCCGAAAAGGGTAAAAATATAATTTTGGTACTTTTTTGTTAACCGTTAATATTTTAAAGTAAAGGTACTTTTTCGAAAACCTACTTTTTTGAAAATGTAGTTCTAAGAAATGGTACTTTTTGAAAAATGTTTTTTGGAAAGGGTACTTTTTTGGAAATGGTACTCTTTTAAAAATGGTTACTTGTTGAAAAGTTACTTTTTTTTGGGCTCTGTACACCAAAGAGTAAATTAATCGTATTGTTTTCGGTACGTTGTCCATCAGTCTGTCTGTCTGTCTTTCTGTCTGTAACAGGCTGTTTTCTCGAGAGCCGTAAGAACTATGGGATAAAGATTAAAGGGTGTTTTAAAGCGAGCAACGAAACATGACACTTTTATACAGTCTCTTCTATATAGACTCTCGAAATTTTCAAAGTTAGTGTTAATTGGTGTAGGTCTGTAGAATATTTAACACAACAAAAATTAAAGAGTGTTCTGAAAGTTAATGTAATTTCGACTATGCAGCTTAAACAGTTTGCTGTATCTTGAAAACCGTTAGAAGCAAACTCTTGAAATTTTAAAAAAACTCTAAAACTAAACAATTCCAGAATTAAAAAAGTCAAAACAATAAATCGGCAAAATGAAAAAATCGCTAAAAAGCAAAAATTCGCCAAAACTAAAAAGATCGCCAAAAAAACTAGCCAATTTTTTGGTTATATTTAAATGAGTTAATTAAGTTTTATATATCTGCACAACAATGGGGTAGCGAAGCACGCCGGGTATAGCTATTATTATATAAAAATGAGGTGTATGTATGTTTGTTTGTTTGTTTGAAGATTTTTGTTACGGTATCACGCCTAAACGGCTGAACCGATTTAAATGAAATTTGGTACACAGATATGTGGTCCACAATTAATATAGGCTATATTTGCTTCCCGGATGTTGGACCGAGAAGTGATAAAATGGGCCAAAATCACCCCTACGCATAATTCTGCCATTTGTCATTTGTTACAGCATAACGCCTAAGCGGCTGAACTGATTTAAATGAAATTAGGTACACAGATAGATATATGGTCAACAGTTAATATAGGTTTTATTTGTTTCCCGGATTTTGGACCGATAGGGGATCTAATGGGTCAAAATCTCTCCCCACCATGCATAACTCTGTCATTTGCCAACGGTTTTTTAAAATTCTTTATTGGTTTAAAAGGGGTTGCTTGCAGTTAGGTCCATAATTTTTAATCCCAAAATCGGTGGGGATATTTGATTCCCTCATTCCTACTTTCCAATGCTTAACTCTGTCATTTGTGAACCGATTTTCAAAAAACTTTTTTTTTTGTTTGAAAGGTTTTGCTTGCAGTTGGGTCCCATAATTTTTTTTCCGAAAACGTGGGAGGGGTGAGGGGGAATTTTTGGTCCCCTCAATATGGAATAATTAATACTTAATTAATGCTGAGAACAGGAAAAACAAATTTTGCGTTAAATACAAAAGGACTGGATCTTCGGCTGATTTTAGTAACTATGCTATTGCACGATCTCAATATAATATCGCCAATAAATTGGCTTATAACAACTATATCAACCGTCTAAAATCACAGTTGAAATCTAATCGAAAATATTTTTACAAATTTATATATTCTAAGCGCCGAACCTCTGGTTACCCTAAGCACTTAAAATATGGCTCATGTAGTGCTGATAACGATACGTCGATTAGCAATATGTTTGCGGATTTTTTTGCAACTACTTATTCCACTAAGTCTTATGATAAAAAAATTGTATATCCTTTTAATACATCTTGCTCATCTGGAATATATTTCCCTTATACAAACATTCACACCGTTTTATCGAACTTAAGATTGCTGCAAAACTCGTTAAGTTCTGGACCAGATGGTATACCGAGACTGTGCTGCATAATTGTCTGGTCCACTTAGCACAATTTTCAATAAGTCTATTGAATCATGTTACCTATTACTTGTATGGAAAAAATCGCTTATAATTCCTCTGTTCAAAAGTGGAAGCAAAATTGAGGTATCAAACTACAGAGGAATTGCTAAGCTTAATGCCATTCCTAAACTTCTGGAAAAAATAATAACTGATTACTTGTATCATCAAATTTCATCTCTTTTATCGCCGTGCCAACATAGATTTCATAAATCTCGTTCCACCTCAACTAATATCTTAGAAGTCACTACCATTTTTAATGAAGACTTTACAAATAATATGCAAATCGATGTGATATACACAGATTTTTACTACACAAACTGTCTCTCTTATGGGTTTTAGCAAGATGTCAATAAAATGGTTAAGATCATATCTGTCAAATAAAACTCAACAAGTCAAATTCAGGGGTGTTACATCAAAGCTCATTCAAGTTAATTCTGGCGTTCCCCAACGTAGTCACTTATATCCTATTTTATTCACGTTATTTATCAACGATCTTCCCTCTGTTATTTTGCACTCTAATATGCTGATGTATGCGAATGATGTAAAAATTTTTAACACTTTTAATAACATTAATGGTCATCATTCTCATCAATTTTACTCAATGGTGTAAAATTAATCTATTGGATTTAAATATAAATTAATTAAGTAAGGTGCGACTTAGGCTCGCACACGAAGGGTTCCGTACGAATACACATATACACGAGTACATATCATGTACTCGTACATCCCTTTTCGTTTTTGCCTCTTTTTTTCATTTTGGCAGTTTTTTCGTTGTGCTGTTTTCTTTTGTTTTAGTTTCTTTATTTTTTAAGTATTTTTCGTTGTTTTTGACTATTTTATTTTGGTTTTGGGGCTTTTTAATGTTCGTGATTTTTCGTTTTTTTTCTAGCGATTTTTCGTTTTTTGCAATTTTTTTTCGATTTTTTTTAGTTTTAGCGATCTTTTGGTTTTGGTGTTTTTAACGTTTTTTTTTACTTTTAGTTTTAGCGGTTTTAGTTTTAGCGATTTATTTTAGCTCTGACACTTTTTTCAGTTTTGGCGCTAATTTCGGCTTTAAGGATTTTTTTCGGTTTTTTGTGATTTTTTAGTTTTAGCGATTTTTTTGATTTCGACACTTTTTTCGTTCTGGCGATTTTTCTGGTTTTTGGCGATTTAATTTAGTTTTAGCGCTTTTATTTTCGTTTTGGTGTTTTTTCAATTTTTGTCGACTTTTTTCGTTTTTGATGATATTTTTCGTTGCAGCGTTTTATTTTAGTTTTAGTGCTTTTTTCGCTTTGACGACATTTTTCGTTTTTTGATCTTTTTTTTTAGTTTCTTGGTGATCTTTTCTTTCATTTTGGTTTTCTTTCATATTGGTTTTTTTATTTTTCAAGTAGTTTTCGTTGTTTTTGACTATTTTATTTTGGTTTGGGGGCTTTTTTAATGTTCGTGATTTTTCGTCGTTTTTTTCTAACGATTTTTCGTTTTTTGCAATTTTGTTGTTGTTTTTTCGATTTTTTTAGTTTTGGCGATCTTTTGGTTTTGGTGTTTTTAACGTTTTTTTTCACTTTTAGTTTTACCGGTTTTAGTTTTAGCGATTTATTTTAGCTCTGACACTTTTTTCAGTTTTGGCGCTTATTTCGGCTCTAAGGATTTTTTTCGGTTTTTGGTGATTTTTTAGTTTTAGCGATTTTTTTGATTTCGACACTTTTTTCGTTCTGGCGATTTTTCCGGTTTTTGGCGATTTAATTAAGTTTTAGCGCTTTTATTTTCGTTTTGGTGTTTTTTCAATTTTTGTCGACTTTTTTTCGTTTTTGATGATATTTTTAGTTGTAGCGTTTTATTTTAGTTTTAGTGCTTTTTTCGTTTTGACGACATTTTTCGTTTTTTGATTTTTTTTTAGTTTCTTGGTGATCTTTTTTGTTTTGATGAGTTTTTGCGTTTTAGCGATTTTTTTCATTTTTGTGCTTTTTTTCTTTAAGCGCTTTTTTCGTTTTAGCGTTATTTTCATTTAAAATTTTTTTAATTTTGGATTTTTTTAGTTTTAGGGTTTTTTAAAATTTCAAGATTTTACCTCTTCCAAATACAGCAAATTGTCTAAATTACATAATCACAATTACATTAACTGATAGAATACCCTTTAATTTTTATTGCTTTAAATGTCGGTGCTAATTGGTTTAGTCTATTCTACAGACTACACCAATTAACACGAACTTTGAAAACTTAAAGTGTCTATATATAAGTGTCTGCATATAACATTAGGATTTCAACATTTTTCGTTGCTCGCTTTGGAACACCCTTTAATTTTTAACTGTCATATACTTGTTGTTGTAGCGGTCAAAGTTTTACATATTCTGTGAAATTTCATTCATTTCATTTCATTTTCGTGATCACATATCAAAATGGAGTACTTGGATTTATGAAACTCTGGTCTAAAGAGTTTTCGGATCCTTATCTTACAAAAACTTTATATATATCGCTCGTTAGTCTTATTCTTTTATATGGATCTATTATATCGGATCCAAAAGCAGTTTTTAATCTTCTGTCTACGAGGTCTTGGATGGAATTTGTACGTTTTGCTTTCTTATAAAAGTAGTTTTGGTCTTATTAAGTTACCAACTTTAACAAGTCGTCGATCGATACTTAGCATTTTATTTGTTCTAGGATTAATTCATGGTGATGTCGATTCGGAGTTCCTGCTTAGTAAAATAAATAGCAATGTTCCGTCTAGACAAACTCGCAATTATTAGTTGTTAAGTTTGAAATACTATAGATCTATTTATGCTAATAATAACTATTTCCGCCGTGCATGTGAAAATTTTAATAATTGCTTTCATCTTATATATTTAAATAATTAAATTATGTACTTTGTCGTTTGTAACTAATTTGTATATACTTGTAATGAGTAAGGATTTCAAATCTAAGACTTTAATAAATATAAAAAAAATAATGCTAAATTTAAAGTAGAAAATAGTTTTGTTTAAAGAATTTTTAAAGGCGCTGCCTGTTTTCCGATGGCGAAAGAGTTCTTTCTTTCGTAGAATTACATTTCAAACATAAACAAGAAAGGTATCTTTCGACATCGATTTTAGTTTACCTTTTGTGTATTTAATAATAAAATGATTAGAAAAAATTTTAAAGTTTTATGTACTGTATACAACGCAGTTTTATTCAAAGTGTTACTTTTTCACTTTATTTGACATCATTTTCAATACTGTTGCATTTATGGATGGCAAAAATTGTTCTTGTGTCGCAATAACTTTTTTAAACTTCAATTCAAAAACCTCAAAAAGGTTTTGTCTTCTATAAAAAAAAAATAATAAAAACACAGCTGCAAGTAAAATCGTAAAAAGAAGCACAAAAGTAGTAAGTAGTAAGCTGCATTAAAACATTTTTCTAGGTAAATTAATTTATTCGTCTTTTGGTGACACAAAATTCAAGCTGTATTTTTTTATTTAAAAATATAAAATAGTTCATATTTTGAAACGACGTCATTATGCATGTATTCAGTTACCTAATCATGCAAGTCCCATTTATTTTAAATATAAATAGTAAATATTTGTGTATGTATATAAGGCATACCTTCAGGCCATATTAGTACATGTGAACATTATGTTCTCTTTCATCATATGTTTCCCAACACATGCCAGTTTGGCACTGACAATTTAAATACATATGTATGTGCATTAGGGCGTCTCGAAAAAAAAAGTTCGCCGTACACCACCGAATACGAAGTAATGTTGTAAGACATTTTCAAAAAAATTTTTTTAAATTTTTTTTGCCGAAAGTAGGGGTCGCCAAAATACATTTTTCGTAATATCTTCGACATTTATAGTCCTATCTCAAAGTGTGATATATCGATGTTTTCGTCTTGAGGAGGCCAATATTTTGATTTAATAGTCATTAACCTCAAATATCTCATTCTAGTATTTACCTACCAGATCTCAGTTTCTACCACCCTAATGTACCACCCTATTGTCAGAAAATTACAGCCCGCAAAAAATCATTAAACTTTTGTTAAAGAAGTTTTTCGATATTTCCAACAGAACTGTTAAAAAATACAATTTATGTTTTTTGCCGAATGTAGGGGTTACCTTTTTGAGTATTTTTGTCAGATTTTCTGTATTTACTGTCGGATCTCACAGTGCGATATATCGATGTTTTTGTCTCGAGGAGGCCAATGGTCATCTTTAATATTCATTGACCTCAATATAACCGTTCTAATAGTTAAGGCTGTTCTTATGAAATATTTCCATAATTCAGGTAGATCTATAAGAAAAAAATTCATGTTTTTTGTCGAGCCTAGGAAATGTGATTTTAAATTGATTTGAAATTGATTTGAAATTTTTCGTACAAAATTTTATACCCGGAAATCCATCTTTCGGTTAGACGTTAACGGGAGATTAAGTAAATTCGAGTTAGTTTAAATCCTCTAATAATGGAAGTAGCACCGTTATTACTCTCATAGTTTATTTATTTTTGTATTATCCATGAAATATCTGTTGGAATTATCAGTATTTAATCGTGTCGTGTCAAGAATTAATTTAAATAAACTAAAAAATGTCTTTTACTATCAGTGAATTAAACAACACTAAATTACCAACTAAGGGTGATGTTATTAATTTCTTTTTACATCTTCGGCATAACGCTGGTAGAATTCGAAAGCTGGGTGCTTTTAAACAAGAAGTTTTGAGAGGTATCATCATTTTGTGGCAGCGCGCAGGCATTCCAGTAATGTCGGTAAGTGGTGTTCGTAAAAGTTTGGATAAGTTTCTGAATGATTACTACAAAATGGTAAAATATAAATTCGAATACAATGTAAATGAGTGGAATAGATTGTTCTTAATTTCGCGTTGTAAGTGCGGTATTGAAAGAAATATTGCATGCAATTGCACAGCCTCTGATAAAATTCCAGACCACGCAAAAGAGTTTTTCATCGATCAGTGCGGTCCACGATTGTTGACTATAGATTATGTTGCTGATATGATGTCGACGAGTAGCAACGGTGAAGAAATGTCGAAGACTGTTGAATCATCTTATGGGTTGCGTGACGAATTTGTCAGCGTTGGGTATAATGTAGACAGTGAAGAAGAGCAGGAGTTTGAGGAAAATTTTAACGATGTATCACAGACTTTAAAAAAATTTGTAGTGGCTGACATTTCATTGCATAATTTTAGTTCAGCTTTGGATCGCAGCGACACATCAGTTCGATACGGTGCCTTACTTGCGACCATGTTAATTAAAGATTTAAAGTTGTCGATTACCGCAAAAACAAATGAAGAGTTATCACAAGAAACTGCCGAAAGCATATGCCAGTTTTTTGATGGACTTGTCATCGACAAAAACAAAATATTTAGGGAACGTGTAAAATTCTGTAAGCAAGCAACAGTCGCAGCAAAATGTAACGATTTAATAACGTGCATTTCTTTCGATGGTAAAAAAGAGCCTACTTTGAAAAGAATAACGGAGGCAAATGTGACTCGGAATGTTGTTGTCAATGAAGAGCATATCACTGTATTGAAAGAGCCACACTCCAAATTCATTGGCTATGCTACGCCCACTGACAGCACCGCTATGGAAATCCAAAAAAGTATAGTAGATTTCTTAAGGAATGGAAACTTCAGTACGGATAACTTAGTAGCTATTAGCTGCGATGGAACTCCTACCAACACTGGTTACAAAAATGGAATCATTCCAAGAATGGAACGCCAGTTACAGAGGCCGTTGCAATGGTTCGTGTGCCTATTCCACTTCAATGAATTACCATTCAGTGCTTTATTGAGATCATTGCTTGGCAAACAGAAAGGACCTGGACTCTGGCCAGGAAGTATTGGAGAAGGAATTCAGAATTGTACGCAGTATTCTGTAAGTTTCGCATACTTTTCTTCAATGAAATTTTAATCATGCCATTAACAATTCGGATCTCTATTGTTTACTCCATTCTGTTAGGTCAATAAAAATTTCGAGCGAATTGAAATGGGAGAAATGCCAGCAAACATAGAAGGATGGAGTATTCGAGGCGATCAGTCGTACTTGTATCGTATGGTTCGAACTGTCCATACCGGAGAATGCGATGATAGATTAGCCAGCGAGAAGCCCGGAGCTATTAGCACAGCGCGCTGGTTGACAACTGCCTCTAGAATTCTCCGGTTTTATGTAACGTGCGCTAAACCCCCAGTTATATTGAAAAAACTGGCTGAGTTTGTTATGAAAGTTTACGCGCCATTTTGGTTTCTTGTGAAAAGCCAACCACTTGCAATTCACGGAAGTCGCCACGTTTTTAAATATATATCTTGGATTCGTCAATTGCCAGAAGATGTTCAACAGATACTTCGTCCGTCGATAGAAAATAACGCGTACTTTTTCCACCCCGAGAATGTATTGTTATCGATGATAACGGACCAAGATCCGCTAGTACGTTCAGACGGCTATAACAAGATTTTGTCTGCGCGAAATGAAGCAGCAGTAGGCATTCGTCAAATGTACAAGTTAAAAATTTCATAGACTTCGAAAGTGACTCATATTACCATATGATCAATTGGACCAAATTTGAATTGACTGAGCCGCCGTGCTTGCAGTTCTATATGCAAGACCAGCTGGAAGCATTACAGTTTTCAAAAGAAATAATCGAGATACCAGGTAGCACAAGAAAAACAACTTTGTTTGATAGTTTTGTTGACTAACCTTAATTAATTTCACAGAATATCCGTGCCATTCTCAAACCACCGAGCGTTTTGTTCATGTAGTACACGAGTCTGCCATGGCTGTTACCGATGAGCAACGCCTAGGCCACATTTTTTCCAAGCTCGAAAGCCGTGAAAAATATAGCCAACTTGGGTCATTTCAAAATATGATTAAATAAAATTGTTTTAATATACACAGATCTTTGAATTTTTATTGTATTGGTACAGATATTATGGTAAGTTCGAAAAGAGTGTATCACTATTTAAAAAAGAAGATACTAGGCAAAAACATCGATATATAATACTATAAAATCCGACTGTGAATACCGAATATATGATAACTGTTTAAAAAGTCAACCCCTACATTCGGCAAAAAACATAAATTATATTTTTTTAACACTTCTGTTGGAACTATCGAAAAACTTCTTTAACAAAAGTTTAATGATTTTTTGCGGGCTTTAATTTTCTGCTTTTAGGGTGGTACATTAGGGTGGTAGAAAATGAGATCTAATGGGTAAATACTAGAACGGGATACAAAATACCATTGACTATTAAAGCAAAACATTGGTCTCTTTGAGACAAAAACATCGATATATCACACTTTGAGATCCGACTGTAAATGCCGAAGATATAACGAAAAATGTATTTTGGCGACCCCTACTTTCGGCAAAAAAAGTTAAAAAAAATTTTTTTGAAAATGTCTTACAACATTACTTCGTATTCGGTGGTGTACGGCGAACTTTTTTTTCTTGCCTATATGGCGAGACGCTCTAATGTGCATATATGTGTATATCTTTCTACTATATCCCACTTGACCTGAGATTCGATATAAACGAATGTTCGCTGAAGCGAAGAAATTTCGAAACAATACTCTTTTATGAATCCAAATTGATAATTAGGCTAAGGTTCGTAACGTTATATTCAGAAAGAATTGGGCATGATTAATATTCCAAGGAACAAGGGAAAAATTAACATCAACTTAATTTTTCAACATACACAGCAGAACAGAGTAGCGCCACTTTCGGAAGCCGCTACACTTCCATCGTCAGTGCTCACGTGTATTTGCTTTTCACCACTTGTCAGGTGGCTCTGTTGAATGTGATTTTAGTTCTTATATATACAACTTTTTCGTGAAAATTGAATACGAGAATTAAATCACTCTCAAGCATGGTAGAATTATACTACAGGTAGTAGCCAAGCTACAACAACCCAACAACAGCAAAAACAACACGGCTTTTTATTGTTGTTTATGTTCGAGGTTGTCAAAAAGCACAAAAGAAAATTTGAGAAAAATTTATATGTTCACATGTGTGTGTTTACTTCGCCATGTTTTTTTCCGAAGTGTGGGTGTGTGTTGGTATAACATAAACAACTTTTGACAGAGTCGAACTCAAAAAAAAGTTCGTTAACGCTTCACCACTACCTGTATTATTCTACCATGCTCTCAAGCTGATATTAAAGTGCATTTCTCCAGCGTTGCCATCGGTTTATTTTTCTTCATTCCCATTTTTCTGATTTCTGTTCTACTCAAGACAAACTTTTTTGGTTTGATTTTATACTTAAGTATATATGAACATGTAAAGATGTGTGACGATGGAAGTGTAGCGGCTTCCGAAAGTGGTGCTACTCTGTTCTGCTGTGTATGTTGAAAAATTAAGTTGATGTTAATTTTTCCCTTGCTCCTTGGAATATTAATCATACCCAATTCTTTCTGAATATAACTTTACGAACCTTAGCCTAATTATCAATTTGGATTCACAAAGCAAATACGTTCGAAATAATCATATTAATAAATACTCTTTCATATTTCTTCGCGACATTTTTACGAATGTGGACGATAGCCTAGTGGATGTGCGTTAGTCTGTTAAGCAAGAGGTACCGTGTTCGAATCTGTCTGACTGCATCGCTAGTTAAAGAATTAAAATAACTCATACGTACACAGAAAAAATTATGATAGCATTTTTTTAAACAAATATGTTTTTGAAACTGATTTTAAATCTTTATTACTGTCTCTATTTAGTTTGATCCCTGCGGAAAATTTGGTGACAAATGATCCAAAAGTACTCGTCCTATGACTTGAGAAAGTGAGACTGGTGCCAAAAATAAGGAGTAGTGAATGGTGAAAAAAGACATATTGTGTAAATGGTCACATATTAACCATTTTCAGTCAATTTAGTTGGTACTCCGGCTAGTATTGTAGTAAACGGCACTGAACAAATTCGATGCATCTGGATCTAAGGCCTATCACATAGTATCTATATAATAGTAATTGTCTCCCTTCAATGAGACTGGTATGCCACTCAGGAACTTGTTCCGTAACTATATTCAGATATTAACTCCAGCTTAACTGGTATTTAAAACATTGAAATTTAAGTTCCCCTGTGGTGGAGTGGGTAGTATACTAGCCTGTCATGCTGGAGGTTTTCGGCTCGAATCCTATCAAAGACACCGCTTAAAAATAGAATACAATTTTTACTTAGATTGGTAACAATAAAAAAATAAATTAATCGATTATAACAGCTATATTATTCTACACCGATTAGGACTCCATAAGATAGTTCAGAGACAAGTTACAAGGTGCATACAAAGTATCAATTAACCCCATCCCAGGCCATCCCCATGTAAAAGTGGCTGGTCCGCTTCATAGGAAGTGTTATAACTCGGACTAATCCCTACCACCTGAGGACCGGTCACGTGACTTTTTTTTGTGCCAGTTCCATTTACTGCAGGGATAAATAATTTTGTTTGATTTATTATTTCATTTCATTTACTTGCCGCCAATGTTGGCAACCTGATAAAATTATGAAATTCTTTGATTTATTTTTTATATTTCTCTAAAACATTTTTCGATTGAAAAAATCGGAATTTTTTTTCAAACAAATTATTAAAAATTTTTGAATTTGAATTTACAAATTTCTTTATAGGACCTAATTTGAACAAATTTACATTTAATTCAGGGAATTTGGTATTTGAAGTGAAAAATTAGTTTTTTCTGTGGATGTGTGTTAGTCTGTTAGCCTGGAGGTACCGTGTTCAAGTCTGATTTACTGGAGCGCAAGTTAAAGAACTAAAAGATAAATAAAATAAATAAATACAAAAATAAAGATAATAATCTTCAAAAATTGCTTTTGCTCCTGCCTTTTTGCGATATCGAAATTTGTTCGATATTGGCTCACCTTTAATATTGCTAACGAACCTTCGAAATCGAATATTTTTTGAAACAAAACTGAGCGACAGGTAAACTTTTTTCGATTCATTTTTGAGTGTCTTTCTCGATAGTTTTACACGATAAATGTTCGAGATATATTCGAAACTGATATCATTAACGAAAATCGTGGTCAAGTGGGATACCATTCTTTGTTTTTTTCTTTAAAAAGCCAACAATTTGATATATTACCCAGCTTTATTTGAAAAAGCAAGCAACATTTTAATTTTAATATATAATTTGTCGCATAACAATAAAATTTAACATGCTTTAATTTGCTTATTTTATTAATAAAATAAAAGGAAAAAAATGTTAATTAGTGATATTGAAATTGGTTTAATATTAATGAACATTTATAAGCTTTAATATTTATGCTTTCGAATTAAAATATGTATATAGTTTTTTTGTGTTAATATACATTTCTATGTATATGTAAATGTACGTAGTTTTAAGCTTGCAAAAAATATATATTTTTTTAAATAATAGTCACATTTAGTGGGATATGTGTAATTATCAGGGCAACCAAAAATATAATATATCATATTTTTTAGGCGCCCTATGATCCAATTGGAGTTAAAGGAACATATATATGTAGGATAAAACATTACCGCACTTATTTCCGCATCAAATGAAACACTTCTTTTAGTTAAATATAGTTAGATTTAATATAATAGTGATTTATTAAAAGTTTAAGGGATAATTAAAAATAATACATGTAAACTTAGTATTAGCGCACGCAGGTCTTCACTACTCAACTTACTTCAACAAACTGTCACGTCTCTAATTCGTCTTCCCTCCATCAACTGTCTGTTCCATTGTCGCTGTTCTGCCTTTTACTTGTCTGTCAGTATTTCGTCTTGTACTCGCTCTCTTCCTAGCCCATCAGGTAAGGTCGACTATGGTAGATACCCTACATTCGGCCCTCCTGACGGCAATACGGCTCGGATTGCCACCTTTTCAGAAATTCAGCTACAGTGGTTGTCTCCATAGGGCCCTCATGATCTCCAACCTTTTCTACACCATACCTTCCGTGAGGTAACTTCTCAGTAATTTTGTAAGGACCGAGGAACTTTCCCCTTAACTTCAGCCCTGTTCCAAACTGAGTCCGCTTGATGGCGACCAACTCATTAACTCCGTATTCTGCCTCAGTTTTCCGCTTACTATTGAATGTCTTGCAATTCTCTTGCTGGATCTTGACTATGTTATCTCGAGCTTCTGAACGAATTTCATCACGATCAGCCATTAACTCCCTTAGAGCTTCATCATCTAATGCTTCACGTAAATCGGGATAATCTGGCAACCTCATATCTACTCCGATCATCAACTTAAACGGCGAAAATTGCGTGCTTCTGGACGTTGTGGAATTTATAATACTTTGAACGCGTCGCACATGCCGATACCAATTTCTAGGATCTTCACTGCATAGTTTTGACAACATCGGAACGACTATTTTGTGAATTCGTTCCACCTGACCATTTCCACGCGGAACACCAGTGGCGATTAGCAAATGCTGAATATTTTCCCCTTTACAATAATTCTCGAATGCATGGGATGTGAACGCTGCACCTCTGTCGCTAACAATTCGCGTAGGGTTTCCAAAAACTGCCGACTGCCTTTCTAAACACTCTATTACTGCTTTCGAATCTGTGGATTTCGTCGGATAGAGCCATACGAATTTGGTAAACCCATCCACTACAACAAAAATATTATTGTACATCTTCTTGGTAGTCTCCATTGGACCCACATGGTCGACATGATATGTTTTCAAAGGAATATCCTCTTTATCAATTGGCCGCAAAAACCCCTCTTTTTTACCTGATTTGGCTTCAGCGATAATGCACTCGATACAATCTCTGACTACTCTTGCGACCTTTTTTGACAACCGTGGTATATAATACTGTTTCTCGACTATTTCTTGGGTCTTAACAACACCATAGTGACCCTGCTTGTGTGCAATCTTTATAACCTCTTCCTCCATCTGAACTGGTACAACTATAAGTTCCTTAACGGGATCATTAAATAGAACACCATTCTTCAGGTAGAAGCCCTCGTAATTACCGTGCTTTAATATTTCTCTTATTGTTTTCGTCCACTCATCGGCCTCTTGAGCTTCTCTCATTCGGTGGGTTAGACTGCTTTCAACGATCAGGCAACACATTCGGCTCAGTGCATCTACATGCTTCATTCTGGTGCCTGGCCTATGTTCAATTTCATAAGAAAAATCTTGTAAAAACATGGCCCATCAAGATATTCTATCTGGAACATCCCTTTTGTTCATCGTCATCTTAAATGCACTACAATCTGTCACAATTTTGAACGGTAACCCCAACAGATACACACGCCACTTTTTTAACGCTTCGATAATAGCCAGAACTTCGAGTTCATACGAATGATACCTTTCCTCATAAGGTTTTGTTCTTCTACTCATAAATTGTACTGGATGTAGTTCTTGATCGTCTAAGCTCTTTTGTAACAGCATAGCACCATAGCCATATTTGCTTGCGTCCGCATGGACTTCCGTTTTCGCACCTGGATCATATAATTTCAACACAGGAGCGCTCACCAAAGCTTCCTTTAGTTGCTGACGCGATAGCAATACTTCTTCTGTGATCCTGAAAGGGATATTTTTTCGCAGCAAATCAGTTAATGGTTTAGCTACTACCGCATAACTCTCTATAAATTTTCGGAAATACGACGTCAAGCCTAGGAATCTTTCAACCATTTTCCGATCGGTGGGGATAGGAAAATATTTCACTGCTCTGATCTTTTCATCTGAAGGCCTTATAGAACCACCCTTTACCACATAGCCTAAAAAGTTTACTTCATCCTGTAATATTTGACACTTAGACCATTTGATTCGAAGACCATACCGTTCAGCTATATTCAACACGATTTCAAGCTTTCTCAGACCGTCTATCACATCCTTGGAGGGAATTACAATATCGTCCATATAAACGATAATAGTACCGTCACGTATCAACTCCATCAACACTGCTGTTATGAATCGCGTAAAAACTGCTGGCGAATTGCATATACCAAAGGGAACATAGAGGAATTCAAACTGCCCATTACTTGTTACAAATGACGTATATTTCCTTGACAACTTTTCCACTGGAACGTGGAAGAATCCATTCATTAAATCTAGTGTAGAGTATACGTTAGCATTCTGCAATTTATCCAAAACCTCATCCATCAGTGGCATAGGAAAATGATCACGTACGATTTTTATCTTTCTATAGTCGCAGCATAATCGCCTTGAGCCATCTTTTTTCGATGCCAAAACTATTGGTGACGCATACTCGGCTGTGCTTGGCTGGATTATCTTCTGCTTCAACCATTCTGAAATTTGTTCATCTACCCAACGCTGATCGGTAAATGGAATACGTCTCGGTCGTTGGTAAACTGGTATATCATCTTTCACAACAATTTTCATCTCAACTGGGCTCTTAAAATCATTACGTGGCTTATATTTGTAATCATAGTTTTTACTTTGTCGGCAATTTTCTTCTCTAAGTGATCGAGCTTTAAATCTACTTCAGCCTTGTATTCTTCGACATTCAAACAAATGCTCTCAAATTCTTTCAATAAATAGTTCTCTTCGCACGGCTTTCTAAATAATGCCTCGCCGTTCTTGATAATTACTTCAGCTTCTTTCATAAGACTGTTGCCTATCATTATGGAGTGAATAGCGTCATTCTCCCTAACGACATAAAACGTAATATCAAAAATCAACCCATCTATTTCTACCGGTGTATCGAAACGACCCATTGTACAGATAACGCTGTCACCAATGCCAAACAAATTTACTCTTTCAGGTACAAAATCGACGTCACCCAGCAGTACCAACGTATCGTTTCGCATAATGCACACATCACAACCAGTGTCAATTAGTGCTGTCAAACTTTTATCTTTTATTAAAATATCTTTGAAAATCAGATTCGGACCCTTTCGCACCATGTTTGCCTGACTTTGCTCTGACTTTACTGCTCTTGTTTCGGGTTTTCTATTCTGGCATTCGAAAGAACGATGTCCAAACTTTTGACATTTAAAACACTTCACTTGTCTCTCGGGACACTGTCGTGCCAAATGTGTAGACGCGCCGCATTTGTAGCACTTTCTGCTAGTTTCACCCGTTTTCGGACTGTCAGGTTCTACTCTCTTCTCCATTGTCACAAACTCTTTACCTCTGTTTAGCGACCGAGGATGGAGTCTGACCTTTTCGTATACCTGAATCTGTCTTTTAAGTTCTTTTATATCGCTCGCCTGGTACAAAACGGTTTTATTATATTTAGAGTCCGGAATTCCCTCAATGAAATAATCAACTACGCTTGCCTCATCTAAATCTATTCTTTTTCCTAGCTCCATTAAGCTATACAGATACTCGAGCATTGTTTCATTGCGATTTAATCTCCGACCACGTAGCTGGCGATGCACTTCTGCTGACGAAAAATTTACACCAAATTCGCCCTTCAAACACTCCTTCAAGCTGGACCAATTCTTTATGCCATTTTGGCTCTTAACGAACATTTTAGCAGCCCCAACCAGCAACTGTCGCCCATACACAAACATCTGAAGTGAACTCCACTGCACTATTTCGGCCATTTCATCGAAGTCAGTAATCCACTGAATAACGTCAGGTGAATTCGTTCCGCTAAACGTAGATAGGCTATCTTCAACATCTTTAAGCGTGTACATACTTTTTGATACAGGGACTATTCCCACTTCGCTCACACTGGCACCGGCCGCATTACCTGCAGCAGGACCGACTGCACTGGCGTCTTCCAAAGCGTCCAAAAAATCTAGTTCGTAGTGTTCTAACAGTCTCTTCTGTAAGTCCGCCTTAAGTCCACTCGTGTTCAAGCCAAGTCTACCCAATTCCTCCTTCAACCCAGCTACACCTAAACCCAATATTGTCTCTCTGTCCATTATTACAATCAATGCAGTCAAAATATAATAATATCAAAATATAATAATACCAAAATATAATAATATCAAAATTCAATCAATATATTAAATGAAATTTCAGTTGAATAAAATCAACCAAAAGATACTCAACTAACATCAATCCCGAATCTAGTAAAAATTCACAGACATTCAATCAAACAATTCAAAATCAAATCAAAGTATCCGCTGAATTCCAATTTAGAATTTAACAACAATTAATTAAAGAATCCAATCGTCATATAATCAAAATAATCTACCTGTTAACGTTAAAATGTTATACAATTATACTCCAAATTATGCGAAATTATAATGAATTTCCCTCTGTCTAATAATCTCTTCAAGATCCAATTTAAATTAGTCAAAAGTCCGAATCGAATTACCATAAGTCACTTTACAATATGCCAAAGCAACCAAAATATTTTTCTTTAACAATTTAAAAATAAATCAATGAACACACTACTTTACTTATCTGCTACAATTCTGCCACCGCACACGTCATCAATAATTTGTCTGCACAACACCATCAGCATTCACTTCTTTCTAGGCAAAAAATTCTGCTTACCCTTCACTAAGCTATCTGCTGTTACTCCCTTTTCTTCTTTTTCTTAAATCTCCTCTCAGCAACTCAATTTAATGATTTTCTTTTCTCGTTCAGTTTTCTTTATTTGCACCACCGTACACACACAGTTTATTTTCAGCTATTGTTGTTTTATATTTGTAACCACACTCAACACAACACGATCTGTTCTTTTATTGCTGCAAAAGATTTGGTTTTTTCTTCTTTCTAACGACTGTTTATCTTTAAAAAAATAACTATGTGTTCTGTTTTCACTCAACACAACAAGTTTTTATCTTTACACACATATTTCTTATTAGTCGTCAACTGAAGTGATTTTGGTGGTGGGTTTCCTAATGTTCTCTGTTTCTCTTCATCTCTTTTTCTCTATTCTTGTTCATTTCGTTTTTACTAGCTATTGCTATAAAAAAAACATTATGATGTTGGATGATGCAATTAACTTTATCCAAACGATCACTTTTGCTTAAATTCCTTCTTTCAGTTTTATTCTGGAACTTTCTTAGCGAATTTTTTCTTTCAGTTACAACAATAGTATATATCTTGTTAGTGCAAGTATATAACATTTACACATCTATTTTTCATTCTACACAGACTCACAAAATTTACTAGTTCAGTACGGCAAATTTTTTCCAATTCTATATAATTATTTCAACTTTTGTTCAAATGTTTCACTTTTTCTTTATCATAAAAACTTTCAACCGACTATACAGACATATTTTCTATAAAACTGTTTGGATTGTTTTTCCACTAAATTGTTTGCACCTTTCAACCACTTTTATGCACTTTAAACCGGGTATCCCAATAGCGTGGGATGTTTTAACATATCGGGCGAGCCCCCATTTGTAGGATAAAACATTACCGCACTTATTTCCGCATCAAATGAAACACTTCTTTTAGTTAAATATAGTTAGATTTAATATAATAGTGATTTATTAAAAGTTTAAGGGATAATTAAAAATAATACATGTAAACTTAGTATTAGCGCACGCAGGTCTTCACTACTCAACTTACTTCAACAAACTGTCACGTCTCTAATTCGTCTTCCCTCCATCAACTGTCTGTTCCATTGTCGCTGTTCTGCCTTTTACTTGTCTGTCAGTATTTCGTCTTGTACTCGCTCTCTTCCTAGCCCATCAGGTAAGGTCGACTATGGTAGATACCCTACATATATATATATATACTTTTTTTTTCTGTATGTCTTACAAACATATAAGGAAGTTATTTATCCGTTTCAGAACTTTATAAGAATTTTGGCATCGATTCATATTGAATAACTTTAAAGTTTTTTTTTTTTGTAACATATTTATAATTATTATAGAAAATATGAGTGTTGGATTATATTACGTCACATAGAGGAGACTTCGGTTAACTAAATTAAGTTTGTATGAGATGAATGCAAGAATTTACAGGAAAAAAAGTCTTGTATTCTATTTCATGTCGAAAGTTAGTTAAATAGTAAATATTTCGTTATAAAAAGCATCCACCTTCATAAGTGGTAAAAGTGAACAAGAACGCTGATGAGACGGTGTACGTGTATGTTAATAGCTTCATGCACACGTACACGATGCTCGCGTCATTCACGTGCTCAAGCCGAGTAATAATAATATAAACACATCGAATCAGTATATCATACTTGGAGCTTTCAAACTTCACACATAAAAAGTTGATCACATGTAGTCTGACATTTAGTTGATAATAAGATGATTTGAATTTATCTTATTACAAATTCCCTAGCAAGTATTCAGCTTGTACGTGTATGTTGAAAGCTTCATGCACGTACGACCGTGAGTACACAGAAAAAACTAGTTTTTCACTTCATATACAAAATTCCCTGAATCAAATATAAATTTGTTCAATTTAGGTCCTATAAAGAAATTTGTAAATTCAAATGCAAAAATTTTTAATAATTTGTTTGAAAAAAATTCTGATTTTTTCAATAAACAAATTGTTTCATTCAAAAAATGTTTTAGAGAAATATAAAAAATAAATCAAAGAATTTCATAATTTTATCAGGTTGCCAACAGTAGCGGTAGGTAAATGAAACGAAATAATAAGTCAAACAAAATTATTTATCAAACTAAATAGAGACAATAATAAATATTTAAAATCAGTTTCAAAAACATGTTTGTTTAAAAATAAGCTATCATAATTTTTTCTGTGTACTTCGCTTTAAGTATGGTACTCTGTTCATCATTTCGTGCGAAGTGCTGTCAAAAGTCCATATAAAAAAAATTTACACAAATTGCTCACGAAAAATTGTCTGTTTATTTTGTGAAAAACATATGATACGTATCTACAACATTTTGAGCCTTCATGCGAAATAATATGAGCACCACTTTTTCCGTGTGGAATTTACAACAAACACATTGGGGGTTTTTTTTAATGTACACAATTGCAGCATACTTTCAAGGGCTGGTTATGATTGGTTACTTGTCATATTTCTCGTATGAAAAAACCAATGTTGATCAAAATTTTTCGCAAATTTGAACAGAGTACTAAGCTTTACATTTGAGTCACGTATAAGTCACGTATGTGGTAAGTATACGTAAAGTCTAGTGTAAAGAATGTGGGTAAATGTCATTCTAAACCATAGTCGCTCATACTGGCACCAGAGTTCCGAACATTATGCAGCTCGTATATGTATACAGCCGACTGAAAATCAATGTACTCTCTAGAGAGTAACAAATAAATAACAACTTTATTCAGTTGTATGAAAGCTTGTTGTTTTTTTACGTTCTTGTTTTTCTTTTCAATAGGCACACAATGGAATACTACTAACACATACTCATAAGCACTAATACTAAATGAAGAACTCATTTCTCTCGATGGCCAGCACTGTGCTAAGCACACATTTGTGTTTTGTTTTGTTTTGCTTACCAATGTAGCCTGAAATAGTGGATCTTGAAATAAAATTATATTTCTAGATGTTTTTACCATGTTTTGTGTATTGAGCAGGGAAATTTAATAAGTGTACTAATTTTCAAGAAAATTTGTACTTTTTTCAGTCCGATTGTACTAAATTCTTGTTCTATTATTTTAAAATATTTTTTACTCAATATTACATGTAGAGGTGTGTAAAAAACTTATCAATTAATAAAAAAAGTAACACTGAAGTGCATTCGCTCTAAGTACTTATACGTGATGGTGCCGATGAAAAGGGACCTTATTTTCTGGAGCCCGAAATTGAGTTAGGCAAGTCTCCTAAAACTGGATACAATTTTGAAAGGAATGCCGTTTTTCTACGAGTGAAAAAATTAACTAAAGTACAAGGTTTTAGTATATAAAAATAGCATTTCGGAAATGAGATCTCAACTTCCCCAATGTATTTCATATGAGGGAAGTTAAATTTCCGTTTTCTCTAAATGTAAGTCATTTCGGCGATCAATTTAGGGACATTTCTACTTATAAAGTAGGGAAAACATGCCTAAGCAGTGATACAAGCCATAATCTCAAAATCGAAAATTTTATTCAAACAGCTATTTCGGTTCTATTGAAAACAATGTGTGTAATTTTTTAAGTCATGGAAATATAACTATATACGGACACCACTTCGTGATAAAAGACCAGAAAAAAAGACCCGTGTCTCCCAGTTTTGCCTCAAGTCATGAATTTTTTTCATGGGGCCCAAAAATTTGGGGCCTCGGTGTCATTTTTGCAAGAAACTGATCATTTTCTCAGGCTCATATCTTGCAAACAGTGCGGAATTTTGATTTAGCTCTTGTCATAAAGAACAAAAATTAAGAACATATAAAATTAAAAAAACTTGATCTTCAAAATCAAAATCGCAAAAAACTTTAAAAAATTAATTTTTTTACCCGTTTAGGTCCATAGGCAGCAAACAGTTGAAAATTCAAGGAAACAATTGACCACAAAAATGTACCTAAGATCTTACTAAACAACTTTTTAGAGCATATGAACTTCCTAGGAATTATTCTTAATACCGTTTATGTAGCGCTTAGGTAGCCGCAAAAGTAAAAAATCTAATTTTTTTAAGTTTTTTGCGATCTTGATCTTGAGGATGAAGTTTTACCTACAACTTTGTCTCAAAGAGTAAATCAAAACTCCGAACGGTTTGCAAGATATGAGCCTCAGAAAATGATCAGTTTTATGCAAAAATGGCACCGAGGCCCCAAACCTTTGGCGGCCTATAAAAAAAGTGCATGACTTGGGGCAAAACTTGGAGACACAGGTTTTTCTTTTTTGGTCTTTCATCACGTAGTGGAGTCCGTAGATGGTTACATTTTTTTGGTTGCACTGTGAAATTCTTGCTGGGAAGATAAGGCCTGCATCAGTATAATCACATATGTAGATAAACTAACTTAACATTTAATAATAATGTTTAATTTCAAAAGGTACACAAAAAAACTATAAGTTGTTGAGATCTGCATATAAAAGGATTATTTAGGATGTACTTGTTGCTAACAAACTCTTAGTCATTCCTAAATTGTAGCAGCAGCAATGTATTCAGAAAATCCTTTGTTGGGATTAGACTGGTGACAGTAGAAACAAACAGTGTAACTATCTGGGGTTTTCATTATATTTTGATATCCTTTCCATATTTGCAGATGAATATGGAATGGATAATATTCCTTTAGTAATTCTTGAAATATCAGTGAATATCAATTTATTTAGCTCATTTTTCTTTTATATCTTCAACCAAAAGATACATTTGTATATTGTCGTTTTTTAAAGACAATAAATCGGAAGATTTTTCTTCTTCTTGAATATTCAAGAGAACACTGAAAATGGCATATAGCCGAAACCAAGTTGCTTATCCACCAAATTTGACATTGGATGACGGTAAATAGTTCCGAGTTCAAACAAACCCCGTCACTCAAAAAAATTTGAAATACTGCTAAATTAGGGTGCTATTGTACTGTTGACTTTCAAATAGTTCTAAAAAAAGTACAATTGTAACAACTTTTTCATGCCTGTTATTGACCGTTACATTTGCTTTCGTGGTTGTTCCGAAAATAATTTTTGCGAAAAACATTCATCAAATAAATGGGTATGGGGTTTGAAAGAACTATTCATCTACTCTTAAAAAAAATATAATGATCGCGGAACGAAATTAAAAGTTATGGCCACTTTTTCAATTTGACTTGGGTTCACATGGAAAAATAAAAAAAAATTTTATCTTTTAAAATAATTCTTTACAAAAATTTGTAAAGAATTATTTTAAAAAGACAAAATTAATTACCATGGACCGACCAACAATGTTAAAAGTTATGTCAATTTCAAATAATTATTCGAAAATATAACAACCCACAGTGCGGTAGAAGCAAAATTTTTTCAAAGCAAATCAGAAATTTCAGCCTTCCGCTGCTGTTAACATTTTTTTGCTATCCTAAAATTTATAGATACATTCTATTCATGAATATTGTTAACGTAACGCCCAACACATTTCTATACGAATTCAATATTTTTTTCAGAACACACACTAGTCGTATATTTTGAATTTAATACAATTTAGATGTATAATCTTTGACAAGTTTGAGCATGTACTCCTTAGTTATTCACTAGAATTTTTCAATTAAATTAAAAAATATGGATAACACTTAAAAAATTTGTTTTTTTTTTTGGTTACAAACCATGATTGATTGATAAAACGTTTTGCAATATAATACTACACAGAAAAAAATAGACAAGAATTATATTCAATAAGACCATGTTATTAAAAAAAATATGATTTTCAATAACATTTATCTTTAACATAATAAAATATTTCGTTGTAAGTATTTCTTTTCCATGCCGGTTATTTCTTTTCTTTTTATACATAAGTACTTAAAACAAGTTGTATCCCATAAAAAAATAAATGGGATATTGCTCAGCTAGAGAGTGTATGCTTTACGTCCGGAAAGCCCGGGTTCGTATTCCAGCCATGTCAACATTGTTTTAATTTATATATATATTTTTATTTTGAAATAATTTTGTTATCAATATAGGGGAATTCTTTATCACAGGAAATTTGAAAAAAAATTATTGAATACCGGGATTTTTGTTATCAAAAACGAAACTTATTTTTTTCTGTGTATGTATTTAACAAAGTTCACAAAATTTTTAAATATTTAGAAGCACAAACCTACGCTGTTAATGCAATTTCAATAATTAAACTGAGTAATGAAGCGTACTAAAAAAGAGTAACGCTCAATACACAAGACTGCGGACAACAACAATTAAAAAAATATATAATTTTTAATATTTTTCATATATATTATGTGTGAAATAAGAAAAGCCGTTTAAAATTTAATCTCGTTTTTGGAAAAATTAATACTTTCGTAATGTGGAAAATCCACAATATGCATTACGGACACGCCTTCTTGTATGAGGATAGTATAAACAGTATTTTCGTTCTTCGTTTTTAACCAGGGACCGTAGCTGTTATGACTTTTTTCGAAAAAAATCAAATAATAATAGTTATTTTATGACCACTATGTTTTCGGTCCAAAAATAATGGTTATTTTTTACTATTATTTTTTAGGTCAAAAATAAAAGTTAAAATTTTACTGATATTTTTTTGGGCAAAAATAAAAGTTAAACTTTGACTGATATTTATTTGGGCTGATCTACACAAACCAGCTTTGCATTACATCGGAGTAGTCTAAAAACTAGTCTATGTAAATACTTGATGGAGTACTCAAGCGATCGTGCACTCTTCGCTTAACTACAAACTTTTGTTTGCAAATGACATGGGTCCATGCCTCCATTACATTGGAGTAGTCATAAAACTACTCTATGTCACTATTCGATGGACCACTCTAGTGTTCGTATTTGGACGATTGCAGGGTAGAAACAATGTTCGCTCGTGTTGAAGATAATTTAGTTCCCGAATTTGGTTTTTCTTTTTTACTGTATAAAGTAAAATCTTCTCCATTTGGAAAAATGTTTTTTGGTCGAAAGCGTAAAACTTTACCTAAGGAAATGCTTGGTAGCTCTCCCGCCATTGCAACCGCAGTTTCAGTTTTGGCTGTCTTTTATTTAGATTCTAAATAAAGTAGTATGTAAGAAGTCAGCTATAAGAAAAACTTAAAATTTTTTAATCAAAAGATGTTATAAACTCAACCTTAATTACTCTCAGCCATTTTACTATGTTCTATTTGCCTTAGATTGATTGAATGACCTCCTTTTTATTTACAAATATAATTTCATACTTTTCTAATAAATAATTTTTATGGTGCAAAGTTTTAATACTTCTCCATTTGTTATATATTTTCGCAATGGAAGCCATTTGAATTGCAAAATGCTTTTAATGTTTTACGACTATATTTTATTTGTTATGTTCTTCCAAAAAGTTAATATAAAAGTAAAAAATTTAAAAAAATCTACCTTTGTTTGTTAAAGATAAATTGGAAAAAATATTTCATCGCCAGCAAAATCATAAAAATTGGAAAAATTGAAAAATATAAATAAAAAACTTGTATAATAAATGTTGATATATTAAAGAATAACATAGTCATAACATAATAATTAATATTCATTGCCTAATTTCCTGAAGATGCTAACAAATTGTTAGCGAAATATCGAAATATAAAATCAATTTTATATAAAAAGAGCCCGAGCTTAATTTAAATATCATACTAAATAACCAATAAAGGTCAAATAAAATGCAATAATAATTAAATACAAAGAGCACATCAAATTACCAGAATGGATTGTAGCCGCTTCAAGAAAAAATATCAAACCAGGAGATACACCAATCAATTGAAGTCGATTAGGATTAGGATCAACAATAACTTTTCTAATAAGATGTAGGAAGAACACAGGAGTCATACCAAATTTTATAAAGAAATCGACGAAGAATATGTTAAATATTTGTAATAAGGATAGACTACCGAGGATTCAATACACTAATTCTAAGTATACTCATGATATACAGAACAAAATTTTAAGATTAACCATTATGGAAAAGCACGAATTATTGAAACATTTTCAATGGGAAAAGGAAAGAATTATAAGAAAATTGGAAGGTCATTTTACAGTGGAGGAAATGGTCGAGTTTGTATATTTTGAAGAGCGCTCAACTTTTTCATATATGAAGAAGGTAAATATGATTCAGAATAGACTAACGACAACTGTTTATAACCATTTGAGTAGAATTAGATTAACTAACAGAGATATATTTATGTTAAATAAGGCAAAAGTGGCTGACAGTTTTTTGAGAATAAACAAAGATATACTTATTGTTAATGCAGATAAAGGTTTATAATACTACTGTAGCGATTGGGAAACAGGATTATGATTCTAGAATTCATGATATTATAGGAGATGTTACAAGATATCTTTTGATAAATAGACACCCGACAAGCAGATTACAAAAGATGAATAATAACTTAGTTGAGGAACTATTTAGGAAACAAATTATAGCTGATATAGAAAAATATAAACTTAAAACGAGTGTTGCTATTGCTCCTCGTTTATATGGATTACCAAAGATTCATAAGGAGGATTTTCAATTAAGGCCTATTTGTTCTTTTATTAATTCTCCTTCGTATGAGTTATGCAAATATATTACAAACATTCTAAGGAATATTACTAAGAATTCCAAATATAGTATTAAAAACTCGATACAATTTATAGATAGAATAAAGAATCAACATATATATCTAATGATGAGAGAATGATTTCTTTTGATGTAGTTTCTTTATTTCCTAGTATACCTGTCGATTTTGCAATTAATACAATTGAGGAAAAATGGGATATGGTTAAGGAATATGAAGGGTCCGCCAGATAACTTTTTTTTTTTTGAAAATGCTATAAAAAAAACTACTGAATATTTTCTCAAATTTCTTTTTTTATTTGAAAGTACAATCCTTCCGGTTAATAATGAAAAATAATTGCATTCAAATGGCTGCCTCGGCTGGCCATGCAGTAGCCTACACGATCGGTCCAATTTTTAAGCACATTATCGATTGTGTGCAGCTGTATTTCACCAATGGATTCACGAATATTGTCCTTTAAAGCGTCAATTGTCTTTGGCTTGTCGGCGTAACACTTATCTTTGACGGCACCCCATAAATAATAGTCCAACGGTGTCAAATCGCAGCTCCGAGGTGGCCAAACGACATCAGCCCTGCGGCTGTGTGGCACGTAGCGCCGTCCTATTGAAACCAAATGTTGCCAATATCCTCCTCTTCAATTTTTGTGAACAAAAATTCGTTCAGCATGGCCCGATAACGATCGCCATTGACTGTAACGGCCACTCCTTGCTCATGTTCGAAGAAAAATGGCCCAATTATGCCTCTGGACCAAAATCCGCACCAAACAGTGACTCGTTTTGGGTGCGTCGGCTTTTCAATGTATGCGTGCGGGTTTTCTGTGCCACATATGCGACAATTTTGCTTGTTTACATACCCGCCAAGATCAAAATGAGCTTCATCTGAAAAGCTGATTTTTTTTTGGCAAAATCGGCATCTTCTGTAAGTCGATCGCAGGGCCACTTAGCGAAGCGAAAACGCATTGGATGGTCAGTTGTTCAAGCGTATACACAACCATATTCGTTCAGCGGAAGGATAAAACTAATTATCTGTTAAATCAGACATGAGCTAAGTGTTACCATTCACGAGATAAGCACTAGTTGAAAAAAAAAACGTTATATGGCGGACCCATTACTAAAATAGACAAGTGTTTATTTTTACGTATTTTAAAATTTTGTATTGAAGATAATAGATATTTTCAATACAACAGCAACATATATATGCAACAAAAGGGACTTCCAATGGGATCTATAGCATCTCCAATCATAGCAGATGTTGTTATGGAGAAATTACTAAATATATCAATTCAGAAACTTGATATAAATCCCAGAATAATGACAAAGTATGTAGATAATTTATTTTGTATTAGTCCTGAGCGTGAGATTGATAACGTGCTATGTACTTTTAATGAGTTTAATTCTAATATTCAATTTACTATTGAAAAGGAATATAACTCGAAACTTAATTACTTGGACATTGTTATTATTAGGAAAGATGATAGACTAGTAATATATTGGTACCAGAAACCTACAGCCTTTGGAAGGATAATTAATTATTATTCGAAGCATAGCAGACATATTATTATAAACACAGCTAGAAATTTCATAGAAAGAGTCTTAACTATTAGTGACAAGCAATTTCATAATAAGAATAAGGTAATAATTAGAAACATACTAGAAAATAATGGCTTTCCGACTAATTTATTTAATGGGTTAATTTGTCCGTATAGGAATAAAAATATAGATAATATAGTTGGTAGTACAGAGCAGAGAATATATAGATCATTAACATATATTCCTGGAATATCAGAGAGAATAACAAAATCTAGAATCTTTGATACCGACAGATATAGAATAGCTCATAGAACATATAGTACATTAAATAAATTATTTAGTAGAACAAAAGACAAAATTGATAATTGGGATAGATCAAATGTAGTTTACAAAATACCTTGCAAAGGAATTGACGAATAGAATTGTGATATGGTATATGTTGGAACGACCAAACCAAAATTAAAAACTAGGATAGCAGCTCATAATTCTGATCAAAATTATAGGCACATTAATTCGCAGAAAACTGCATTGTCTTCACAGTGCTCTAGACTAGTTCACTTTCCTAATTTTGAAAATGTTTCAATTTTGACGACAGAAAATAATTATAGACAGCGTTTGATGTTACAAATGTTAGAAATAATTAACACACCAATTACACAAAGAATAAACTATAAAGTAGACACTGACAATTTAGCACAAAACTATAGATATTTAATTAGTAAAATATTAGATGTATTAAATCATTAACGTTTATCATCAGGATTAATAAAATTTTTTATATGTTAATATTGTTTGTTTAACTGAATTATATAATTATTTATTGTTGTTGTTTTTTAACGAATTGTTGTGGTTTTTTATGATATTGTATTTGTTTAATATGGTTAAATTTGTTACATTTGGATACTGTATTTGTAAAATACCCCTAAAGTAGTACTATAATATTTTCATATTAACTTTGACCAAAATATTTGCATAATCTCTAATTGCTTAATCACATAATTTTTAACCAATACATTCAATTTAAATCATATAATGAATTAGTGTGCTTTTTGTTGTTGTTTTTATAAAATTTATAAATTTGAAAGTTCTAAATTTTTAAAGACTTATGCCATAATTCATAAAAAATTTTTCTTACTTATAACAGATTAATGAAACAAATTTTCATACAAAAATTCGTTTTATAAGTCTCTTATTAATCAAACATTTTTTGTGAATTAGGTTGTTAAAATTTAATATAAAAAACAGAAACGGCGCGTTTTAAAAACGCCCGTATGGCCTCAGCCTTAAGATTTATATACAATATAATTGTGGAAGTTCTTTTTTGTAATATGTGCCTGCATTACTACTACAAGTTTATTTTAATATTTATTATTTTCCAATTTTTGAACAACATTTTTATGAAAATTTTTTCTTTATATGACATCATGTTTGAAAGCCTTTTTTGTTATTTTAAAATAATTTAATAATTTTCAACACTTTTTTTATGACAATTTTTTCGTTTTATGATATCATGTTTGAAAACCTTTTTTGTTATTTTAAAATAATATAATAATTTTCATTGCCTATTTTACTGAAGATGCTAACAAATTGTTAGCGAAATATCGAAATATAAAATCAATTTTATGTAAAAAGACCTCGAGCTTAATTTAAAAATCATACTAAATAACCAATAAAGGTCAAATAAGATACAATAATAATGGTAATACATATATATTCTGAAAAAAAATTTACATTGTTTTAACTAAGAGATGGGGTCATATTCTTACTTTTGAACTAAAGCTAATGTCTAGATATTAATTTTTTCCTTTTTGTTGCTTAACACCTTATGACAATACATTTTTTCTTAATTTTTTAAGTTTTAGAGAACAGTGCAAATAAAATATGATAGGAAATTTTATTAGAGGCAAATAGCTTAGCTTTATTATCCCTTTAGTAGGAAGAGAGAATCTCTTGCACAATTGACAGCTTCTCTTCGTTTAAATGAGCGGGTCCTGATGGCATCATGCCAAACATGCTAAAGAGCGCGAAGGGCTCCATCATACCCTGACTTTTTAGATTCTATAAACTTTGCCTCTCTCTTAACAATGTTCCGACCAGCTGGCGGAAGGTCAGAGTAGTTTTCATTCCAAAAATTGTCAAGAGAAGTCACGAAGATGCAAAGAACTTCAGGCCAATCAACCTTTCATCTTCCCTAGTGAAGATTATTAGACTCACATATGAGACATCGACTTGAACACAGAAATAACTAAATTTCATTTTCTGTAAAAGAATTCAATGAAATAGTAAATATTTTGTCTAGGGACGAACCTACAAACAAATTTGTAAATATAGACAAAATTATCTCAACAATTTCATTGAAAAAAACTCGTTTTTTTCAGTGAACAAATTGCTTAAATATATAAAATAATTTGTCTAAAAATATTTAAAAATTGTAAACAAAACAATTTACTAAATCATACAAAAAGATTTAGTGGATTTTTTGAAAAAATCAAACAATATTTATGTCTCAGTTTATAAAACAATTAGTTTAAAAATACTAATAAATATTAAACAAAAATATTTACTGAATTTTTTGTAATATATCAAATAAAATTTTTGTCTGGGTCATTTGTCATCATCATCATCCATTAAGCATTTATGAAATTTCACTTTGTTAAACGTGTTCAAGTCTGAATATTTATTTAAAGGCTCTAAACAAATGAATGAGAATTAATGCAACGACATTAACGAATTGATGCACTCAAAAACTTCAGTAAACAAACTTGGTACAATCGCATTCCTTTTGCTATCATTGTTGTTGTTATTTGTGTGAATGTCGCATCGGGTTTGTTATTTACGACACAGTTTTTCTTGTTGTTTGTGGTGTTTACGTCCTAAATAAGAGTCAAACAAACAATTCATAGATTATGTACAGAGCATTTACTGAACATTAAATTTATTTTTAGACAAACGTTTCTTTGAAAATTTTTTGGTGATAATTTTTTCTGTTTAGGGTCGTCAAGACTCTCGGATAGTCAGCATGCCTACCTTAAGGGACGCTCTACTGAAATAGCACTACATGAAGTCGTACGCTTCATAGTTAGATCCCTTGAACATAAACAGAGTGCTCTGGCTGCCTTCCTAGATATAGAAGGCGCCTTTAATAATGTATCGCCGGCAGCCATTCAACAGTCTCTCCGCGATGTCGATGTTGAGGAATGCATCAGCAGCTGGATTACCACCATGTTCAGGGGAAGAAACGTTACTGCAAAACTAGGCAACAGCGAAAAGTCAAAATGGCCAAGTAGAGGAACACACCAGGGCGGGGTGATCTCTCCTCTGCTCTGACTTCTTGTTATTAATTCAATTCTTTTCACACTAGACTTGTGACTTACGCGGATAATGTGGTGTTAATGATATGCGGGATGTTCAGGGACGTGATAAGTGACATCATGTCCAATGCTACGGGCACACTAAGCAAATGGGCCACAGGTTGTGGTCTAGGAGTGAACCGAAATAAAACTGAACTGGTAATACTTACTACAAAAGCCAAAGTTCAGAACCTTAGACTCCCCCGGCTTCAGAATCAGGTACTGTCGCTATCGGACAGCGCAAAATATCTAGGAGTTATCCTGGACTCTAAATTATCGTGGAAACTTAATGTTCAACACATAGTTAGAAAGGCCTCACTCAGTTGCTTACTACTCCTGTCGAAGATTTTTTGGTTCCAAATGGGGTCTAGGACCTAACATACTCAAATGGATGTACATAGCATGGTGGACCGCCACAAACAAGAAATACGTAGTAGACAGAGATCTGTTTGCATCGGGATTTTATGTTGTTTACGTACTAGTCCTTCAGAGGCTCTGAATGCTATACTAAACGTAATTCCGATTGGCAGCATCCTCGAGCAGTGCGGCAAGACTAGCGGCATCTCGGAGGTGGAGCTCAAGGACTAATGATCATGCCAGAATCTTAGATTAGTTACCACCGACACTGAGAAAGCCCTCTGACTACATGATACCTCATCTTGACTTCGATTGCACCTTCAAAGCCCTTATTCTATCCAGACGGGAGTTGAAGGGAGGTACATTGAAAAAGACTTCAACTTCAGGAAGTATACTGATGGATCAAGAATGATCTGCGGTATAGGCTCCGCAGTCTTCTCGAATGACCTTGGGGTAAGACTCTCCTTCCCACTTCCCAACGAAGCCAGTGTATTTCAGGCTGAAATCCTGGCTATAAGGGAGGCAGGCAAAGTGTTAATTGACAGGAACGCTCAGGGGAGAGTCGTCATCTGCGTCGACAGTCAGGCGGCACTTCTGACCCTAAGGTCATACACTACTTATTGTACTCTAGTTAGCCAGTGCAAGGACATGCTATCCAGATTAGGTCGTCAGGCAGACGTCACCCTTATCTGGGTCCCTGCACATAGTAACTATCTTGGTAATGAATAGGCGGATGAGCTGGCCAGGGCTGGCTCTGCTATGGACGCCTCCACTGCTGAATCGGTAGCCATGCCGTTTGGCACTATTAGAAACTCATATTTTCAAACATTATCGGCAGAAAGCTGAAGACAAGTGGCGTAGGTTGAGAACGTGTAAGGTGGCTAGGAAGATGTGGCCTTGCTACAACGACAAGCGTATAACACAACTAACTAACAGAAACCGTAGGGACATCTCGAGGCTCGTCGCAGTAGTGACGGGGCAGTGGGCGATCTGCAGACGCGCTAGCAGGATAGGCCTTCCCTACAATGCGTTCTGCCGTGACTGCCGGGATCAAAGTAAAGAAGAAACAGTTTTTCACTTTCTTTGCGAGTGCCCGGCCTTGCACCTCTCGAGACACAAAATCTTGGGCAGCAATATACTGGACGATCTATAAGAGCTAGCAGAAATTGGTCTAGGTGACCTGATTAGGTATCTCAATGCGACTACAACCGGATCCGAGATCTGTGCTCGAACTTATATGGGTCGACACTGACGAGTGGAGTGCTCTATCAAAACGGAATCTTATTCACCCCTATCGTGAATATTTTTTCCCTCGAAATGTTTTCCTTTCCCCTTATTTTGCGATCGTGAATAAAATATCGAAAAATTCTCCTTATTATGAATGAATTTTTTATGTGGATTTTTTTCTTTTTTCTTTATTTTTTGTTCACTCTATTTTAGCAGGCGAAATGGATAAATACATCATCTAATTGCTATTTTATCCTTCCAATTATTAAAGCTTATAAATATTTATTTTCAAGACAAATTCAGTAAATAGTGTTCATTTATCTTAATACTAACACATTTATCTTTACACTACCTCCATGCAACACCTTCCCGGGACACATGAACTAAGTTTCGCGATGATGGAATAGCAACTGATTTGTCCGCGTCCGTAGAGAATCATTCATCGCGTCCAATATATATATGTAAAGCCAAGTTGTACTTACTCTTGAGAAAATTTAATTCAACCTCAAAAGACTATTTGATTGAATTAGGCTGCCTGCAATGGCTCGGGTACTCCAAGGCATTGGATGCATCTAGCAATCCTGGACGAACAATTCGATTTTGTTTAGATTCCTCGTGGAGTAAAAGATAATTCCAATTCTTAGCACTACATTTTTTTATTTTTCAACAAACATTTCTTTGATTTTTAATTTATATTATTAAGCTTCTTCCTTATTTACATTCACTAAGAACTGATAGCCGGAAAAAATATTCACGATAGCAATTTTCTCTCGAAGGGAAATGAAAATTTCATTGGAACTTAAATTTCACTTGTTATTCGCGGTAGGGGTGATTGATTGTACTTGATTGCTTGCGTGCAGTAGGCAGCCACGTATACCAACCAACCAATCAGCTTTATTAAGATACCCAGCAAAAACTTTGCTTACTGGTAGGCAAATAAAACCTTTTTATTATTATTTTGTAATATATTAATTAAAAAATTTTTAAACAAGTTTTTAAAATAAAACTTCATAAGACTGTGTTGAGCATAATTTTTTATTTACATATGTATGTATGATTGACTCAATTTATTTAAAAAAACTCTTTAAGAAGTTATTGAGTTTCTCAATTTGCCAATTTGGCCTTATGTACTTCTAATGAAATATAAATAATAACACTATGCTAGTCGCAAAATTTAACAAGTTGAGGACTTTACTGATAAAAGTTAATTAGAGTATGCTGAATTACATGGCGTTAACCGTACCTGGCGTTAACCGTTTTTCGAAGTTAGAGCTCGTATCCACGATATGCACGATTTGAAATTTTCATGATAAAGTACCATAAAAATACTTTTTATACATTTGGGATGATTTTAAAATTTAAATATGTATAATAAAATAGGATATTCAGCGGCTTTTTTTCACGAATATTATTTTTTTTTTTGCGAAAAATAATTTTTTTGAATTTTTTTGCTTATGCTAAAAACGACTTTGTACGACTTTGCGCAACTAAAAATTACATTGCAATTTTGTTTTATGCAAATTTAAGAGAATTTTAAATTAGAAAAGTTGTAATATTGTACTTTCACCTTGTTGTCAATATCTTTGAAATTATTTTTAACCAATTTTTTGTGTATTCTGTTTTTATTTTCTATATTGATAGATAAGTTTTTATTTATTTTGGCACAAATATTTGTTTAATCCATATATTATATAAATATGAGGTATGTTTGTTTGTTTGTTGGTTTGTTTGTTTGCAGATTTTTGTTACGGCATCACGCCGTTAATTATAATTCTGCCATTTGTCATTTGTTACAGCATCACGCTTATGCGGCTGAACCGATTTTTTTAAAATGAAATTGGGTTCACAGATAGATATTTGGGCAACAATTAATATAGGCTGTGGTCAAAACCTCCTCCTATGCATAGCTCTGTCATTTGTCAACCGTGTTTCAAAATTATTTATTGGTTTAAAAGGGTTTGCTTGTACTTAAGCCCATAATTTTTTCCCCAAAATCAGTGTGGATATTTGATCCATCCACCCCCACTCCGCAATGCTTAACTCTGTGATTTGTTAAGCGATTTTCAAATTCCCTTTTTTTTTGTTTGAAAGGGTTTGCCTAAAGTTTAGTCTAGTAATTTGTTTTTTTTGAATATCGATTGGGAAATTTGCTCCACCCATGCTTAAATATATCAATTGTGAACAGATTTTCAAAATTATTTTGTTGATTGAATTGTTTTGCTTGCAGTTTAGTTCCATAATTTCTTTCGAAAAAGGGAAGAGTGATGGGGGAAGTTGGATCTCCCATGCATGACTCTGTCATTTGTCAATCGATTTTTAAAATTCTCTTTTGGTTTGAAAGGGGTTGCTTTCGGCTTAATTCCATAATTTTTTTTTTCGAAAATCGGTGGGGAAATTTGCCCGCCCCCATGCTTAACTCTGTCATTTGTTAACCGATTTTAAGAATCCTTTTTTGTTTAAAATGGTTTGCCTGAAGCGTAGGCCCATAATATGTTTTCGAAAATCTGTGGTAAAATTTGCTTCCCCCATGATTAACGCTGTCATATGTGAACTAATTTTAATTTGTTTTTGCTTGAAAGGATTTGCCTGCATTTTTATTCTGTAATATTTTTTTCAAAATCGATGGGGATGTTTGCTACCCCCCATGCTGAGCTCTGTCATTTGTAAGCCGATTTTCAAAATAAAATTTTTTGTTTGAAAGAATTTGCCTGACGTTTAGTAAAATATTTTTTTTTTCGAAAATCGGCGTGGAAGTTTGCTCTGCATCCATAATTAACTCTGCCATATTTGAACAGAATTTCAAAATTAATTTTTTGTTTGAAAGGATTTGCTTGAAGTTTGGTCTCATAGAAGTGGAAATGGGGCGGAAAAATGTGTAGCCCGATATATTGATTATTGCATAATTATACCATATCTTGACCGATTTCAAAATTGTTTATCTGAAAGGAAATGAAAGGCTTGGTACTCTAAAAAATTGCAGACGAACACACAATTAGTAGAAGGAGGCACTTTTTGTAATCTGTTCAATGGGATCTTTGTATTGAAATCGTTTTTTTCCATAGATTTAATTCGACCAGATAGACGATAAATAACGCATTAAGGACTTCTCCTCAAAATGTTTAACGCCCGTGCATCACCGGATCGAAAAAAGCTAGTATATAATAAATATCATACCAAATTTAATGAGAATCCTATAACTTTTGTAAGAGTTATAGCATTTTTACGATAAGGGATATATGGCAGGATCTAGAGTTCTTGCTTCAATTACAAAAAAAAACTACCACACTTGTTACTAGCATGGGATGTTACACAACTATGGATTTTGACGACTTTGGGGGCAGTTATGTAGCCAATAATGAAAATTTAGTTTTTAGAATATATGGGCGGTAGACGTGCAATTTGTCCAATTTTTTTTATATATAATTTTTCTTAATTAAAGTATTTTATAGTAGTGTACCAAATTTCAAAACTCTGCGACAACTCCTTTTACTTTTGTGCCATCGTTATATGGGATCAAAGCACTATGAGGCGTAGTCCCAGGGCTGTGAAATTTTCGGGTGAGAAAAAAATATTTCTACTTTAAGAAATAACGGACGCCATAATGTGGATGTATGTAGTATGTACCCTGCGGTAAATGGAACTGGCACAAAACAAGCCACGTGACCGGTCCCCAGGTGGTAGGGACCAGTCCGAGTTCTAACACTTTCTATGAAGCGTAGCAGCCACTTTTACATGGCGATGGCCTAGGATGGGGTTAATTGATACTTTGTATGCCCCTTGTAACTTGTCTCTGAACTATCTTATGGAGTCCTAATCGGTGTAGAATAATATAGATTATATATAAATATTATTCCCAAATTCAGCTGTAATTATCGACTTATTTATTTTTTTATTGTTACAAATCCAAGTAGAAATTGTATTTTATTTTTAAGCGGTGTCTTTGATAGGATTCGAACCGACAACCTCCGGCATGACAGGCTAGTACACTGCCCACTCGACCACAGGGGAACTTATATTTTAATGTTGTAAATACCAGTTAAGCTGGAATTAATATCTGAATATAGTTACGGAACAGATTCCTGAGTGGAATGACAGTCTCATTGAAGGGAGACAATTAATATTATATAGATACTATGTAATAGTCCTTTGATCGAATTAGTTCAGTGCCGTTTACTAATATACTGGCCGGAGTACCAACTAAATTGACTGAAAATGGTTAATATGTGACTATTTACACAATATATCTTTTTTCACCATTCACTACTCCTTATTTTTGGTACCAGTCTCACTTTCTCAAGTCATGAGACGAGTGCTTTTGGATCATTTGTAACCAAATTTTCCGCAGGGTATGTACTCAGTAAACATTATTGTTAAGTGAACATTTGGGTAGTGTTTTAGTACTAAACACAAATACAGAAGCAAACAAGGAAAAACCTATATACACACCTTCTCTAAAGCCCACATGACAGGAACAATTTCTATTCATATTGATCAAACGTAAATACACATTCACATAAAGATACATATGCATTTATAGGAGTGTGAATAATTTCATATTCCATAGTGTTACATTACCGTTTCCGTTAAATTGTGTCGTTAGTAATAAACTATTGTTTCGCGTAGCACAAATATAGGAAAATTTCCCAAAATTTTAATTGCTTTGTGGGAAGTGTTTATAGTGCCGTTTATTGTTGGAAATATGCAGGCTTCGCAATCAATTCGCACGTTTGTATTGCTTCCTTTTAAAACAGTTACAGCTTTTTTGTACTCAGAATTTTAAAGCCGCTGATAATGAGTTTAAATTGCCAAATGAAAATTCATTGAAAAGATTTTTTTTTGATTTTGGTTTTGTAAATGTTTGTGTACATGTTTTTTTTGTTTCAGAGAACTAAGACATATATTGATTATTATCTGTACAATCATTCGTTACTAGGTGTAAAAGTTTTTGGATTAAAGTTTATTGAAGCAGAAATTATTTTTAAATAAGAAAAGAGCTAGTTGCTACCAGACTTGTGTTTAAGTATTTCAGACCTTTAAAAAATATTAGTAGGTTTTTTTCGGTTGACGAGTAGAGTCACCTATTAAATTAAAGAGCTGTTTTCACAATACAGACAAATTGATTTAAATAGAAAAAACTGCATATTTTACCTAAAAATTTTCTACTAAAATCAAGTGTCTATATTGTGGAAACAGCACTTAAATAATTTTTGTTTGTACAGTTTTTAGTAAATACACATATTTATATTTTAAAGATAATTTTTTCTACTTTATTAATCACAGCGTTTATTTTATTATAATTTTAAGGATAGTAAAAGTTGAAAATTATCTTTGCCTAGACAAACTTCTTGGTTTCATTAAAAAAAATATATTTATTGCTTGTTTGACTTTATATTAAAACGAGCAACCAAAAGCAATCAGCACTATAATAGCAAGAAGAATAATAAGGAAACAAAAATATACTTTAAGAACAAAAAACAATTTGAAAAGTGTATATAAGAAGCCTTGTACATCTAATAAAGAAATCCTCGAAAATTTATGCGCTTCCAAAGTTTGAAGAAAAAATTTTTTTTTAGCAAACGATGTACATAATATAAAGAAATCATGAAAAATAATAACAGTGTGACTAAAAAGATACAAGAACATGCTTTTGCCAATACCACTACTATGCCATTGTGCCACATTCAAATAATTGCTACAGGAAAGTTTGATGGACAGATAAAAAGAAAATGTGTATGAAAATGTAAAGAGGGATATTCGAAAGTCAAAAAGTATTTTTAGGGGCCATTTTTGTCAAAATTCCAATGTCACAAAAGTCACTGCAAAATTGTGTAAATTTAATTTTCATTATTTAGAAGCTACAGTACACGCAAAGAAAAAATATGGTTGAGGCAACCATAATCGAAGAGCAACATACTATGATTGAATATATGGTTGAAAACAACCATATATATATAGCAAAAAAGAACCATATACATAGTTCAAGCAACCATATGTATGTTTTAAAACAACGATATATATGGCTTAAAATTACAATAAATGGTTTGAAATAACCATATATATGGTTAAAAACAACCATGTGCATGGTTCAAGGAACCATGTATATGGTTCCAACAACCATATGTATTGTTCAAAATTACAAAATATGGTCTGAAATAACCATATATATGGTTAAAATTAAACATATAAGTGGTTCTAAATAAACATATATATTATTCTATAGAATCATATATTTATTGTTTTTTTTAACCATTTTAAATTATTTTAAACATTGACAGGAGCTAAAAATTTTATCTTAAATCAAAAACAAAATTTTTCAACTGGTCAGTGTGTTGAGACTGAAATAAAAATTATTATCTTTTTTCACATAGTTACATACATATTTGTTGACACATGTTATATTTACAATCGGACATGTTCTGAAAAACATTTCGTTGTGAAATCGGCAACTTTCAGGACAGCATCCAACTAAAAAGCTCACTTATTGGAGGTTTTCAGTCGGTTTTTGTGTTTCAGATATTTCAAATATTTTGTCAGAACAAAAGCTACGAATGCACTAAATTATCCGATTAAAGAACACGTTTCTTCGCTTTTGAAATTTTGCTATTTCAAAACTAAATGGTCTTCAGAACATGGCCGAACATTAATTGCCGGAATATATCAGTTTTTGTTATTTTAATTTTTATTTTTTTTATGTTTTCCACACCAATCGCTCACAAAAATAAACCAAACGCTGTCAAGTAAAACACAAAACTAACAAAAAGCATTCAACAAAGGGATAGAACAAAAACTTTTTTGGAAGCAGAGAGCCATGTCTGTTTTATAACCATAGCTTTATTGCAAATAAAATAGTATAGATAAGAACGATGTTTTATTGTAATAGAACCATTCTGTTGTTGAATTTTTAAATAAGCGATGATTGTAGTCAGAATTTTTTCAACAATATATATTGTTCAAGCCAACCATGTGTCAATTTTCATGAAATCTAATAATTTTATGATAAAATGTAAACGTTAGTTTTTTTTTGCCTTAATTAAGGTTCACAGTCATTTACTACAATAATAAGTTATTTGCCACATCCAAAAACTGTGTCATTGCTGACGCAACCATGCCACAACCATATCTTTTCTTTGCGTGTATGCACTCTAGTACGGAAATGTTGAAAATATCGTCTGTATTATTGCAGGCTCCATTAAGCCAATAAAAATCTGTGTATGGAACACAAACGGCTTCCGCCAACATAAAAACGAACTCGAATATTTCCTCATGGATAAACAACTTGATGTAGTGTAGGGATGGGCAAGTGAAAAAAATATATCGATATATATTGTTATCGATATATTTTTAAATATTGATCGCCATCGTTATATATCGAATAAAAAATATCGGCATTTCGATATATATCGATTTTTTCAAGCATGGTTATTAATACCTAGTCCCACAATTTAAAAAAAATTTTTTTTTCTTTTTTTTTTCCGGTTATATTTATTTACTGTATCTTCAATAAAATTTAACTAACAATAAGTAATCAAATCTTAACTCTAAAATTTTAATTTTTTAAGTCCAGCCAATGCCAGACAAAAATATTTGTTTCAGCGGTTTGTTCTGTGGTTGTCTACGTCTCTCGTGCTCTGCTGAGAGCTAGAGTGTCCCTCCTGCTCAGCCGAGTGTGGCCTCTAAAGTTAATGATGTTTCGGGCTAGGGGATTTGGGTGCAACTCAAGTTTTTTGATGTATCTTGTCACGTGCGTAGAAAACACTGTCTTAACCAGCGGCAAATCTAAATCTTTATGAATTCGCTTGTTTCTGACATACCATGGGGCTGCTGTAATCGTACGGAGTATTTTATTTTGTCGCCTTGGAAGTTTTTCTAAACTTGATGCCGAGGCAGTGTCCCATAACTGGATACCGTAGGACCATATTGGTTTTAGAATGGATTGTATAGAAGAAGTTTACAATCTAGGCTTAGGGTAGAGTTCCTTTCAATGAGCCAATTTATTTAAACTGCTTTTAATTTCATTTGGGTCACCTTTGCATTTATGTGGGTCTTCAATGTTAGACGACGCTCAAGATGAACACCAAGATATTTTACTTCAGTGTGTTGAGATATAGTTTGGTGATTTATTTGTATAGGTGGGCAGGTTTCTCTGCACAATGTAAAAGTAATGTGTAGACATTTTTGTTCGTTAATTTTTATTCGGCATTGTTGTAGCCATTGTTCCAACTGGGGTATATAGTCTTGCAGTTTGCGGGAAGCTTCTTGATGGCCTTTGTGAACACTTAGGAAAGCTGTATCATCAGCGAATGTTGATATGTGTGTGTTACTGCTTACCGGCAAGTCAGAGGCATATATAAAACATATTACAGGGCCAAGAATGCTTCCTTGAGGAACTCCGCCTTCAATCGGTTGCGGAGGGCTTAGAACATTACCTTCCTTAACAACAAATTTTCGCTCAGTTAAGTAGCTTTCTAAAAGCTTAAGGGTGTTTGCGGGAAGGTTTTGCTTTAGTTTATGTATTAAACCTTCGTGCCATACTTTATCAAATGCCTGAGAAACATCGATGAAGAGCGCAGAACAATATTTCTTTTCTTCGAAGGTTTTTCTAACCACGTTCACGAGTCTATGTGTTTGTTCAATCGTGCTATGTTGTCTCCTAAAACCGAAGTGGTGGTCTGGAATGCATCCATTACGATTCAGTATGGGCGTTAGCTTACTCATAAGTAGCTTTTCAAATAGCTTTGACATGTTAGACAATAGGCTTATCCGTTTTGCAGTATAGGGTAGCTCTAAGAGCATTTTATTGCTTATTTTATCAGCGCCTGGAGCTTTTTTCGAATTTAAGCCCGCAATACAGTGTTCAATCTCACGAATATTGAACCTCAATTTAACATTTGGTATAGCGAGGACTGATGGCAGCTCAACTATAGTATCAGACGTATTTGGAGTAAATACTTTCTGCAAGTGGTTTACAAAACAGAGTACCTTTTTCAGCGTCAGCTCATGCCCAGTCTCCATTCGAAGCTCGCAATGGAGGCTTATATATCACTGGTCTTTTGAGGCCTCGGGCTGCTCTCCATAGCGAATAGTCTGTTTGAGCTGTTGCGTCGAGCCCATTCAGAAATTTTTAGAGAGACGTGTTTTTTTGATATTCTAGTAGTATTTTAAGTTGTTTAGTACATTCCTTCAGCCTAGATTTAAGCTGAGGGGATTTGCAGCTTTGTCATTCTGTACGAATTCTTCTTTTTTCAGATAAAAACCGTTCTACATCTGCTGAATAAATTGTATTATATCTAATTTGAAGATTTGTAGTAGTAGCATTTAGAGCAGCTTGCTTAAGGTTTGCTTCGAACATTCTAATAGAGTCATCTATGTCAGCAGGCGTTTTTAATGGAATATTTTCTGTACAGTGAGCACTCAAATATTTTTTGTATTTCAACCAATTTATACGTGTGGTTGTCATCGTTAAATCACAAGTGGGTGAAGAAGTTGTATGTGAATATATAGTGACAATAGTTGGTGAGTGATCTGAAGACAAATCTAAAGATGCTTCAATTTGGATCATTTCGCTGGGCACACCCTTTACCACTCCAAAATCAATAAAATCAGGCATTTTTTTTTTAGAATTTGTGTCAAACAAAACGCGACCCTTTGGCGTGATGAGGCGAGATCCCCAGAACGCGTGCTTAGCGTTGTAATCACCGGCGGCCAAAAAGCGTAGGCCTAGTGAATTAAAAAATCTACTATATGGATTTTCTGTAATAGAGTACCTCGGAGGAGAGTAAATTGATGAAATCACAAGGTTTTGATCAAAAGCTTCAATGCAGATGTTATTTCCTTGAATATAGTCTTCACAATGATCACTCATTAAATAGTGTTTTAATCGCGATTTTATTAGTATACTCGGCAGTACTAATGAAATCACGATTAAGACACTACCTATTAGAAGAATATCTTCAAGCAACTATTGAAAGGATGTTGGAAATTTTATGCTTTTACTTTAATCCTCAAGCTGCCATTACACTGTCTGAGTTTTCGTCTGCTTTCAATACCTTAAAGTTAAACATCTTGTCTAATATACAATTTTAAAATTTTCATCTGAGGTCAGTTGAAAATAGAACTTATTCTATTTCCATCTAATATACAATACGAGTTTTAAATGCCATTTTCTTAAAGTTAGAGTTTGAAATCAGATGCAAACTCAGGCAGTGTGAAGACGGCATTAACATTAAAAAAAAATCATCATTTCAATGGTAAGCGAAAAAATATATTTTTCAATAAACAGTTTTTTGGATGAAAATTGGAAATCCATTGAGAAGTTCCAGAGGTATTTAGAAATCGACATAAAATTTCGAAAAAGGTTTACATGCTTACAAAAACCTTATAAAAAAATCATTTTTGACTACACTGAAAGAATTTCGCTTCATAAATCCAATGAAACCATTTCATTGGATTTTCTCACAAATCTAATGAACTATTTCACAATTCTATTGAAATTTCATGAATACTGTAAAAGAATTTCATAGGAATTGCTTCATTAACTTTCATAGTTTCGTTAGAAAATTTCATTAGATTTATGACAGCAACATTTTGCCGTTTTATGGAAAACCCTTTAAGTGTGGACAAAATATTTTACTTGATACTTCAAATTCTTTAAATAATATAAAAAATAAAAAAAAAATTAAAAATTGTATGTTCTAGAATTTCATAATTTTAATGAAATGTATTTCATTGATTTGTAGAAAATTTCATTGGATTTATGAAATAATTAAATCATATACATGTTTTTTTTAAATATACTTTTATTTATTTCAACAGTTGGCAGCCAAAAGCGAACAACAAAAATAGTTTTTTATTTTTGTTGTTGTACTCTTTTTGTTATTATACACTCGTAGACACATTATTTTGACTGTGCTGTTGGTTGAACTAGTTAAGACGTTGCCTATAAAGCAAATGACGAGAATCAAGAGTCTGATAGCGATACTGTGAGCGGTCATCAACATTAAACATTTTTCTGTTGTGCATTGACGTCTTCGTACGTATTTTAACCATTTCAATAAATTAAAATAGACAACAAAAAAGATAAGTTCATGAAGCTAATATTTAATGTTATAATTTCATTAAAACAATGAAATAATTTCATTAAAATAATGACAAAATATCATTAACATAATGACAGAGTTTCATTAACATAATGAAATAATTTCATTAAAATTATGACACAGTTTCATTAAAACAATGAAATAATTACACTGATATAATGAAATATTCCCATTAGCTTAGTGAACCTATTACATTGGAGCAATGCAATAATTTCATATATTTAATGAAATTTTCATTAAAATTATTTTAACGAAACTTGTTTAATTAAACCAACGAACGTTGGCTGAGTTTTAATGAAATTTTTCATTGGATTAATGCCAAAATTCACATAATCTATGAACAAAATTCCTTTCAGTGTACTAAAGCATCTATTTTTTTATCTCTAAGTTGTTTTCGAATTTTTGGATTTTAAAAGTTTTATCCAAAAACCTGTTCATTTTGTGCTTTTCATTGAAATTTTTAAACACTTCAATAATGAAATAAAAGTTTCTTTCAAAGTGTAATTTTTAAAAGGTACTGGGTGCCTCGGTAGGCTAGTGGGTAGTGTGCTAGCCTATCAATGTGGAGGTTGTGGGTTCGATTACCACCATAGACTCTGGTCTGTTTCACTACAACGAGTGAAGGTCTTTGTTACTATTCTCGCTTAAATTAAGTTATGATATAATTTGTAATTGTAGTAAATAAATAAATAAAACAAAATGTATTTAATTTTCATATGGTCAGTTTTTAACTTTTTAGATTTGTGTACTACCTTTTAGCTAATTGTAAAATGTACTTCTTTCACATGTATAATTTTTAAACAATACAGTTCAATACTGAAATATGGGGTTTAAATATATATATTATCATTTTGTATGTAAGGGTGGACAAATTTGAGGTTGGGAAGTAAATAATCTGTCAAATGATGTAATGTCAAGAGTTGAGCTGTCATCCTTTGCCATTTATTTAAAGAAAACTTGGCAAATTTTAACAATGGAATGCTACACTATTGAGCAACGAATTTTAATTATGAAAATTTACTATCAAAAAGGTGAAAGTTTGACTGTATCACTTCGTCAAATTCGAGCAGCTTTTCCTCGTAATCAGACTCCTTTAGTTCTTGGATGAGATGAAGATGAAGATCTTTATGCAAAATGTTGCTCAAAGTGACTCGGTTAATATGCAATTGTTGCGAACTTGTTGCGAACGTCGACGATTTTATGTGCCAGGCTCAATTTTCGCAATCAAAATTTGTTGTTCAAGAGTGTAGCGTGCCATGGTTAAAATTTCCCAAGTCTTCACTAAATAAATGCCAAAGGATGACAGATTAATTCTTAACATTTCATCATTTGACAGCCTATTTACTTCCTAACCTCAAATTTGCCCTTCCTTTATATGTGAAATTTTACCTGTGAAATCTTAAATTTTTGGTATTTCCATTTATTTTTATATAAAATTTTGCATAATACTTATTTGTAATAGTGCTAGGTATCTTAAGGTACGATCTCACTTAAAAAATATTTGCCAAAAAAAAAAAAACGTAACCACTACTTTTGCTCGGCGCTAGTGAGATTTAACTTGATTTTTATGTCACAAAATAAAGTTATTTATAAGTCTGAAAATTGTTATTATTTCGGCTTTCTAGTTCAATATTTTGAATTAATTTTTATACTTATGCTAATTACGATATTATATTTAAATTATTTCATATGAACAATATATTTTTTCAATATCTCAATATGTTAATGCTTGAAAATTCATGTTTTAATGTTTTATTTTTAATTGCACTGCCTTGTATTGAAAAGCTTAATGCCCCAACACTTGATAACCGATTGAATTCCAATGACAGGATTCTCACAAAACAATGTAGTGGTCTGAATATTTTCCATATAAATGCCCAAAGTCTTTTAAGGAAAATTGATGAACTCCGTTATTTATTCGAAGAGTCTGGCATGGACATTATCTGTGTATCTGAAACATGGTTTAGTGAATCCTACACCGAGGGAATGATCGCTGCAAATAGGTACAAAATTTTCAAAAACAATAGACTTACACATGGAGGTGGCGTTGCTGTATATGTTAAGAGCAACATTCATTGTAAACTTATAAGTCTCTCAAAAAAAGAAGATAATATCGAATATGTTTTTGTAGAAATAGCTGGTGTTGAGGGAAAATTACTTGTGTATGGCCCATTCCTACAAATCTTGGAAAATTTGACTTTACACTACAAAGATGTCGTCATTGCAAGTGATTTTAATTCTGATGTTCTGTCGGGAACAAATTTGAAAAACTCTTTGATGCCAATCCGATTACATATTGTAAACATTACATACCCCACACACTTTACTTTAAATAACAGTACCCTGCTTGACATTTTTATCGTGCGTCTTACCGCAAAAGTTCTCCTTTTTGATCAGCTTTGTGCGCCCTGCTTTTCAAAACATGACCTCATTTTCCTATCCTATGACAAAAACTTCACTGTAACACAAACCCCATACTACTATCGTGATTTCCGTAACATCAATATTTCGCTGTTAAGCTACCTGTTTAATAGTATTGAATGGAATACAATATATTTAACATCATCTGTGGATGAACAGCTTGATTTTCTTAACACGAACTTTTATTGGCTTTTTGATAATGTTGTGCCTCTGCGGGCTTGCCGTGGTAACAAGAAAAGTAGTGAATGGTTTAATGTTGAGATCAAAAAACATATTGAAATACGTGATAAACTGTATAAACGTTGGAAAAGATTCCGAACTACTGATCATCATGATGCATATCGTATAGCGCGACGCAAAGTTAATAAAACCATTCAAAATGCTAAGTCAAATTATTTTTCCTACCGCTTTCGAAATGCTATCGATTCCAAAAAGAAATGGCAAGCTATTAAGGATATATGAATAGGTCGTAAAGATATTACGTCCTCGAATGTTGATCCTAACGAGCTAAATATGCAGTTTCTTAATTTCCCTCACAGCATTGTTACATCAAATTTAACTACTCCTACTGTACGTAATCATACAGAGCATATATCTACGACTACTTTTGGGTTTTGTGGTGTACTTTCGCCGATTGTTTTGACATGTTGTCATGCCATAAAGTCAAATGCAGTCGGAAACGACGAGATGAATCCAAGGTTCCTGAAAATTCTACTTCCACAGCTCTTATCAGTGATACCCCACATTTTTAACACCATAATCACTACCAACAGTTTTCCTAGCTGTTGGAAGCATGCTAAGGTTATACCTATACCCAAGGGTAGGTCAGTATATCGTCCGATCTCAATACTGCCCTATTTGTCTAAGGTATTTGATCGTATACTGCATCAACAGATAAATAAGTATATCGCAGAAAATCACCTCATTAAAAAACATCAATCTGGCTTCAGACCAAAGCATAGCTGTGTAACAGCTCTTATCAACGTCTCCGATGATATAAGGCTCAATCTGGACAATGACCACGTAACAACATTAGTGCTGCTTGATCACTCAAAGGCGTTTGATTGTGTAAACTATGATATGCTTTGTAAAAAGTTGGTAGACAAGTTTAATTTCTCCCGCTCTTCGATTGCCATGATAAAATCTTATCTGACTGGTCGCACTCAAACCGTAACGGTGGGCACTATATGTTTTCTCCCACTACCTGTGAAGTAAGGAGTACCTCAAGGATTCATTTTAGGGCCCCTTCTATTTTCTTTGTACATTAATGAACTTCCTAGTCAAATTTCTCGTAGCAACATACACATCTATGCTGATGACGTCCAAATCTATATAAGTTGCAACATTAACGACATTAAAGAGTGCATCGATAATCTAAATGAGGACCTAAATAATATTTATGCATGGGCTTTAACAAATGGGCTTCACCTAAATCCAAAGAAATCGAAATGCATCGTTATATCAAAAAGAAGGCAAAAAATTCCCTCTGAATTATCAGTTGTACTGGGTAACGAAAGGATTGATATTGTAAACTCAGCGAAAAACTTAGGTGTAATATTTAACAATGGGCTCTCATGGAACACCCACATAAATTGTGCTACAGGTAGCACCTTTGCTATGCTCAGAACGCTTTATCCAACACAGCACCTAACACCAGTTTATATACGCGAACTCCTCGCGAAAACTTACATTCTTTCTCGTCTACTTTATGCATGTGAAATCTATGGAAGCTGCGACACTTTAAGCAAAAAAAGACTAAATGTGGCCTACAATACAGACAGTAATACGCTATGTTTACGGAATTAAAAGATATGAGGGACTCTCCGCATATTCAAAATCCTTGTTTGGAGTAAGCTTTGACAACTTCATAATAATAAAGAAACTTATTCTTTTACATAAGATAATATATATTCTAAAGAACCAGAGTACCTTTACAGCCGACTTCGTTTTGCAAACCCCACGCGTGGAAGAAAACTTATATATACACGGCATGGGACTCTACATTCAGACTGGCATTTCATTATTAGCGCTGAACGTCATTGGAACTTATTACCTTCTAGCATTCAACTTATAGGCAGTGCAATGCAGTTTAAAAATAAACTTTTTACAATCTTTTGATGTTCGCTCATTGTGTTTTTGTAAACTAAATTTTTTATTGTAAAACTAAGCTTTATTTATTTTTGTATACCTTTATAATTACCCTTATACTACCCTTATAATTATTTCATAAAACTTTTTATATAATTATTATTTTTTTCTTTTTCTATTTTATTACTATAAACACTTTATGTTCTTCATTATTAGTTCACATACTGTAATTAAAAAGATGTATATCTTGTTGTATGTGACAAATCAAATGAATAAATAAAGATTTAAAGATATAAAGATATAATGTAAATTCAAATTATTTGTATTAAAAGTGGAGTGTTGGAATATCCAAATCAGATTAGCAAAATGGATCAGTACTACTGATTTCGACAGAAAAGTTAATTATGCTGCAAATATCTATTTTTATATTATTTTTAATAAATGTACACACATTTAAAAATATAGTAGAATTAAAAGATATACATTTTTAGCTTGTCGATTGGTCACGTTTTGTTGTGCAAATATTTGCCAAGTGTGACGGTACCTTTAGAATGTTATGATGTGATAAAACAAAATGAAAAGAATTTATTATTTGCAAAATATTGTTCAAACAATAAGAAGATTCTTTAAATTTTTCTTTTTGATTTGGGACATTCTATTGTATCTTTAAAACTAAAGTTTATAGTTTATGGCACTATTGTTATACCACAAATTGTCTGTTGATAAAAATTAAGACGAAAAATTAACCATAAAACAAGAAAGACTAAAATCTTCATTAAAAATTTAAATAAATCTATTTAACTTAAATAGTCTGAATTACAAATAAAACTTTTTTTGCATATAAATACAAACTTACACTATTGCGTTAAATGCTTTACTATATTTATATATAATATATACATATACTATATATACATACAAATTTATAAAATACTTTCTAGTTTTTATTTTTTGCTTGATTAAAACTCACTCTTCCAAAAACAAATAAAATAGCATAAAAAAGTTAAACTAAAGTAGAAAAAATATTTATTTAAACTTTTTACTTGAAGAAAAAACTAAATTAAAAAAAAAAACAATAACGGAAATGTCTACAGCCGGATGTAAGTTTCCTGTGTGTATAAGTGTGCACTAGTTTTTGTTTGAAATTCTTATGAAACTTTGCACAGTTAAATAAATGGTTAAATATATGGTAACATATTTTAGATCTAAAATATCTTTTCATCTTTTCAGAAAAGACTACATAGTTTGACAGAGCAACGAGACAATTGCATTTTGCCTGCTTGTGTTTCTTTAGCTCCTGGGTATCGTAATATAACTAAGTTCAGCACTCATAACGATCCATTTCGTTACAATGGCTGCCCACGACATTTAATATAATTGTAAATAACTGAGAAAGTAATTAATAAAGTCTTTCTGCCTTAAAAATTTATTACTTCTGCCATTTAACATATTATGATCAGAAAAGTGGAAAATGACATGTCAAAATAATATTATTACATATCTTTTTTCAACTATTTCGACTCACACGATTCTTTTGAAAATTTTGACACACATGGATTTCAGTGCCCATACAACTTTATATGTGATGTTTCGCAAGAAAACGATCTTTATCTTTCCAACATATTCATATTCCTAATACAAAAAAGTCTACTCAACAGCTAGAAAATTTCAAAAATTAGTTAAGCTATAGTGTTTTGAAATTCTGGTACAAAAATCTCAGGCTTAGAGATATTGAGGTTCAAAATTCCGTTTTGAAAAAAAAAACTAGAATTTTTCTAATTGCTTTTATGCGTTAAAAACCATGTCCTCAGGTTTTTCCTATTACTTCGAATTTTTTTATGGGCGTATTTAATATTTTTACTATCTACACCATCATAATTATTTCACCCTATCTGAGGAAGAGTACACAGAAAAAATTAAATTTAATTTTCTGTAAAGGAATTCAATGAAATAGTAAATATTTTGTCTAGAACGGACCTACAAACAAATTTGTAAATATAAACAAAAATATTTCAACACTTTTATTGGAAAAAATATGATTTTTTAGTGAAAAAATTGTTTAAATCTATAAAGCAATTTGTCTAAAAATATTTACAAATTGGAAGCAAAACTATTTACTAAATCATACAAAAAGATTTACTTGAAATGACTTCCTAAAAAATATCAAATAAGATTTTTGTACTGAATTTATAAAACAATTAGTCTAAAAATACTAACAAAATAGTTTACTTAATCAAACAAAAATCTTTACAGGATTTTTTTTTTGTTATATATCAAACAAAATTTTTGTGTGGGTCATCATCATCATCATCCATTAAGCATATATGAAATTTCACTTTATTAAATGTTATCTGTTTATCTGCTTATCTTTATTAAATCCAGAAATTTATTTTACATATGTTTCTTAGAACTACAATTCTTACTGTACTAGTACTTTCTTATGACTAAATTACATTTGTGAGTTTTCAACAGCTGTCAACAGTCATTTAACATAATTAAATCTATCGGGTTATATTTCCCAAAAAAGTATTAAGTAAATTAAGTAAAGTGCAACTTTGTCTCGCACACGAAGGGTTCCGTACGAATACACATATGTATATCCCTTTTCGTTTTTGTCCCTTTTTTAATTTTAGCAGTTTTTTCGTTGTGCTTTTCGTTTAATTTAAGTTTTTTATTTCTTAAGCATTTTTCTTTGTTTTTGACGATTTCTTTGGTTTTGGTGCTTTTTTAATTTTCGCGATTTTTTCATTTTTTTCTGGCGATTTTTCGTTTTTTTGTTTCTTGCAATTTTTTTTGTTTTTTGCCGATTTTTTTAGTTTTAGCGATTTTTGGTTTTGGTGTTTTTTTTTAATTTTTTTCACTTTTTGACGATATTTTTAGTTTTAGCGATTTAATTTAATTGTGGCGATTTTTTCAGTTTTGGCGCTTTTTTCGGTTTTGGGGATTTTTTCGGTTGTTGGTGATTTTTTTATTTTTAGCGATTTTTTTTTGTTATGACCCTTTTTTCGTTCTAGTGATTTTTTAAAATTTTTTTTTGCGATTTTTGGTTTATTGCAATTTTTGTTTGTTTTTAGTTTTGGCGTTTCTTTTGGTTTTTGTTTTTCTTTGCTTTAACGTTTTTTGGCTTTTTAACGATTTATTTTAGTTTTGCCGTTTTTTTCAGTTATGGTTTTTTTCGGTTTTAAGGATTTTTTTTCGGTTTTTCGAAAATAAAATGTAGAAATTCGTTGGATAACAGTTTTTTGTGGCTATTATCAATGTAAAATTTTATAAAAAGAAAAAAATTCGTGAAATATAAAAAATTCAAAAGAACTTTCTTGTTCAACTTTTTTGAGTTATATCATTTATTTATTTATTTATTTATTAAGTCTATAGAATATTCCTTACAGACTATATTACAATTCATATAAATTATTAGGATAAAATAGGTAAATAATTTTAAAACCTTTAGATATTCAAATGCGCAATGATATTGCGTTTTATAATATACAATTTTAAAGAAAAATCTATAAAATTAGACATTTCGGTAAAACAACAACATAATCTTCTCAATGGATCAGCCATAGCATAGTTAGTACGATAAGTTTTGACGTAGAGTAGATCACAAGATCGTAATGAGCGTTGGGGAACATTAAAAAATATATTACTTAACAGAAAATCGGAGCATACATTTCCATTTACAAGATTCAGCATGAAAGAAATATTGAGCATGGTTCTCCGACTTTTTAAGATTGGTAAGTTAATCTCAGCTAATCTTATTGAATATGAGGGAAGGGCAACATAACCTCGATAGACATTTCTTAAACAAAATAAAAGAAATTGCTTTTGAACAGATTCGATGCGATCGATATGCACACTGTAGTACGGGTCCCATATAATCGATCCATATTCTAATATAGGTCTTACCAGTGATGTATATAAACTTTTAGTGATAAGCGGATCGTTGAATTCTTTTGACCATCTCTTAATAAAAGCCAGAACCCCACGGGCTTTATTCACAGTAAGCGTTATATGTTGAAGGAAGTTTAGCTTTACATCTAACAAAATTCCCAAGTTAACTAACTCTAATTCGTAATTGTTCAGTAAGTAAGAATGAGCAGTATCATGTCCTCTAGAAAAGTGCATATGTTTGCATTTTTTCAGATTAAGTTCCATTAAATTAATGTTGCACCATTTGTAGAAATTATCCAAATCATTCTGAAGAAGAATATAATCAGAAGTCTGATTAAAAGTTAAAAATATTTTAACGTCATCAGCACACATTAACATGTTACAATATTTGATGGCCTTAGGCAAATCATTGATAAACAATAGAAACAATATTGGTCCCAGGTGGCTGCCCTGGGGGACACCAGAACTAACAAGAATTCTTCTTGAAATTGTAGATTTAAATTTCACAGATTGAGTTCGGCGATAAAGATATGATTTTATCCAGTTCAAGTAATTACTGTTAAATCCCATTTTATACAGTTTTATTAATAATAGCTTATGGTTTACTTTGTCAAACGCTTTGCTGAAATCAGTATAAATAGCGTCGGTGTATTGGCCGTTGGTGAAAGCTCTATTGACCAGCGTTGTAAAATGAAGAATGTTCGTCATAGCAGAAAATCCTTTACGAAGTCCGTGCTGAAGTGATGTAAATGATGAAGAAACTTGATGTAACAGGAAGTTGATTGTACATTTTTCAAAAAGTTTAGGTATATCACTTAGTTTGGCGATACCTCTGTAATTACTTATATTAGATTTATTACCAGATTTGAATAAAGGGACTATATAAGACTCTTTCCATATTTTTGGAAAATACCCATACCGCAACGAAATATTAAATATTATAGATAATGGGACAGATATGGAAGATGCGCAGTTAATTAAAATGCAACTTGGAATGCCATCAGGTCCACTAAAGTTGGACGATTTAAAAGTTTTTAAGCAATTAATTATGTGTAAGGTGTGAATTGACGACGTTGATATTGTGTGAATTGCATTAATTTTGTAAGGATAATCAACGGAAACATCAAATTGGGCATCAGAATATGTAGAGGCAAAAAAATCAGCAAACATGTCACTTATTACCGTATCATCGCTGGACTCATAGCTTAAATATTTCATTACTTTTGGGATGCTCGAAGATTTTCTTTTAGAGTTAACAAACTTAAGGAACGATTCGGGATCGCGTACAAAATTAGATTTTATGTTATTTGAGTAATTGTTGTACATCTGACTGTTGAGCTGATTATATTCGGCACGGAGAACTGAACATTTTCCATAATAAAAAGTAGATCCAATTTTTTTTGTATTTTTTGAAGTATTTATTTTTTAAATCATAGCAAGCAATAAGCAATATTGCTCCATTATTCTGCCGACGTTTTCTGTCTTATTGCTAAGATTTTTATTGGTAATATAGAGAGGGTGTGAATATTTTTATTTAGTGAAATATATTGGAATTAAAAAAAAGAAAATAACATTTTAATAAAATATTGGTACGTGTGTACAAATCTTCATATAAAATGCAAAAGCGGCTATCATTATATTTGAAAAAATTTTTCAGCAGATAAAAAAACTTAATAAGAAGCAAACTTTTATGATTATAAAACTATTTATTCTGGCTATTTTTTCTGGGTATTATCTGAATAAATGGTACTATCCTGAGAAATCAGTTTTTGCAGTCACAATACTTTGCTTTTTGTTAATTTTTTTTATCTCTCCTGCAAAATTTTTAAAAACTATAGTAGGCCCTTTTGCATTTTATATGACGGTATGTAAGTATATAAATTGAATTTTATATTAAAGTAGAAGTACGAGTAGTAGAACAGCGGTTTTTATAAACATTGGAATCAAAAATCAAGAATCAAAGTTTAGGCTTATAATGGAAAAACAAAACATTGTCAAAAGGCTTTTTATAAATTAACAGAAAAAAATGTAGTTCGATTTGTTTTATCTACTATGAAAACGTCAAGAGTAAAATACAAAACTTTTAGTTATGTGGAAATCTCCTAGCTGTCATATATAATAATGACACTGAAATATATGTTGAAAAATATAAAATATAATAATACTTAGCTCTTGTATACACAGAAAAAACTTCACTTCAAATACCAAATTCCCTGAATCAAACGTAAATTTGTTCAATTTAGGTCCTATAAAGAAATTTACAAATTCAAATGCAAAAATTTGTAATAATTTGTTTGAAAAAAAATTCAGAGTTTTTCAATAAACAAATTGTTTCAATCAAAAATTGTTTTAGAGAAATATAAAAAAAAATAGATCAAAGAATTTCATAATTTTCTCAAGTTGCCAACATTGGCGGTAGTTAAATGAAATTAAATAATAAATCAAACAAAATTATTTATCAAACTAAATAGAGACAATAATAAAGATATAAAATCAGTTTCAAAAACATGTTTGTTTCATAATTTTTTCTGTGTAGGCATGCAAATATGAAAATCCCCTAGAAATCCCCTAAATATAAATTTATGCCTCCTAAATTTCCTCTAAGGATTTTAGCCCCCTAAATTTGCCCCTAAATGAAATAAGACCCTCTAAATATAGGGGGAAACCCCCTTAACTGGTAACTCTGCTCATGACTCCTTTTTACGGCGTATGATTACTGTCAATTTGTATGGAAAAACTCGTCTAGCCCGAGTTTTGTTTCATCATTAACACTAAAGCTGAAAGTCCATAGCAAGCGTTACACGCTTTTTTGCGTCATACGGGGCTGTAAAAAAGTTGAATCAGTGTATTTGTACGTATCAAGTTACATAGCATGACGCCTTGACGCGTCTAACGCAAAAAGTAGGTCTACTTTCTAATTTTGTAAGTGTCATCAGCGGCGTGCTAACAGGTTAGCTGTTATTTATAGTCATTAATATTTTATTTTCAACGCTATCGATGATTATGTTTGTTGCTCAATTCACAAGCTCAGTCGTATGTCTTATTGTTTAAAAAGAGACGACATTTGTTTATGTGCTTGTGAACAGACACATTTGTTGCATCGTTATTTCGTCGTATCTTAAATGTCAATTTAATTAATACCAAGGCAAGGCTAATTACTAGCAGGTGGCCTCGAGAGATCAGGAGACTAAGAAAATGTTTCTATATTTGAACTATCAACAGTTATATATCATATATATTTTGACAATTCGCCGAGCAGAATTTATATATGGACTTTCAAAAAAGCTGATACATTAACAAAGTTGGCAGTTCAAATATGGTAAGCGATTCGTTGTCACCTGATCTCTCGAGGCTACCTGCTATTAATTCACCTTGATTTGATACCATGAAATGAGACCAGGTATGGGAGTTTTAGTTTGACGCGAAATAGAATAACTTTTTTCGCGACAAGCAATTTTGATTAAAATAATTTGAAAATTAAATTGGAATGAATCAAGTATATATTTATCATTAAGAAGAATGTATTTCCTGGTGTTACTTATCACATATATAAAAGATTTTTACAAAATAAACTAACAAATTGAATATTCCCAGAGCTGCCCTCAATACAACTATTTGAAGAACATTTAAAATTCAATCGTATAATTATAACGCACTTTTGTATGAAAATTACCAACAACAAAAATACAATATTGTATAATTAAACGATTACACAACACATATACGACGTTAATACGAGCTTGTGAATTGAACAATTGTGTATTTTTTTGTTCTTGTAATACAGTTTAAAAATATATGCGATCATAAAATAACAAAAAACTTCTGCGTAAGAAGCGTTGCATGTAACTTGAAACGCTGAAAGGCGTGGAATGCGTAAAATATGTGAAAAAACTAAATTTCATTTTCTGTAAAGGAATTCAATGAAATAGTAAATATTTTGTCTATGAACGTACCTACAAACGAATTTGTAAATATAGACAAAAATACCTCAACAATTTCATTGAAAAAAACGTGTTTTTTTTCAGTGAACATATTGTTTAAATCTATAAAACAATTTATCTAAAAATATTTACAAATTGTAGACAAAACAATTTACTAAATCAAACAAAATTATTTACTGGATTTTCTGAAAAATATCAAACAATATTTCTGTCTGAATTTAATAAACAATTAGTCTAAAAATGCTAACAATTATTAAGCAAAATAATTTACTTAATCAAACAAAAGTACAAACAAAATATTTGTTTGTATCATCATCATCATCATCCATTAAGCATTTAGGAGATTTCACTATGTTCAATGTGTTCAAGTCTGAATGTTTATCTAAATACACTAAAAAAATGAATGAGACCTTTAAGAAAATTATTATTTGATATATTGTCATAATTATATATTAAATGAGATTTATTTGTGGATGGTTATTAAGCAATTGTCTATATGCATTTCATTGGCGCTTTTACCGAATCGTCAGTAGACTTCAACCACAACTTTGAACAGTTACAAACCTCTTATTTTATGCACAGACTTTCAAAAACCATTTGAGAATTTACAAACGATAATATTTTTGAAAATCACAAAAGAATAAAATAAAATAGATTCATATCGAATATAAAATATTTGTTGGGTTTTGTATAAGTTTCTAAGCCTACTAGTGAAGGTTTCACGTGCAAAACAAGTGTTCAAAATTGAGGTATCATTTTAATTTTAATAAAAAAGACTATTTTTTATATATTAAAAATATTTTTATTTCAGTTTATTACAACTACACTGAAAAAAACCATGCAACATATGAACGAAATCGTTCGTATATTTTACGAAATATTTTGTAATTTCGCACCACGAAATTATTCCGTAAAATGTACGAAACGAACGAAATTTTTGTGTTTCTTTTACGAAGTATGTTTTGTGTTTTAAGAAATAATTTTTTATATAATACGAAAGAGTTTCGTAGAAAAGAGAAAAAAGTTTACATTTTACGAAATAACTGCATAGTTTAAGGTAATATTTAGAGAATATTACTAAATATTTTTTGTGTTTTACGAAAGAACTATGTATGAAATAATTTTTATGAAAGAATTTTGTAAAAAGCAAAATAAAATTTTAGATTTTACGAAATATTTTCATAGCTCAAGATAATATTTAGAGAATATTACGAATTATTTTAGTTGCTTTACGAAATTAGTAATTTTCGTTTTATTTTACAAAAACTGGCAGTTAGTAACAAATTATTCACACAATTTTGACTTTCATTAATTTTTTTTGCAAATTTGATCATGAATAAGACCTTCTTTAGCATTACATTTAATTTTGATTCTTTCAGGTTCAGATAAAGATTTTCCTCGAGCTATTTAAATTTCAAATTGGTTTATCGGCTTAGAAAGATCCAAAATGTACTAAAAACTAACAATACGCGGAGAAGTTATAATGAAAACTATAAAATTAATCAGAAACCTATTCTGATTAGGGACTGCTCTTGGACAAAATTTGTTTTGCAGCAATTATTTGATAATGGTACGACATTCCCGTTAATTTTTTTGCACAGATTTTACGTAATGTATATTATTTATTAATAAGTCCAACTTTATTAGTAGTTAGAGCAATAGTTTTTGATAGAACTACCAAAACTATTGCTAAAATGTTAAACCTAATCAGAGGAGCTGCAGTTTAAGTTTGCTAACTTTTATTTTTAAAATCTTGTTATTAAAGTTGCCCCTTCGTTTCTCAGAAATCCCCTTTTTGTGCCCCTTTTATTTTCAAAATCCCATTTTTGTGACCCTTTTTGAAAACTTTCAACGGTAACGCTGTCTACAGCTTATATGTATACGGGTCACTTAGTGCCCAATTTTATATGATTGGATAATTTTAAGAACAACTTATATAGTCCATAATTGATTTCGTAATATGTACGAAATTTGAGTATATTTTCCGAAAAACGTTCTAGTAAATGTTTTCGTTACTTTCGTAAAACTATAAAATTCTGGTGTAAAAATATGTACGAAAGTATCGTATATTAAAAAAAAATAACTACGAAAAGTTTTCGTTACTTTCGTAAAATAATAAAATTCTTGACTCAACCTAATTCGTAATATGTACGAAGGTTTCGTACATTCTACGAAAAAAGTAAATACGAATGGTTTTCGTTACTTTCGTAAAATAATAAAATTGTAGACTAAAACTTTTTTCGTGGAATGTACGAAAGTTTCGTATATAATACGAAAAAAGTAACTACGAAAATTTTTTTCGTAAAATGTTGCATGGATTATTTTTAGGGTAGGTTCCGGTTAAAAATGGAAAACTAAGCCGGTCAAGTGACCCGCCCTACTGGCTCGGCAGGCTCCCAATCTCTTTCTTACCAAAATTATCAATCATGTTTTTCAATAAACTGTTGTCAATGATTGATATCTGCTCGATAATCTTGGTTGTAAGTTCTTGAACTGTTGTGGGATTATTGCTGTAAACTTTCGATTAAAAAAAATCAAAGTTGTCAAATCGCACGATCTTGGTGGCCAATTTACTCCTCCTCTACGAGAAATAATGTAATTTTCGAAATTTTTAATGATTTCAAGTAGGAAAAAAATGCCAGCTACATTAAAATTTCACCTCAATTTGACCACCCTTTTTGTATGTATCAGGAAAATCGATTGACAAATTTTATTATAAATAAAATGAATACTCCCAGACACTTAAAAGGTACTTTCATTTTGAATTTTTTCAAACAAATAAAAAATTTATTACCTAAAGATGTTTGACTGAAAACGTCTCGACCGATTTTAATGATTCTTTTTTTTTTATACAGGACTCCAGGACGAGTAATGTATGAAAGAAACATTCTTGAAATGCTACTAATGAAGTAGAATTTCGGCCTTTCGGTAATTGGTATTTTTAATATTCGTTTGAAGTCCATTAGAGCTCGATGATTTTTTTGTTGTTGTATTCAGAACGTCAGGATGAGGCGTGTATGAAAGAAAAATTTTTGAAATGCTGCTAATAAGGTCAAATTTCGAATTTATGTAAATGGTATTTTTAATATTCATTTTAAATCTATTAGAGGTTACACTACTGAACTGATATTTATAAAATTTTCAGTTTGTTACTAATTGTCCATAAATTGGACCATGCAATAAACTGTTTGATATGTAACGTGGAAAGAGCCGGTAAGCCATCGGCACTATTCGTCTCATCCCCAAACGATAAAAGCATTAAAATCAATTTTTTATCATCGATTTTTATTTGTTTTCATATTTCATTCGACATCTAAGAGACCAAAATAGGTTAGATAAAAATGCATAGGAGGATATTTAAAGGTTTCTTCAAATATTAATTACTTAAATTTTGGCTTATACAATTTTACTCTAAAAAATCTAGCCAAAATGTATATTGATTTATTATTAAATTTAATTCTATTTCATTCTAATAAAACAAATATAAGTTCCTTAGCCACTGCGATCCTAAACAAACGCTTTAATCTGCTGTTTCGTTTTTTAATTTCGAATGCCTCTTAATCTAATTCCACTGGAGGAAATTTAGTAACAATTTGTCCATTTGTAAAGGAGAATTTATATAAAAAATTCAGGTATTTTATCCTGTTGCTCTGTTACTCACTAATGGTATGTACAAAAAGAAGAAACAAATCACATAAAAGTAAAAATAGAAAAATATCCTTGACGATTGGCAGGATAAATTAATCTGTTTTTGTATGTTTAGTTGTATTTATTTATATTTTTATGTTTGCTTAGCTTGTAGTTCAACATAATTTGCTGCTTTTACTTTTCTTTCTTGTCTCATCTACAATAATTCTTTGCGTCTCTTTCATTTTCACCATAAACACGAAATATAAAATATTTAAGAATTATATATTTTAAAATTCAAAAAAGTTATGCTATTACCTAAGTCAATTCTAATTAGGGTCTTCTTATTACCGAAATTTTCTGTCTCCCGGGAGAGCGGGATGTAACAAAGAAATTCGTGAGATACCGGGAGTTCCCGCGAATTGAAGAACTTAATAAAGTATTCATCAAAAATTTTAATTTCTGTAATCCATTGATTTTATATGAGCAAAATGAAACATTGAATCATTCTTTATATTAAATTGAACCTTATTTTAAAATTCTTTTACAAACGAAACAGTTTAAAAAAAAATGATTTAAAAAAACAAAAAACTTAACAAAATACAAAAAATAAAAAGATTCATACATTGTTATAAAGTAGAGTAGTTAAGAAAAATACGAAGTTTTCAAAAAATTGGTGCAAGGACTCTTATAGCTTAACCTTAACCCCAAAACTTGAATTAAAGATACATTCCTTCACGGATTGGAAAACTATTTCAGGAACGCTATTACGTATGTCATGCTAACAGCTGACTTAAATTTGGTTTATATCGGTTAAGTAATAAAGTATCTCCTAGAATATCCTTCATTTGCAAATCTACATAAAAATTATTGCAAGCAAATTTTAATATTAAATTTTTTTCTTATTTAACTCGTTGCGACTGACATCGTAGTCTTGCAGACAGCAGTAAACAGAAAACATTGTTTTACGCCATAATTACACAAATATCGATTCTGGTGTTTTCAGTACCTTCTTGTTACGCACTCATGTGTACGTTAGTGCGAAGAAAGCAATTGAAACGAGCGCACCCGTTGATGTGAGCAAACAAGTGTCTACAAGTCTACCACGTCAGTATTGATTTAGACTTGACAAAATACGTTATAACTTTTTATTAAACCATTGAAATTATCTCTTTTTTCTCTATATTGATTAGCTTGGGTATAAGCTAAAATTAATGTTAAATTTTTACCAAAAAAAAAAATATATGTATTTTTTTTTGTTTTTGTATGGATGAACGTTTTTTAAAGCTAATTTATGACATGGCAATAATTTTGTTCTTAATAAGATATGTCGTTTTGTTTTCAACAAAAAACTACAATAAATAGCAAAGTACTACTTTAAACTAAAATCTCAAATATTTTCAGTGGGTTTACGAACGGAACTTGGAAAATATAAGCAGTCGAAATAGTGTCTATTGTACTACCACGTCAGTGAAATTGTGATAACGAAGTCATGTCAGTTGCAGAGGGTTAATATATCGTGAGCATATGTGATCGTTCCAATTTTCATGCATGAACGTTCGGAATTAAAAAAATTCTGTGATCGCAAAACAATTGAAAGTTGTCGGGAATGAACGTCCGCGATCCAAAATAATGTTTATATGTGGGCCCTGAGCGAAGAAGCACTCACGCAGACGTATTATTTGTAAATTAATATCATACTATTTGTAAATTAATATCATATAAAATTGATTGAGAAGCTATGATTACCTTTCCATCCCCTTTTGACGAGTGCAGAAGCCACATCTTCGGGAAGGGGGTTCTGAAGACCAAGATATAGAAGTCTGAGAAAAAGGTCACATGAAACTAGCAAAACTTGATTTATAAAAATATTTGCCATAAAATTCTGCTATAGGTCTTCAAAAGCACTAACGTTCTACACTAAACTTGAACGCCAAAAATCATTCAAAACTTAATATGTGTTTTAGGGTTAATTTCATACTTACTCACAATTAGTATTCGGCCTTGGTAATCTTGTAAGTGTTGTGCTTAAGGTATGAGATGTGTACAGCACTTTTATGTAAAGCTCTACGAAAAACAGTTTTAAGAAACATTTTTCTAAAACCCTCTATATCGCCGCTGAAGGGTAGATTATCCATTTTATGAAGAAAGAGACAAACAGAGACACACAACGAAGAGTTAAAGGCTTAAAATGTTTTAAACAAATATTTTTAGTTCTGTTTTACATAAAAGTGTTGAACATATCTTTCAACTTAAACGTAAGGCTTACAATATTTCCTATGCAACTATAACTCTGTGCAAAATAAGGAAAATTCTACTCCGCCTAAAATGAATCCCAGATCTAAACATCCAAAACGCCGATACACGTATATGTTTTTTTGTCACCCTCCACCGAAATCAGTTATTAGAACTATGTAGATTTTTTTTGTATTGTGCAGTGCTATTTATAAGTTGTCCTTCAGTTCACATTTCAGAAGCCCACCATCTCCTCATTCCGCTAGACATTAAGAAACTAGACTTAATTACCTTTCCATTGATATTCACTCTAAAACACTATTGTTAAAAATTAGGTGGATAATAGTCGGCAACACTTTACAGATTACTATCGACCTAAAATTACACACGCACTATTTTTGAACAAAATGTTTTTACTAAAAAAAAGCGGTTGGCTGCGTGCAGGTTTGAACCGCGACTTCCTGACTGATAGTATGACGTACCTACCATTCAGCCATACCTGTATTATACTTTATGCTACATTTTTTCCACTTGGACTAAATATGTTTCATTTGAAAGGTTTTTCTTTAATAAAATAACTACAAAATCGATGTAATTTTAGACAAATTTTACACAAATTTAGACAATATATGATCGTAAATTTGAAGTAATATTTTAGAGTGTCTAATGTGCCATATCCCGAATTTATGAATGTCTAACAATTTACTTTTTAATCTAATCCTCCTTAAAAAGCTCATTTTCTGCATTAATGTACATATAGTAGTGCTTACTATTCACTTCTCATAATTTCACAGACCCTGTAAAACATATTCTTATTTGTTTTTCGTTGTTATTCGTAGATCATTCGTGTTTTTGTTTTAAAAGCGTTTTGCTTTTGAGGGTGCTGTTGGCCGGGTAGTTAGGCCGTTTGACTACCCTGAGGTCTTGAGTTCAAGACTAATTTCAGGCAAGCCAACAACATCATGCATTTTTCTCATGTGCATTGGTGTGTTACTGTGTTGGTTATTATTGGACTGTTAATGTGATGAAGACATAGCACTGATCACTTTGGCAGTACCGGCGGCAGCGGTTAATACTAACATATCCCAATGCACTTTATACTCGTAGTACGCTCCTTCGTCGGTATTGTAGCAGAAACGTCGGCGAAGTAAACAAACTAATAAAATGGCTACACAGCTTAAAAAAAACTCAATGCCACTACTTTACACCAGAGGGTCTTGCAACACTGCTCTACAAAAAAAAATACCAAAAACACGCTATAGCAGAGTTGTAAATTAATTAGGCTTTCTATCTCTCTCCCACTTCACCACTTGTTCTCTCTAAATATCCTTTTCCCAAATAAGGTAACACATTAATTAATTAACTGATAGGCATTTATTGCCTGATTGTGTTACTTCTCTTTATAAAAAATAAACGATTAAATTTTACGTTTAATAATTCAACTAGAATAGAGAAATAATAAAAAGAAGCTTAACACAGGACAAAAAGAAAAAAGTGAATATCAATAACACAGCAGAAAAGTGGTTTTGTCGTTTAAATAAAAATAGGTGATTCTTCATCTGCTGATTGCGCTGGGGTCATTACTTTTTCCCTAGCAGCTCTAGTCTTAAAAATTTAGTGACATATAGCATTTTGATAATTTACACCACTTTTTGTATTATTTGCTTAATATTTCACGACTCGTCTTTCAAACTTTAGAACACTTTCTGTCTTATTAATCTACGCAAAATTCTTTTTCATACACAAAATTCTCTTTCAGTATCGTAATCAGCGAATGAAAATTCATAAGAATCAGTTTATTTTAATTTAAAAATAGAAATAAAGAAAAAAATTTTATGGACTAAACCAAAAACACACGATTTTTAAAATCCTTACAATAACAGTAAGATATCCTGATATACTCATCAATGTGACACTACCTAAATGAAAGAGTTTTTTGTTAAGATTAATAATCCAGAGAGTATTTTAAAGTTCGCAGGACGAGCCGTGAAATATTGAGCGAATAATACAAAAAGTGGTGTAAATTACGCAAAAGCTAAATGTCACTATATCTGTAAAACTAGGTCTGCTACGGAAAAACAAATGATGCCATCGTAATCAGGGGATGAGCATACATAAGAATTACCTATTTTTTTTAAGCAACACACAGAAACCTCCATTTTGTTGTGCTGTGTAATTATCAAATGAAATACAGCTCTAAGACTGACAGTATGAATTGCTTAAAAGTAGATAATATTCAACTCTTGACTGCCAACTACCGACTTTGGTCGAATGGTCTAATCGCGGAACAACTCTGATGAGATTAGCAGAAGTTATGGAAATATCAGTTCAACCCTCCGCGCAGTCAAACTTTTCTTTGTCTACATGTTGCACATTTATCTCTAAATAAAAATATAATTTAGTTGAAAAATTAAATTAAACCCATACAGTTCGATTAAAACTCATAACTTAATTTAAACATTTTTCTGTTAAAAAATTTATAAAAAAAAAAATAAAAATACACCAACAGTCCAATTTTTTGTTCATTATCATGTAGCTTCTAAAGGAAATGAGCCCTTGTTAGTTGAAATTGGTGCACAACTTTTGACTTTGTTCACAGTTCACTGAGATAACCTTTAAAAGTTTTAATGACACTTTTAATTTTTAGACTCACATGTCGATGCCCTAACCATTTCAACCAACAGCACCCTCAAAAATGTAATCTGTAGAATGCATTTGAAAAAAAAAACACTTACAAAAAATTCTTCACGTGTGATATTCGATTAGGCGACTGCATTTAATAGAATCAATCTTTATTCAAACTTAGCTATTTTTAATTGATCGAATATTATTTGACTTTGATTTTTCGGACACCCTATTTGTTAATACTTTGTGGTACTATGCATAGAAAAAAATTAATATGCGCTTTGATTAAAAAAATCCGAAGAATTGAGTAAATAAATGTTTAGATTACATCCTATGAAAAAATTCGTATATCCGAGCAAACGAAATTAGTTGAAATTTTTTTAAAATTTTCAATTAATATAATAGGATATTAAAAAAAACTTACTTGAAAATTTCAAAAAAAGAAAACTGAACAATATTATGAATTGAAATTATAGAAATTCTGTTGGGAAATTTTTAGCTAATTTATTTTATGTTTGAATTTATTATCGACTAGCTATACCCGGCGTGCTTCGCTACCCCATTGTTGTGCAGATATAGAAAAATTAATTAACTCATTTAAAAATAACCATAACCATAACGGACAGCGTATCGAAAACAATAAGATTAATTTACACTTTTGGTGTACAGAGCCCTAAAGAGAACCTTTTCCAAAAAGTAACTTTTCAAAAAGTAACCATTTTCTAAAGAGTGCCATTTTCAAAAAGTACCCTTTCCGAAAAACACTTTTCAAGAAGTACCATTTCTTAAAACTACATTTTCAAAAAAGTAGGTTTTCGAAAAAGCACCTTTACTTTAAAATATAAACGGTTAACAAAAAAGTACCAAAACTATATTTTTACCCTTTTTCGGCCCCTAAATGTACAAATTTCAAAAAAAGTACAAAACACTTATCTATTTATTTTTCTATCTTATTATGATGCTTTTGGAATTTTATGTCTACCTTACTTAGATTCGGAGATATAAGAACACCGAGCCTACCCGTTTTTACCCCTTTTAATCCCGTTAGAATTTAAGTTTTCAAAAATTCGTTCTTAGAGAATATATACAAACATATGCATTCAGTATGTGTATCAATGTGCATAAGAAATAGTTGTATGGAAAAAAGTACCAAAAAGGGCTACCAATTTTACCCATTATAGTTATATTCAAATTTGAAAAAATACAAAACTGTTTTGAGGGCTTTTTAAGGAGAGAAAAATGAATTTCAAGTTTAGTTTCTAACTTTATTACTTTAGGAGATAAACTTTTAACAAAAAAAGTACCAAAATTATATTTTCACTCTTTTTTGGGCCCTCAGCGTACAGATTTTAAAAAAGTTTCAGACACCTGCGCTCATTTTTCTATCTTATTATGATGCTTTTTTTATTTTATGTCTACCTTACTTAGGTTCGAAGATATAAGGTTACCGATTTTACAAGTTTTTACACCTTTTAATCCCCTTAGAATTAAAATATTCAAAAATCCTTTCTTAGTAAAAATATACAAACATATTCATTCACTATGTATAGCAATTTGCATAAAAAATAGTTGTATGGAAAGAAGTACCAAAAAGAGCAATTATTTTTACCCTTTGTATATTTGAATTACAAAAAAGTACCAAAACATGTTTGAGGGCTTTGTAAGGATAGAATAATGCGTTTTAAATGTAATTTCTATCTCCATTACTTTAGGAGATAAACGGTTAACAAAAAAAGTCCAAAAATTATATTTTTACTAGGGATGTAACGAATACCGATACCGATACCGATATATCGGCGATACTTCAGATTTTCCGATACATCGGTATCGGCGATATTTTACTGTCGATACGACGATACTTTTAAAATTTTTTTCAGAGTTTTTTTTAACAAATAATTTATTTTTGTTCAATTTTACCATGAATAAATTCACTTCGTTATTTCTTATATCTTATTAATATAAATTTTAAAAATTAATAATCTTTTATGCTGTTATTTTGTAAAAAAATATTTATTTTTTGTTAATTTTACCATGAATTCAAATTCAAATCGTTGTTTTTTAAATCTTATTCCAGCAAAAAAAGAAACTCCAAAGAAGTCATGAAAATGTAGAATTCGCGATCCGGAAGCGTTGCAAATTTGGATAATTTCTAATTAGTTTTACATATCCTTGCCATTGCAAGAAGTTCTGTTTTTCGATTACCAATCACCGAATTGGAAGCGATGCTAGGACAAATTTCTTTTTCGGTGTTCTATAATGGTTTTTCCTCAAGGAAAAAGGATAAAAAATTACCCATTTTCACAAATTTTTTATGTGAATTTAAACTCAAAACTTTATTTTCATGTAAATTTAAGTGAATAAATATAAACTTTTTGAAGACTTTTAATAATTAAGCTATTAAGTTATTTAGAAGAATATTAGTTGATAAATGTTCTTTAAAAAATCGATTTTTTAAAAAGCATGGCGAGTATATTTTAAAATTACAAAGGAATTAAAAATTTTTTCTTGCTTTTCTACTAATTATCTGCATATTTTTAATATAGATTTTTTTGAAGCAAAGAAAATGTAGCTCCTTTGTAATATTATATGTTCTAAGGTTGTTTTTGTATTTGGTTTCCCTATAGTCCCTTTTTATTTTACAACAGCTGGGGGGAGTCCCAGCTAAAACTTAGGCGTTCAAAAGAACTGCCAAAAGGAAATTGAAACTTTAAAAGAAAACTAGGCTGAAAAGCCGATTCATGTTTATCAAATCAAAGTCTGCCTTTATTTTCAAAATGTTTTGCCTTATATACTACTTATGAAAATTCTACTAGTTATCTAGTATTGAGTGGTTTCTAAACCACTCAATATTTGCTTACATATAAAAGAAATTACAACTATAAATTATATTTAAGAAAGTATTCAAATAACATGTGTCATGCAATAATGCAGGCGGTCGTTATTCTTTTAACCCACTTCAACATTTGTAATATGATACGCTGTAACAAGTGTTGTTTGCTAGTCACGCTACATTGTTGAAGTTGGTGAGTGTTCGCTGTGCATATTGCATGACGACATGGGTACACTACACCCTCACCCTTAAGAGAAAAATTAGGGAGGAATTTTTCTAATCAACTTCATAGTATTGTTACAATATTTCTTATAGTTTACTTATATACATAGTTAATTTGTACATTTATATACTTATATACTTAATTAATTTATATATTTATATACTTATATACACGTATATGTCTTATTTTATATATATTAGTAGTTACATATATTAGGATTTTTATTCTATAATGTTTTAAATGGCTTTAAATTGTTGTTATGGTACGTTTTCTTTATTCCCTTGTAATCTATCGTGGTGTTTACACCATCCCTACTTATTATTTTAAATGGTCCTTTATATGGACTTTGGTGCTTTTTCTTATCTTCTATTTTAACTAATACTAAATCTCCTACATTAAGGTTAAGTTCATTTTTATTTTTGTCGTTAATTGTTCTTTTTTCTTTTGATTTTACTATCAATTCTTTTGCCTTATTTAACGCAAATTGTAATGTGATTCGTAGTTCTTGTACATAGTCGTCATAATTATATGTTTTTATTTTATTATTTATGATGTCAGATGGAAGGCTTGGTAATTTCCCATAAACTAATTCGAAAGGCGAGTAGCCCGTATCTATATGTGGTGCCGTATTGTAGGCAAAAGTGAAATATGGAATCCATTTATCCCATTCATAATCATTTGCAGTTGTCAACAAGAACTCATTAAGAACTCTATGGTTTCTTTCTATTGAACCTAATGTTTCATGATGGTATGGTGTTGAAAATATTTGCTTGATTTGTAATAATGAACATATGTTTTTCATAAGTTCATTTGTAAATTCTGTACCTCTGTCGGATTTAAGTACCTTAAATTGACCATATTTCAAAATAAACTGTTCAACTAATGTTTTTGCTGTTACAAGTGCATCTTTTGTTGGCATTGGGTGTGCAACGACAAATTTTGTCAGTTCGCATTGCATTGTTAGAATGTAGCGATAGCCGTTTGAAATGCGAAGAGGACCAACGGTGTCAATTGAAATTACTTCAAAACTGTTGTTTGGTGTGTTTGTTAGTGTAAGTGGTTCTTTTATGTGTTTTGTTTGTTTATTTTTGTTACAGCTGTCACAATAAGATACAAATTGTTTTACCATCTTGTTCATGTTTTTCCAAATATATCTCTGTTTTAATTTAATGACTGTTTTTCGTATTCCTAAGTGTCCTGCGTGGGTGGTATTGTGGAATTGGTCAATTAGTTTATATTTTAAAATATCATCTGTTATTCTTTTCGGGGCATTGTATATTAATATCTTAAGTTGAGGGATTTTGTTATTTATTCTTAATTTTGCATATGCTTCTTTAAATTCTTCTTTTGTATATATTTTAAATATTTTATCTTCATTTGAGAGCGCTAATTCTTTAATATTTTCTTTATTCATTTTAGATGTCAGTTTCCTCAGAATCGAATCTAGTTTCGCTGAGTTATCGCTGAATCTTGCATGCATATTATTATTATTCATATCTTCTATATGTAACTTCTTCCTAATCGAATCTAGTTTCGGAGAATTATCGTTATATACTTTATTCATATCATTCTTATTAATCTTAGTTTTGGCACATAACTTCTTCATGGTCGAAACTGGTTTCGATGAATTATCATTATGTCCAATGTGCACAATATTATCTACAATAATTATATCTTTTTCTTCTATATTTTCAAATTTATAAAATTGCAATTTTTTCATATCTTTGATATCATTAATGGATATACATTCCCATATTTGAAGTTGATCAGGCTTCTGAGAATTGCATTTTTCCACATTGTTCTCTTCTACACGTGTATTATTTTCTATATCATTTTTCTCATTTATTATTTTATTTGCCTCATTCCTATTTGCATTATTCAACTTATTTTGCATAGCCCTTGTCGTTATTAATACTTTTTTTTCTTTTTCGTCATTTTCTTGTGGTATCATTTGTTTTAATATGTCTGAATCTAGTTCTATCCTAGAAAGTGCATCAGCATTTGTATTCATTTTTCCTTTTTTATAAACGATTGTGAAGTCATAATCACTTAAATCTAGTCTTATTCTTGTCATTTTTGATGAAGGATTTTTATGTGAAAATAGTGAAATTAATGGTCTGTGGTCTGTAACTACAATGAATTTTCTGCCATATAAGTAAGGTTTAAAGAAATTTATGCTCCAATGAATTGCTAAAAGTTCTTTTTCAATTACCGGTTTGTTAATATCATGTTTTTGCAATGATTTACTAGCGTATGAAATTGGTAAATCTTGTCCTATTTCGCCTTGAGATAAGACTGCTCCTAACGCGTAATTGGATGCGTCTGTTGTTACAATAAAGGGTTTATCAAAATTTGGATATTGTAATACTGGTGGATTAATTAACTTTTCTTTTAATTCTTCAAAAGCATGTTGGCATTTTTCTGTCCAAATAAATTTTGTCTTTTTCTTTAATAATGCGTTTAAGTCTTTGGCTATGTCAGCAAAGTTTGGTATGAATTTTCTGTAGTAATTACAAAAAGCTATGAATCGTCGTACTTCGTCCGCGTTCTTCGGTATTGGATAGTTTTTTATAACGTTGTATTTGGATGGGTCTGTTTTCACACCGTCTTTTGTTATTAAATGTCCTAAGTAAACTACTTCTGGTCTTAAAAAACAACATTTCTTTGGATTTAGTTTTAGATTGTATTTTTGTAGTCTGTCTAGTACTTTTATTAGATTTTGATTATGGTGGCTTAAACTACAGCCATATACAATTATGTCATCTACGTAAAGAAATGCTTCGGATTCTAATCCGGAGAGTGCTATTGTAAGCATTCTTTGAAAACTGTTTGAAGAAATTTTTAGTCCGAATGGAAGTCTTTTAAATTGAAAATGACCTTGTGGTGTAGAAAAAGCAGTTAGTGGTCTGGATTCTTTATTTAATTCAATCTGATGAAAGGAACTGGTCATATCGAGTGTAGAAAACCATTTTGCTCTACCTAATTTGTCTAAAATGTCTTCTAATCTAGTTAGAGGAAATTTGTCATTGACAATTTTATCATTAAGTTTTCTAAAATCTACAACAAGTCTCCATTTCTTTTTGTCTTCTATATTTTTCTTTGGTACCAAAAGGAGTGGAGCGTTATATGGGCTAATTGATGCTTCTATTATGTCGTCATCAAGCATTTTTTTTACTTGTTTATTTATTACGTCAGTGTGTGAGTGTGGTAATCTATAGTTTTTTATGTAAACTGGTGTGTTGTCTGAGGTCGTGATTGTTTGTTTGTAAAAATTGTTGACGGTTAATTTTTCGTCTTCTAAATGAAAAACATTTTGATATTTTTTAAATATTCCTATTAATTGTGCTTTTGCAAATTCGTCATTATGGTCTAATTGCAGTTCATTCACAATTGTTTTAAAGCGTTCGTTATTGCTCACATTATTGTAACTTAATATCTCATAATTTTTAAGTGGGTCAGTTTGGAGTTGAATGCCTTTTATTGTCACTGTTTCGTTAGTTGTGTTTAAAATTTTTATGTGTGTCATGCCGCTTTTTGGTGCTATTGAATTACTTAAAAATATTCCCTCTTGTATTTGTTTATTAAATATGACGCAATCTTCTTTCAGCTCTAATTTTATGGCTTGTATAATTTCTGTTCTGGGTGGAATTGTTATTTGTAGTGAAGAAATTGGTTTTGATTGTATGGGTAAAATTATGGTAGAATCATTTATAAATAAAGAAATTGTAAATGTTTCGTAATCAATTTTACAAAGATATTTTTGCAGAAAATCTCTACCAATTATGCCATCTGTTTCAATAGGAAAATCTGAATTTACTAGTTGAAAAGAATGTTTGCATTTTTCATTTGGTAAAGAGAGTTCAAGATCTATTGTGCCTAAAGGGTATATTTCTTCTTTCGTAATTCCAGTAAGTTTACATATTTGTTCTGGGTTAAATGGTTCACCTTCAAAGTCTTCACACATGCGACAAAGTGATATGTCAGCGCCTGTGTCGATAAGGAATGTCAAAATTCTATTTTTGTATTTTGTGTTTATAAAATTTGTTTTATTGGTAGATACTTTATATACTTTTAATTCTGGCTTTCTGGAATAGTTAGCTATTCCAGGCCTGCTTCGTTTCCCGAACTCTGTATAGTGTGTACATTTCTATTGTTGTTTATGTTTGTGTAATCGTGGTTATTGTTGAAGTTTCTTCTTTGATTGTTATTAAACCTATTGTAACTGAGATTAGTATGTCTATTACTGTTGAAATTATTGTTCCTAGAAAAATTTGTGTTCCTTGGCGAATTATTGTTACCATTATGATAGTTGTTATTTCTTGTGTAATTGTTTCTGTTAGAGTTTTGATTGTTGTTAGTCCTATTATTGTTGTAGTTAGTGAATGTGTTGTTAGTTCTGTTGTGATTTTGTGATTGATACCGTGGTTTTTCTTTTCTGATATGTAGGATTGCATTATTAGTTGCCTTATTTTCATTTTCAAGTTCAATTGCAAGTTCCGATGCTTCTTGCAATGTGGTTGGTCGCGATGCGTATATGGTCGATTTAAAGTTTTCGTTTAGTCCTTTTTTGAAAGTATCTAGGGCTAATTTATTATTAAGTTTAATTATTATGCTCTTTTCTGCTGTTGAGGCAGTATTTCCTAGTTCTTCTATCCCTAGTTTGTTTAAGCTATCTATTATATATAATATTTTGTCTTTAAATAAATTAACTGGCATTTTCCCTTGGAATAATGTACTAAGTTTGTTTTGTAATTCTGGTATTGTTTTAGTGGTTTTGTACCTGTTTTCTAGCAATTCTTTTAATGTTTCAAAACTTTCTGGTTTGATATAACTTCCTATTGCTGTTCTAACGTTAGATGTTAGTTTCGCATAATAAATATATTGCAGGAAATCTGTTTTTGCTGTGTCTGATAATGTTTTGTTTATCAGCTCTGCAGTTATTAAGAAACTTTCAAGCTCTATATAATTACCAGCAAACAATGGTAATGCTTTTGAAACGGTTTCTAAACTAAATGCTGCCATTGCGATATTTTGTTCTGTCTCAATTTCTTTCTCGTGTGTTGCTAGATATTCCTTGATATTTGTATAAATATTTTTGAATTGTATTTTTAAGGCTATTGCTAGATTAGCGTCTTTCTGTTCTTCCACTGCTATGATAAAGTCTTGGTTTATACTTTCAATATATTCTAATTTTTCTTTTATAGTTTTCTTTGTATATGTTCTATTTGGATTTTTCTTTAAAGTTTTTAGAATTTCTTTCAATTTTTCTATATTTTCTTCCATAGTTCATTGACAAACATTTTGTTTTATTTTGAATTCTTTTTAAACATTAATTATTAAAGTTGTTTATTTTTAAACGTCTGTAATGGCTTTATCTATATTGCGTGTATTTTTGTGTTTGTGTACATAATTTTTAAAATGTTTATTAATCTTATAAGCTATATATAAAACTATTCCTATTACAATTAGTGTTATTATATATTCTGGTATAATATTTGCAATATTCTTCGCTTCTCCATTGTTTACAATGTTTTCTTGGATTTCCACTTTACTTTGTGGTTTTCCCATATTATTTTCTCTTTTGTTGCCCCAAATGGGACCTACCATTTGTATCTAAGTATATTTATTTATAAAACTATATACGAGTATATTGTATGTTAAAAATCTTTAAAATTTTTCTTTTGGACTGTTAATAGATTTTGTATTTAATTTGTTTAATTTTATTTTTAATGTTAGTTTTAGATTCTAACGTGGTTGCTAGTATTAAATCTTTATATAGCAGGGCTAGTTCCTTTCGCTTTTGGAATTTCTTGCCGGCCCTTTTCTTCTGTACTGGTTTTGGTGGAGCTATTGGTGTGTCCTTTCTTCTGTTATTCCGTCTTCTGTATTCTTCGATGGTAATGGCTTTAGGACATGCTGTACGGGGAAGTGGTGTGTATACCGGTGTTGGTTCTATTGTGTCCGATATATTTGCAGGTTTGTATTCCTCGGTTTTGTTTTCCTCAATGTATCTTTCCCAACGGGTGATAATTTCTTCTATTTCAGTCTCCGACATCAGGAATTGTGTCATCCGGTTTTCTCTCGTTTTTCTTCAATTGTGGCAAGGACTAAATGTTGCAGGATTTGGTTCGCAGGTTATGTTCGCAGGTTATGTTCGCAGGTTATGTTCGCAGGTTATGTTCGCAGGTTATGTTCGCAGGATCGCCATGTAATATTATATGTTCTAAGGTTGTTTTTGTATTTGGTTTCCCTATAGTCCCTTTTTATTTTAAAACAGCTGGGGGGAGTTCCAGCTAAAACTTAGGCGTTCAAAAGAACTGCCAAAAGGAAATTGAAACTTTAAAAGAAAACTAGGCTGAAAAGCCGATTCATGTTTATCAAATCAAAGTCTGCCTTTATTTTCAAAATGTTTTGCCTTATATACTACTTATGAAAATTCTACTAGTTATCTAGTATTGAGTGGTTTCTAAACCACTCAATATTTGCTTACATATAAAAGAAATTACAACTATAAATTATATTTAAGAAAGTATTCAAATAACATGTGTCATGCAATAATGCAGGCGGTCGTTATTCTTTTAACCCACTTCAACATTTGTAATATGATACGCTGTAACAAGTGTTGTTTGCTAGTCACGCTACATTGTTGAAGTTGGTGAGTGTTCGCTGTGCATATTGCATGACGACATGGGTACACTACACCTTAAAAATTACTTCAAATTTTTTATACTGGGTTAAAATCAATTTTAAATATTCTCTCTTACAATGTAATTTTGTATAATAAAAAAATTGCACTTGAGTTTTGCTAATCTAAACTTGAACTCAATTTCAATATTCGTATCGGTATCGGAATCGGTATCGGCGATATTTATTTTTAAATATCGGTATCGGTATCGGATCGGCAAAACGGCGTATCGTTACATCCCTAATTTTTACCCTTCTTCGGCCCCTAGATGTAAAAATTTGAAAAAAGTACCAAACATCCATCCGCTTGTTTTTTGATCTTATTATGCTGTTTTTGGAATTTTATGTCTACCTTAGTTAGATCCTGAGATATAAGGTTACCAAATTTAGCCGTTTTTACCCGTTTCAACCCCCTTAGCGTTTGAGTTTTCCCAAACCCCGTCTTAGTGGATCTGTACATCCTGAGGGGAGCCGACATACGAAATTCCAACTTTCTAGCTTTAGTGGTTTGGGCTGGGCGATTATGAATCAGTCAGTCAGTCAGTCAGCAGTCAGTCAGTCAGTCAGTCAGTCAGTCAGTCAGTCAGTCAGTCAATAACGTTACTCTTTTATTTATATAGATTATACACTTTGGAATTTGTTTTATTTTATATTTTTACTCACTGTTTTATATTTTAACCACTTTGCCAAAAACACTTTTTTTCCAACAGCAAGAAATTCACATAAACCTACTCTTACATATACATACATAAATTTATATCAGATAATGTTGTTAACAATCGAAAGCAAGGGCATCCATAACAGATGAAGTTGACATTCTTTTTTTTATATTTTTCATGGCTGGACGTCAAAATATCATTATTTGCTTTGTGATTCGCTTTGCTTTGACATGGTGCAATGATATTCCAAAAACAAAATGCTTGTGTTATTTGTAGATGTCGTACTAGCGAGCCTACTTGGTATGGTTGTGCCTTGATCGAAAGCTTGTTGTTAAGTATGTACGTATGTATGTATGTAGTTGTGTTTGCTTATGCTGACTTTAGACGACATGTATTTTACATCTGACTTGTCAAATTGCCCACTGCAAAAGTGATACATGCCGTGTGAAACATATGAAACATTGTCAGATGACATTTACAGAAGCAAAGTCAGATGAAAAAATTCATCTGACAAGGCATCTGACATCAGCTGTATTAAATTATCAAAAGTGTGGTTTGGCTGAAAAAACTTTAAAAAGCAAAGAGCGCTCTATATATTTACGAATATTTACGAAAATTGTGCAAAAACTCAGCTGTTGTGAACACTCAGAGGTTATGTCAGATGTAATTGCACATGTACGTGTGAAAGCAAATATTATAAACCGTCTGTAAATTGACAATTTTGACAAACATGCGAAGTTACATATGTCTCACACACCTAACAAGCCATATGTAAAAAACATGTCGTCTAAAGTCAGCATTAGCAAGATAATAAAAACAGAGAGTTCTCTTTTTTTAAATAATTTTTCTCATACAAGCCGGCCTGCCATATTTGCCGATTTATGGGCATTTTGCCGATTTTTTGCCTCAAAATTATCAAAATGCCGATTTGTCGATTTTAACTTTGTTAACTTTGTTTGTTTTATTATAATTTATTAAGTTCAGGCAGCACTGGAATAGAATAAATTCACTGTTACATTAGAAACAGACAGCTGTTATTCAGTCAGTCCTTTAACTAAAATGAAAAACGCTTAGGTTAATTAACAACTAGCCAGTACCCATTTTTTCCGACATGTCTAACGTCAGTTAAAATCTGAGACTTTACCAGACAATCAACCAAGTTGTATACAATTCGCTCAGACATTTAGCAGATTAGTCAGCAGTTCTCTGGCACGATGTTTCTGCAAATTTTCTGATATATTAGCCGATTAATTTCCTTTAAGACATTTAACAGAAGAGTCTGCACATTTTCTGATCTAAATACGTCTTAGAAGCCTTAGCAGCCACTTCTGCACATTGTCTGAGTTTAGTTTTTGTAATACTCATTTATCTCTTCAGAGTTTGCACATAAATGTTTAAGTTTTTAAACTTATAAAATACAGGTAAATGTTTTCTGATGAGCTGCCATTGGTAGCAGAAAAATGTATGCCAGAAGAAGAGTCAAAGAAATCTTACAACATTCTGATTCTCTTTCAGAATTTTATACGACATTTCTGATAAATTAAAAATTTTAGCTCCGAATTTTGTTAGATATTTCCGGTGTTTTGTTAGACATATTTCTGACATTGTTCAGACATATCGAAAATTCCTTTTGAATTTCCCCAGAAAATTTTTCAGAATTTCTACATAGCTCTTTGAGACATTTCGGCAAAGTTTTTAGCAGTTTCTCAGACAAAGAGCTCCGCTTTCTTGTCAACAATTCAATTGAAATTTATTATTCTATTTTATTTTCATTGATTTTTATATTATTTAATATGTTATAAACATTAGTTAATGCTAAATTGTTCTGTATTGTTATTTTTTGTTATTAAAAATATGGTTTATTGTATTTAAAATGGGTATTTTGAGTTTGCCGATTTTTTCCGACTTTTTTAAATTGAAGTGCCGATAATGCCGATTTTATTTGGCAAATATGCCGATTTTTTTGTCAAAATCATCCGGCACCCTTGCATACAAGGTCTGCTTACTCTAAAAAACTTTAGGCTTTGTAGACATAACATAAAATCTTACATATTTTACATGCATTTAATATATAAAAATTTTTAGTCTTTTCTTTTCAATTGTGTTGGCAGTACTTTCATCAAATAACAGCAAAATCAACAAAAGAAAATATTGATATAACGAAAAAAATGATTAAAAAATTAATTTTTTGCTGAGCAAGCCGTTAATTGAATAAAATTGGACAATAATTTTTTCTGTGTGGGTTAGTATTATTCGACAAAGAGGATAATTGCATGATGAGAGAGTAAGTCGTAATTCGTAGCCGAGAGAGGAACATAACGGTTTATATATTTGCGGCTGCTTGAAATTCGTTTTGGTTTGCCATTCATAACCTTGAGCCTGAAGTCATCCGCAAGGACACATGGAATGAAAACCAAGTTTAAAAATAAAGAAATATATTCAAACTACAAAAGTCGCATCATATGGTCTGGGATATTCAAAGTATCAGAAACCTTTCGCATAAAAGTATTTAACATTTATTTGCTTTCAGCACTTTACTTTTTCCTTTTTAAGAATAACAGTTTTATTATTGTTGCAAACTAACCAAAAATTTTCGAAGTTTCTTTTATGCAATCAATTAACCAACGTAGAAACCAAACAACCAGAAAAACTTTCTCTACTAAAGAGCATTGTTATGTATAATGGCTAGCTGTAGGTTGTTGGTTTGAAATTTTTATTTCGTAATTGAAATACTTTTTGTGTTCTTATGGAGTTTGTACAGGAGAAATATAAATGCACGAAAAAAATGTTAAGTGGTGTTGCATATAATTTGCATAGTATGCTTTAAAATGCACATTAATGAATGTGATATTTTGATCAACATGATTATTTGAAGTTTAAAAATAAAGTTACAAAAATTATAGGAAAACTGTTTTGTAAGGTCAGGCAATTTCTTAATTTATGTTATGGTGTTTCTTTTCTAAAACTACTTAACATTTTTTTTTCCTTTTTATTAAAAAAAATTTTAATTTAGCATTTCTTTATAGCAAAAATTTAGTTTCGTAAGGGATGATACAAAGATTTGTAATAAATGCACTCCATTTAAAAAGTTTTATATTGCAAATTTTTGTTAAAAAGTGCAAACAGTGCAAAATTTTTTTGTAGAAAAGGAAATGCCATTATTCTTTACGTCAAGAATTAAAAATAAGAAAACTTAATATTTACATAGTACCTCACATTTTATCACACAAAGCTAATGACGATTTAATAATATTCACAGATATATTAATTTTGGCATTCTTCACCTTGGATAGGATAAGTTGTTGCATCCAGTTAATTTTTTTAAGTTTTATGCGATTATTTTATAGAGTCTTATATGTGAATATGTATATATAATTGCTTTATTTACTAATTCCACTAATTTTATGTTACAATTTTTTGTAGAAAATAATTTGGCACGTTTTGTTTACATGTGCATTGATTAGTACATATGAGCCTTTGCTATAATAGGGTCATAACTCAAAAAACTTGTTTTGCAAAAAACGAGTTTAAAATTTTGAATTGAACTAACAACTTAATGGTAAAATAAAATTTTATTCTACACTCAAGAGTTGAGCATACAAAATATATTCGATTTCTGACAACCACATTTTGTCATTTTATGGAAACCTCTTTAAGTTTGGACAAAATATTTTAACTGATACTTTAAACTTTTGAAATATATGCTATGACAAATTAAAAAAAAATTAAAAATTGTATGTCCTTGAATGTCATAATTTCAAAGAAATGTATTTCATTGTTTTGATGAAAAGTTTCATAGCATTTATGAAATAAATAAATCACAAATATATATTAAAAAAAACATACCCTTATTTACTTAAACAGTTCGAGCTATTGGAATAAAAAGGTTCCATGTGAAATAAAGTAAAACAAAGTTCTAATTGCAAAAAGAACCTTTCTAAATCAATATATTAACCAAATCCCTGAGTTAGAGTTAATTTTAGCTATTACTTTCATTTTAAGATAGCATATTGAATTGCTTTTTCGCGAAAGTTGTGACACCTCGTAGTTGAATCCATTTTATTCTAAAGGCTCGAGTTGGCAACCAAAACCAAACAACAAAAATAGTTTTATATGTTTTTTGTTGTTGTACTGATTTTTATTATTATAAACTCATAGACACAGTCCTGTTGGCTGAAAAGGTTAAGACGTTGCCTATAAAGCAAATGATGAGAATAAATAGTCTGAGTTCCATATTGTGAGCGGTAATCAATATTATAAACAGTGTTCCAAAATTTGCCTTATATAATGTACTTTAATGTTCTGTATGGTAGAATATTGTAATACACAAACGCAAATAGTGCTTGTGTAGGAAATACATAAAAAAAGAAGAACGATATTTCTGTTAGGCCCAAATTCACAGTCAGTTAGTTAATTATTAGTAAACTAAAATGATAACTATTGTTTAACTAAAACTTCATATTTACAGTGTATTGTTTAACTAAAATTTTTTATATGGGTAAAGAATGGTAACCCTATCAAATATAAATAAACAAGCAAAAATAAAGAAATAAAGAATATTACACATCTTACGGCGGCAATTTAAAAATTTTTAAGCACACAAAGCTAATCGAGCAAATGTTCTTTGTCGCTCCTAAAAGTATGCTATATGAACGTAATAATTTTCAAAGCATGGTGCAATAAGTATGCAGGTTCAATAAATACAACAAAAAACTAGATAATGATTGTCAAAAAAATACACGTGCTAGACGTTACTTATGTACAAAACTACCAGAACAAAATATAATCAGCTGACGTTATGCTGCCACTTGTATACTTATTGCACCACGTTCCAAAGCATCTAACTAATTGTTAACCAATGGCGTTTGACTGTTTAACTAATGGTAAACAAAGAAGTGTGAATAAAATATCATTGGCTTAACTATTGTCATTAGCTAACTAATGACTGTGAATTTGGGCCTTATTAGCAGAGAAGTAGCGTATCAGCTTATCATGCACACGATAAGCAGTTCAACCTCTGGGAAGCGAAATGGTTGTTTCTTAATTGTGTTCATGTTTGTGAAAACAAGTTTTATGCCCGTAGCAAAATAGTTGTGCAGTAGCAAAACAATTGGTATAAAATAACACAATAACTGAAAACGGCATGTGTTTAACGCTAAGTGATATTTAAATTTTATTGTGTTTTGTGTATTCAATGCCTTTTAAGTTTTGAAATTTTTAACTTTTTATTTGTAACCCAATTTGGCAAGTACCTGTATCTAATGACAATCGCCATGTTAAAGTTATTGGTTAAAATCAAAAATTTTCCAGTGTAAGTATAATAAATTAAGTATAGTGCGACTTTGACTCGCACACGAAGGGTTCCGTATGAATACACATTTAGCCTATTTTTTGAATGTGCTTTTTTGTTTAATTTTTTTTTTAAAAGTATTTTTCGTTGTTTTTGGCGATTTTTTTGCTTATGGCGCTTTTTTAATTTTCGTGATTTTTTCTGGTGATTTTTCGTTTTTTGCAATTTTTTTGTTTTTTGCCGATTTTTTTAGTTTTGGCAATTTTTTTGGTTTTTGGCGTTTTTTCCACTTTTTGACTATATTGTTAGTTTTAGCGATTTATTTTAGTTGTGGCGATTTTTTTCAGTTTTGGCATTTTTTTAGGTTAAGGCGATTTTTTCTCGGTTTTTTGGTGATTTTTTTAATTTTAGCGATTTTTTTTGTTACGACACTTTTTTCCGTTCCGGCGTTTTTTTTCGCTTTTTGACGATTTTTGGTTTTTTGCAATTTTTTTCTTTGTTTTTTGCCAATTTTATTAGTTTTTGGCGGTTTTTTGGTTCTGGCGCTTTTTTGTTTTAAAGTTTTTTCGCTTTTTGACGATATTTTTAGTTGTAGAGATTTATTTTAGTTTTGGCGCTTTCTTCAGTCTTGGCGCTTTTTTTGGTTTTGGGGACTTTTTTTCGGTTTTTTTGTAATACTTTTAATTTAAGCGATTTTTTTTGTTTTGACACTTTTTTTCGTTTTGGCGTTTTTTTGGTTTTTGGCGATTTTTTTTAGTTTCGGCACTTTTTTTTTGGTTTGGCGCATTTTTCGTTTAGGTGATTTTTTTCATTTTTGGCGATTTTTTTCGTTTTTTGATCAATTTTTAGTTTTAGTGATATTTTTATGTTGTAGTGGTTTTTTCGTTTTGCCGACTTATTTCGGTTTTTGGCGTTTTTTTTTAGTTTTTTGGTGATCTTTTTAGTTTTGGTGATATTTTGCGTTGACTTTTTTTTTTAATTTTGGTGCTTTATTTCTTTAAGCGCTTTTTTATTTTAGCGTTTTTTTTCGTTTTGACATTTTTTTAATTTTGGATTTTTTTAGTTTTAGCGTTTTTTTAAATTTTATGATTCTACATCTTACGGTTTCCAAGATAATTACATAGTCAAAGTTACATTAACTGATAGAATACCCTTTAATTTTTATTGTTTTAAATATCGGTGCTAATTGGTGTAGTCTATTATACAGACTACACCAATTAGCACTTAGCTTGAAAATTTAAAGTCTCTCTATATAAGTGTCTTCATAGTACATTAGTATTTCAACATGTTGCGTTTCTCGCTTTAGAACACCCTTTAATTTTTAACTGTCATATATTTGTCTTTGTAGCGGCCAAAGCTTTACGTATTCTGTGAAAATTTCAGGTAGCTCTTATGGTTCCCAAGATACAACAGATTGTCTTCATATTACATTAGTATATCACATTTTTCTTTCCTCGCTTTAGAACACACTTTAATTTTGAGCTGTCATATATTTGTTGTTATAGCGGTCAAAGTTTCACATATTCTATGAAATTTTCAGGTCCGTAGCTCTTACGGTTCCCGAGAAAACATTACATTCGTATTTCAAAAATTTTCGTTGCTCGCTTTAGAACACCCTTTAATTTTTAACTGTCATATATTTGTTGTTATAGCGGCCAAAGCTGTACATATCCTGTGAAAATTTCAGGTCCGTAGCTCTAACGGTTCCCTTTACACTTTTGGCGTATCGAAACCCTAAAAATTAAATGTTAAGGGGCAAATAGGAAACACAAAATAATCATATATGGTCTGCGAACCAAAATACAGTGGAAGCTCCGGTTCTAGAGAAGCAAAAATGTGTTCGAGTTTTGATAATTCCAAATATTATTCTACTTTTTTCTACGTATAGTCACTATTTTCTACCCTTGTCTGAAATATCAATTATACGTACCAGTGCACTTTTATTATTTCATCTTTAAAGTATGCAACACTTTTTTCTTGATCTTCAATATCTCTTGTGGCGTATGAGTGATTTTTTTGGATAATACATGTTTAAAAATTAATAGTACGCCATCAAAAGGGTCGATACATAAATTATTGTTAAAGAGAAAATATTTATGTACATATATATGTAATAGGGATAAATAGCCATACATCGATTTCGATATATTTTTAAATATCGATATACTATGTATATCTAATACAAAATATAGATATTTTGATATACTCGCATATTGATGTATTTTCAAGCAGGATTATTCATCATAGTCCCAAATTTTTTAAAAAATAAAGCATTAAAAGAACTCTTCTTATATATAACACAGGGTAACACACCAAAATTGATGATTACAATGGCGTCATTAGTTTTATTTAGCCGCTCTAGTTTGGAAGATATAGTGAGATTTAATATTTGCATAATTTACACCATTCTTTGTATTATTCGCTTAATATTTCCCGAACCTTAAAGTCTCTTTCATTTGCCTAGAGTTCCATTGGTGAATATATTAAGGTATCTTGCTGTTATTGCAAGGATGTTGACAATAGCATGTTTTTGGTTTAATCCTTAAAACATTTTTTATTGTAAATTTTCTGAATTTCTCATTTGCCGATTACAATGGCATCACTAGATTTTTCAGTAGCTCTTGTTTTCGCGGTATTGTGAATTAAAAAAAAAGCAGATTTCAATTTAAAATTTTTAAACAAATTTGGATTTTTTTGTCACTTTTGGAAATTTTCTAGTCATTAATGCAATTGTTATGTATAAAAGGCATCGTATTTATCCAGACTGTTTTTGCAGAGAGTTTTTGCGTTATTTGTGGTGATTATATCGCAAGCCTATCACGAGCTTTGTAAAAGCTGCATATTTCAAATAAATGATGGAATCACTATAAAAACATAAAAACTGTCCTAATTGTTCATATGATGTCTTTTATACGTTACCATTGATTGCACTGATGACTAGAAAATTGACAAATGTTTTTTAGAAAAGGAAAAATTAAAGCAGTTTTTAAAAATACACAATATCTCAAAAGCAAGAGTTGCTTCGAAAAAACTAATAATACCATTATGATGTATAGTCAGCAGATGAAAATACATAATAATTAGCTATTTGAATTGCAGAAAATTTACAATAAAAAACGTTTTAAGGACTAAACCAAAAAAAGGCACGATTTTAATATAACAGTAATATATCAATATATATAGTCACCAATGTGACTCTACTCAAATGAAGGAGATTTTTGTCTAGATTAATAATTAGGGATGTAACGAATACCGATATATCGGCGATACCTCAGATTTTCCGATACATCGGTATCGGCGATATTTTACTGTCGATACGACGATACTTTTAAATTTTTTTTTTCAGATTTTTTTTTAACAAATAATTTATTTTCGTTCGATTTTACCATGAATTAAATTCACTTCGCTATTTTTTAAATCTTATTAATATCAATTTTAAAAATTAATAATATTTTATGCTGTTATTTTGTAAAAAAATTATTATTTTTTTGTTAATTTTACCATGAATTCAAGTTGAAGTCGTTGTTTTTAAATCTATTTCCAGAAAAAAAGATACTCCAAAGAAGACATGAAAATGTAGAATTCGCGATCTGGAAGCATTGCAAATTTGGATAATTTCTAATTAGTTTTACATATCCTTGCCATTGCAAGAAGTTCTGTTTTTCGATTACCAATCATCGAATTGAAAGCGATGCTAGGACAAATTTCGTTTTCGGTATTCTATAATGATTTTTCCTCAAGGAAAAAGGATAAAAAATTACCCATTTTCAAAATTTTTTTATGCGAATTTAAACTCAGAACTGTGTTTTCATGTAAATTTAAGTGAATATATATAAACTTAGAAGTCTTTTAATAAATAAACTATAAAGTTATTTAGAAGAATATTAGTTTATGTGTCCTTTAAAAAAATCGATTTTTTAAAAAGCATGGCGAGTATTTTTTATAAAGAAATTAAAAATTTTTTCTTGCTTTTCTACTAATTATCTGCATATTTTTAATATAGATTTTTTGGAAGCAAAGAAAATGTAGCTCCTTAAAAATTACTTCCAATGTTTTATCAATTTTAAATATTCTCTCTTATAATGTAATTTTGTATAATAAAAAATTGCACTTGAGTTTTGTTAATCTAAACTTGAACTCAATTTCAATATTCGTGTCGGTATCGGAATCGGTATCGGCGATATTTAATTTTAAATATCGGTATCGGATCGGCAAAACGGCGTATCGTTACATCCCTATTAATAATCCAGAAAGTATTTTACGGTTTGGAAGACCGTTGGTAAAATATTAAGCAAATAGTACAAGAAATGGTGTAAATTATGAAAACCTAATAATGCCGTCGTAGTTAGCAGATGAAAATACAAAAAAAAAAAAAACAGCTATTTTAATTTAAAAAAGTTTTAAAAATTCAAAATTTTTTTGTACAAAAATCGACAGTATCAAATTCAATATTGTTTAGCTTTGCTTTTGTTTTTCGTTCAGTTTTATTAATTTTTGACATAATTGGCATTAAATAGAATATTACTGACAAAACTTTTGTTTTATTTATAATCTTTTGTATAATCGAAAGTTGTCTTTATCTGAGCATAATTTCTTGATGTACTTTCCATGAAATTATATTGAAAAAGGAAAAAATTTGCAAATTGACTCTTTTTAGATTAATTATTGTAAGAAAATTACTTTTTGGGTTTTATTTAATAAAAGTGGTATAATTATTGATATACATATGTTGAAATATCGATATTTTTTATTCGATATATGTATATCGATTCCGATCGATATTTAAAAATATATTGATAACGATATATATCGTTATATGTTTTTCACTTTCCAATCCCTAGAGCGTACATCAAAAAAGATTACACAAAAAAGATTACAAATAAAGCTAAACATTTATTAATATGATTATTTCGAACGTATTTGCTTTGTGAATCTAAATTGATTATTAGGCTAAGGTTCGTATCGTTATATTCAGAAAGAATTGGGTATGATTAATATTTCAAGGAACAAGGGAAAAATTAACATCAACTTAATTTTTCAACGTACACAGCAGAACAGAGTTGCGCCACTAAAAACTAAAACTAAACATTTTTGTTGCAAATATTCTATTTAACTTTTTATCGATATACTGAATTGGGCTATCAGTATATCGGTGAAACTGTACGCCCATAGACGAAAAACCCTCCCTAAAGCAATTCAGTAAATCGTTGTTATTTTTTCGTTTGAGCTACGAGACTCTCGACCTGAATACAAAAAATTTCAAATTAAGTACTGCCAAGTCATAAAACATAATAGTTAAAAAAAAATACTTAAAAAAAATATTTGACCTGAATTTTTTGTTCGACTTATGATTATTCTAAAATGGCAATTCAAAGAATTATTTTATTGGACGCAATAATTTGTAGCGAATACAAATACAAGCACTCAACCAGAAATTAGTCAGAAAACGTGCAAAACCGACCAAGTGAATTGGGATATTAGTTTCAGGTATGATATTTTAAAACTCAATACTAGAAAACTATAAAAGAGAGTGAATGAATTAGCGAAATTAGTTTACTTAAATCGAATCAGTTTGCAGTGGCTAAAGCAGGGCCGTCCTTGTATATGCCGGGGCCCTCGGGCACACTAGAATTCGTGGCCCGCCAAACAGTAAACAAACTTAATGGCAAGAAAACAAATGTTGTTCGATAGCAAGCGTTCTTCGCACCTTCTGTCCCATTATATTAATATATTCATTGCAAATATTTGCAAACAAATGTAATGTATTATTACCTTTTCCGCGAATTCCGCAATTTCACTAATTCACTAATTACACTGTACAAAAATTTTAGACTTTTATTTTAAATAACAAGGCTCTAACAGCTGATTCTGATGGAGGGCTCAAAAAATATATACTTGTATCGGCGTTTTAAACGTTTACATCTGAGACTCATTTTAAGGGGAGGAAAATGTCCCACCTTTTTCCACATTATTATGAATCCGCATAAGGAATGCCAATTCCGAAATCGTGATCATGAAAATTCCAGAATTTTTCGGGATTGACAAATTCCTAATACCGGTATGCGTATTAAAAATTCCGGGGAATTCCGAAATATTTAATCTACGTTGTTAAAGTAAAATTCTTATACGAAAAACTCATAATGAAAAGCAACAATTGTAACACTAATTTATGTATTTATGTATTAATGCTGTCAAAGGGTATCCTCTATCCCCACCCTGGAAAACTCGGCTGTGTTCTCCTAGACGTCAAGGATGGTTCTCTTGTGCACTATTCCAGTCTTAGCACCAAACTTTATTTTGGTATGGCATCGTAAATTATCGCTTCTTCGATGGATGTCATTTATTTATGTCATTTTTTTGACAGAATGCTGACTAGTCATTGCTATATAGAACTATTTATACTGAAAGCTACTAGAGCTGTGCTTGTGCCACTTTTTGAAAATTTTCAACGGTCAACTCTGCTTCTAATATATCTAGAGGTGCAGATGCGCTTATTTTCTGTCGCAAGGACGTCATATACCTAGGCTAGAAAAAATGGCGCAGCATTACTTTAGTTTTCAAATGTGTTCCATGGAAAATAGTAATAAAAAATATCAACTAAAATGCATATCAATTTACGACATTATTTCACAGTAAGGGCCCCCGTGAAGCCAGGGGCTCTGGGCACGTGCCCCGTGTGCCCTTATGGTAAAGATGGCACTGGGCTAAAGTAATTAGCGCTTTGACTACAAAGTAATGATGTTGGGTTTGATGCCTCTAGCAGGCAAGTCATCAAACATCATGAATTAATCTAATAATTGTTGTTGGACTGCTAAAGTAGTGAAGGCATGGCACTGGTCACTAAGCGCAGTAGCTCCACCGACTGTTACTGTTCTATGCCAGTGATGTTAGCAAAATCGTCAGCGAAGAAAAACAATTAAAAAATGACTAAAAATAACGCTTAAGAAAGTTAAGGCGTCTGCTTAATGCCAGAGGTGCTGCAATACTACTGCAAAATTTACATAGCGCACAATAGAAGAGCTGTAAAAGAATTAATCTTTCTATCTTTATCTCACTTCACCATCTGTTGTCTTCACTCTTTCTTTTTGACAAAGAAGGCAGCACATTAATTACTTAACTGGTAGCAATTAAATGCCTGAATGTGTTACTTCTCTTAGAAAAAAGAACTGAATCGATGATTTTTAATTTTAAGTGACTACTTTACGATTTTTAAAATATACTTTAAGCACCTAAAAGAGATTTTTTATGAGCATGAAGTCCCTGCTAACTGTTCAAAGTATAGCTCGAAATCAAAAATAAAAGACTTTGGAAACTAGTTTTATAATTGGCTCTTTTGTACTGAACCTGATCAAAATGTATCAGTCGACGGCAAAATGTGAAAAATGTTTAAAAATCTAATAAAGTTTTTAATAGAATAAAATGATTAGAATGATGGGAAAATTAGTTTATATAAAATAACAACGGGAAAAAACATAGTAAAAACTCTCGCATTGGAGCTAAACCAAAAGTTACGGGCTTTTCCTTTCTTCATGATTTTTTGTAATCTAGACATATTGAATATATGAAAGACGTATTTTTGAAGTCAAATTACCCCTTCTCCGTTTGATCTACAGCCTCACAATGATGAGACACGAACATTTTTTTTATATATTTTAAAAACTATTTTTAATGTTGCATTGAAATTAATTTTGAGTAGGTATTTATCTGTCTAATGCAATGAGTTTTAACATTCGTAGTAACCACAATCATACCATTATACAGCAGTCAAAATTTTGTTTCTACTGTTTATATTTCCGAAGATATTAACATTTGAAAAATGTATTATTTTAACGGGTATTTCAAAATGTTTTTGCATTTTCATTTGAAAAAAAAAGCTTTCATGAATCCAAGTGGATCCATCAAATTTCTACACAGTGATAATGCTAAATGCTTAACCAAAAAAATGGTATCTATTTCTCCTGCGCCTTCCTGCGCCTTTTAGAGATTTGTCGGTTTTATTGTGTTGTTATGCCTTTTGAAATTTTTGTACCCACTAAATAAAGTAAGTATCGTAAGACTAATACATAGAGCAGACTAACATGAAACGTCAAATATTTTTCAAATTATGCTTCTAACATAAAATTCTAAGTGGTTTGCAAAATTTGGGCACGCAGTGTCGTGAGTTCATATAACGAGCGGCCAAAAATAGAAGGAGCTATCGTAAAGTAATGAAATTCGGCATACATTTTTTAATTGATAAAGTACAATCGCACCTAAAATTTGGCCATTTAAATATCAAGGATTCGAGCCCTTCCCATATATCCTGAAATAAAAAATTACCACAACGGAGAGAAAAATGTATTTAAGTTAATGAAATTTTGTACAGACATAAGTTTTAACATCTGTGATAATTCATCAAAATTTCCTTTAATTTATTAATATTTGAAAAAAGTAAACAGTTAGCAAAAAATAAATTTCTTTCCCCTGTAATACGTTATATGTTTAACAATATGTAATATAAATCACACCTAAAATTTGGCCACTTAAATTGCAAGTATTTATGTCCTTTTTAATGTATCCTGAAATAATATATTAGCATAGCGGGGAGAAAATAGTTGTAGCTTAAATTTTGTGCAGACATAAGTTTTAATAAGTTTAATGCTTCTTGAAAATTTCGTTAAATATAGGGCAAGGATACACCTAACTTAAAAATGTCCTTTTTTAATAAGTAAGAAAGGAGCAAAAAATAAATTTTCTTCACTTATAATGAGTTAAATGTGTAACTATATCCTGGGATATAGACGCCGAAACATTTAATTAATTTGCTAAGGAAACCGCGGTGATTCTTATTGAGAAATATGGATGGTTCTACATGTCGCCAACTATGCACAAAGTGCACTGACATGATAAAATATGCAATTTCGCCTTTATATTGTATCACAAAACTTTTAATTATATATATATGTATGTGTCTAAAAGATATTTATTTCCTTCAAACGGTATGCTATCAGAAGAAGCGCAGGAGCATTGCAATATGGATTTCAAGGCATATATGTAGAAGCCAGTACGCAAATTTAACTAATATTTTTTATCAGATTTCTAGTAGCATCTGATCCATAATAAATAATTTACGCGCATATAATTTATGGTGGCCCTATGTTCCTTATAGGAATTACAGGATATAATTTATAGATATGCCAATATACTTTTTTAAAATCAGTAATAGAAACTATTACATTTTGTGTAAGATTCCCAAATTAGTACTATAACTTTAAGAACATATTTCCTACCAGCTGTAGGGAATCAGTGTAGGATACACAAAATTAAAATATGTTATACATCAGACTACATTCTAAACAATTCTGTTGTTAGCGAATAAGTTTTTAAATAATAAAACCTTGCATACATTTACAAAGAACGAAAATGGCATATGAGTGTTTTCTTGTTCATTTCACAAAAAAAAATGGTTTACATCTAAATTTTGAGAAATTGGTAATACACGTGTATCTTTATTCGCTATTTTTTAGGAGAATCAATTGCAAACATTTTTAATATATCTTAAATTTTCATGTGGTGCTTAAAAGTCTTTACTTCCAAGTGTAGGGTACTAGCGTCCAATGCTATTACATAAAAAATTTTTATAACAGACAATATTCTGAAAAGTTATATTAAACATACCCAAAATCTATAAACCTGTCGCTTATAAAAAAGGCGCTATCAAGTAAAATATGCGATACGAGCGTTTTTACTATGTTTTTCCCAACGTGCGGCGTGAGATATCAAATTAATTTTGAATTTATTTTGAAGCTACATATATGCCATTGTATACGTATACAATAGCAAATAATTCGGATTAACGTATCAGATTTGCTGAAAGTACCCTGAAGATGATTTTTTTCCAATATCCTGATCTTCAGCCAACATTTTCAGCTTCCAATTAGTGAAAAACGGCATTGTATATGGTCAACTGATGTAAATACTTGCGTCAGCAGAATCTTACTGTCAAGGATACTGTCAAGGTGAATTGACAACCAGCTGGCATTACTACGCCAGCTGACTTTTTTTTGCTCGTGTTGCTGGGACCACGTAGATGTGAAACTCCATATAAACAAATTGTAAACAACTTTTGTTTACATTATTTTTATATGAAGTTTAACATGTATGCGATACAAGCAAATTGATTACGGTGTATTGAATTCGACACTGACACCACCTTGAATGGATTCGCGTTGGATACCGTCCCAAATCCAACCGCAAAATAAGCCGGTCATGCTCAATTCAGCTAATTAGATAGCATCAACTTTTCTGTATCTTCTGTGATGCTGGCCGTAATGTCAGTTATGTTTTCTTAACTTTACGCCAATGGTTGGTGGTCTAAGATCCAAAAAAAGTATAGTCATTTGCAAACTTTTCAATTGTGCGACGAGTTGCTTGAGCACTGATGCAAAGCTGACGACGAAATTCACATTGTATGTTTATAACTGTGCAGGAGCTTAGATTTTTTTTAATTTCCATAATTTCCGCAATCGTGAAAGAATGCATAATGAAATTTACTGAATTGTTTCAAAGCTGACTGGCATTGAGTTGTTTGAAAGCTTTCGAAATATACACACCAATTGAAAAATATATTACTATAATCTGCTCACCCTACATGTGATTTCATATATTAGATGGAACGAAGAAGGGCTCAGAGAAACCAGAAAATATATTTTATGTACTATGATAAAACTCAATATGATGAAAATTTATCATACTCACCCTTATTTACTATGTATGTCGAAGTTGAATTTGTGACTACGACACACGCAAAGAAAAAACATGGTTGAGGCAACCATAATCTAAGAGCAACATAATATGATTGAATTATATGTTTGGACTCAAATCATACTATTATGAAAATAAATCAGTTTTAAATATAATATTGTTGTCTTATATAACACTAATATGCTTCACACAACCTAATGTTAAATTAAATGCATATATTATGATTTAAACTAAACATATTATATTTGTTTATAAAAATATCATGGTTCTAGATAACCATATAAAGGTTGTTTTCTTAATCATATTTTGTTTACAAATTGATAGCAGCTAAAATCAAATATGTATATTTTTGACATTAAATATAAAATAAAAAGTTTTGAATTGGAAATAAAACGTATTATCTGTTTTTACATAGATAGTACATACATACATACATACATATTTGTTAACACATATATTATTTACAATCGGGCATGTTCCGAAAACCATTTCGTTTTGAGATCGGCAGCTTGCAGGAAAGAATTCAAACAAAAAACTCATTTATTGTAGTTTTTAATTAATTTTTACGTCTAAGATGTTTCAGATATTTTATCCGAACTAAGCTACGAATGCACTAAATTTTCCAATAAAAAGAACACTGTTTTTAGTTTTTAAAATTTTGCAATTTCAAAAAAAAAAATGGTTTCAGAACATGGCCGAATATTAATTGCTAGCTTTTATCGTTTTTAATATTTTTAATTTATTATTTCAAGTAAAACAAAAAACTAACAAAAAAGCATTCAATCAAGGGATAGAACAAAAACTTTTTTGGAAGCTGAGAGCCTTGTCCCGTTTTTAACCATAGCTTGATTGGAAGCAAGCTGCTCTAAAATAGTATGGACAAGAGCCATATTTTATTGGTAAAGAACCATACCGTTGTCAAATTTTTAAATACACTATGATTGTAGCTAGAATTTTTTACACAAAAAATTCGACCATGTTGCTATTAATATGAATGCTAATAATGTCATGGTTAAATGTAAGCATAATTTCTTTTTGGCGCAAACTAGTTGAGGTTCACAATTATTTAAAACAATAATAACTTATTTGCCGCAACTATAAGCTATATCGGGAAACTTGACATTGTTGACGCAACCATGTCATAACCATATATTTTCTCTGCGTGCAAATTGTTCTAGAACAAAGAAAAGTTTTACAAGCTTTCTTTATTCTATGACAATTTGTCATAGTCACAAATTCGATTTCGGCAAATATAATCCGGTTGATTATAAATATTTCTGTTTAATATTAGCTGCTAGTTTTTCAACCATAGTTTGGAAATAAATCTTTCCTTTTTATTAGTATTATATTTTCCTATAACACATAGCGACATTAGTTAAAAAACATATATTTTTGAACTAATTTCACATATAGAAAGAAAATATAATTTTTTTATGATATAATGTTCATTATGTTGTCTTCGCAGCTATGCCACAACCATGTTTTTCATCTAGGTTTATCCATTTAAGCTTTAATTAATACTTGTTCTCACCATTTTTATTTATTATCCTCGCTGGTAGGTGAAAGGAGCTAAAAACATGAACTCAAGTTATCAAAAGCTGCCTAACAACCTAACCTGCCCTTAAACGTATATTGAGTGCTATATCCAATTTAAATTTGAACATAGAATTTGTAGCCAGGTACACTCTCATTCACATTAAATTTAAAGAACAATAAAACAATTCTGTTATATGCTTCTCGTTTAAAAAAAGTCCAGTATGTTTGTTTAATATCCCACATGTCTATTTTTGCATGAGTAATAATAATATGTTCATGAAATTTTGTACTACATATCAGTTTTCATTAAAAATCATTTTGTTTATTTTTCTTTTCTCTAAAAATCAAATACTCAAGTTGACCAGTTTTATTCAAATTGAAATTTTTGTTTTGTACTCACTTGAAACATAATGAAAACACAAATAGACTATTCAATTTTACCAAGCGAAAGAGTTGATTTGGAAAAATGCTGGTATCTGAAAATAAAAGTAATATAAAGTACACATAAAAATACATATAAACATATGATACAAAACCTATCTATTATAATGTACGACGATGCGACATATGAATGCATGACTGCATAATACTCAAAACCTAACCAAATGAACGACATCAATGCCAATCAAGAGCCGGACATACCAGAGTACCAACAGCAAGTAAATTTCATTATAAACTGTCAGTAAATTTCGACACATTGTGAATAGCATTTAATCAGGAAGCCTAGTAGTTGCAACCGGAAAACAAACACACAAGATTATACGGGTGTTGAATGAATTTATTTTCCTCTAATATTACTTTAAAATGCTTTTGGTTTTGATTAGAGTGGAAGCGTTAAAGTAATTTCAAGTTTAACCCTCCGATGAGGGAGAAGGTCCCTAGGGGCCTTTTTGCCTTTTCAAACTAAAATTACTCCTACTTCGGTCACTACAACCCCCCTCCCCCCAAAGTTACTCTGCGTTCCAAGAGTATTTTGTTGCGCATCTTTTGGAAAAAAATCAAGCCGATCGGATCATTACTTTAGGAGTTATTGAGGTTTTAGTGAGAATAGTACGCGGACGTGTGAATAGGTCCGTATGGACCTTGTACTGAATTTCACTAATAAATGCATGTTTTTGGGCATCATTATAATTTGTTTATGATGGACAGGAAACGAATGAAAGTTACTATGTTGGTAAAGATGGCACCCAATGGAGTAAGAAAGCACCACCAACATCACGCACTCGTAATCATAACGTGGTCGACTTTACAAGAAAGAAACGAGGACCAACAGGAAATATACACGACCCCTATACAATAATGCGTTCAATCATGACACAGGAAATAATATACTTAGTGCTACGTGAAACAAATCGTAAAGGCAGGGAGATTACAGCTGCATGGAATTTGGCGAGTCCCACGAAGAAAAAGGAGTGGAAGCCAGTGACAGTGAAAGAGTTTGACGCCTCTGTAGCTATTCTTTTGTATGCTGGACTAACAAGATCAAACTATGAACCAGCTATGGAATTATGGGGCGCGACGCGTTGCCCAATATACAAAGCTGTGTTGTCGTACGATCGCTTCATGTGTATAAAGCAATTTATTCGATTCGACAGTGGAAATACTCGACAACAGCGAGTCATCAACAGCAAAACTGCGACTATTGACGATATTTGGCAAATGTTGCAACATAACGTGGCAGCAGCTTACACTCCTCATGAAGCACTAACAGTTGATGAGCAGTTGTTCCCTTACAGAGGCCGCACCCGCTTCACACAATATATTCCGTCAAAGCCAGCTAAGTATAGTTTGAAAGTATGGTGGTTATGCGACTCACAGAGTTATTATCCTGTGAAGGGAATGATATATTCTGGAAAACTGCCAAACCAACAACGGGAGATAAACCAAGGGCAGAACGTAGTGCAGGATCTTGTGGAAAAATATTTAGATACTGGCCGTACTATATACGCGGATAATTTCTTTACCACTCTTGACTTGGCGCGTATTTTGATGAGGAGGAAGACCGCATATGTTGGTACAGTGCGCTACAACAAAACATTCATTCCACAGGAGTTCAAGAAGAACCCGAAGCGCACCATCAATAGTACATTATTTGGGTTCAACGAAGGGGATATAGCGTTATGCTCATACGTGCCGAAAAAAAATAAAATGATGAACGTGCTCTCCACAATGCACCACACCTGCCGCGTTGACGAGCAAACCGAGAAGCGGAAGCCCTATGCCATATTAGATTACAACGCCAACAAATGCGTCGTTGATACCATGGATCAAATGCTAAGCACTTACAGCTGCAAAAGAGCAACACAACGATGGCCGTTGGCCATGTTTTATAATATGCTGGACGTCGCTGCATTGGCTGCTTTTACGATTTACAACGAAATGAAGCCTATAAAAAGGAGTGACAGACGGCGGTCGTTCTTGTTACTGCTAACGAAACAATTGGCCACACCAAATATCGAAGAACGTGCCCTGAACAACCATATAACTTCATATCCAAGGATACGCAATGCGATGGAAGCATTCGATGTCAGGGTAAGAAAAACATCTTCAAATTCAAGAATAGAATATATATTTATTTGTTTTTTATTTTTCTTTTCATTTCAGGTATTACCAAGACCGATGGAAGGCAATGCACCGTCGTTTGCGGCTAGGTCAAGTAGGCCGTCAGCGGAAAACGCGGGCATACTGCTTCGGTTGCGGCAACGCTGTTTGCGGAGAGCATAGCACACTTTTAGATCGCTGCAACACATGCGCACTGGGCGGGGGACAAGAAGCACACGCTCAACAACAATAATTTTTAAACTTTTTTATAATAGTCTTAAGAAAATTCAAGAAAAAAAATTTAAAAAATTATTTTTGTATGTAGAATTTAGTTATAAACAATAAAAACAAAAAAAATCAACAAAAAAATTTTTTATATGAAAAAACATGATTTACAAAAAAGGTCCGTAGGGACCTTTCACACGGCCGTGAAGTTCAGAACTGTCACTCATCGGAGGGTTAAAATATAAAAGTTACATAAAATTCTTAGGATATTAAAATAGCTGATTCTTAAATATTTGGGGAAATTCAAACAGTGTGCTATCTAGTCATAATGTCATAATGTCCTAATGTTTTACAATAGTTTAAAAATGTTGCTGTTGTGCTCCATACACAAAACTGCGAACGATATTAGTACATTAAAAAAATTTTAGTCTCTGTAATTTTTTTAAACTTCGATAAGTAAAATAAGAAAAGCAAAATCAAATATTTTAAAACTGTTATAAATTTGCTCTTGTTTTTTTTTTGGCAAATTGATACCATCTTAATGTGGAAAATCAATAGAATGCAATTTGGACATGCCGTTTTGTATGAATCGAAATTTTATTTCGATAAAGGGTGGACATTTTATTTTGATATAGGATTATCCGTTTAGTAATGCCTGATTTATTTCCAAAATATTTTGATTTTGTCCCATTGTGCAGATTACACTCTGCAACAAATTTCGGGTCATCGCTGCCAGCCTCAACAACTCCAATGGAAAATGAAAGTTCACCATTAACTTAACAAAACTGCCAAAGCGTTTTGAAAAATTAGCTCGAATTTCATTTTTATGGTCTCTGGAAGTTCGGCCAATTTTGACCATTTTTTGCACTATAAGTGAAAATTGAAAGAAAACGTATAGATATATAAAAATATTTAGTGGAATGTAATTGTGGGGTCTTATTAACAATTGTTGCATTGAATCCAATGTGGAAAAATATAGTTTTTCCTTTATTTCAAAAAAGTGTGGGTCAGTTAATTGTTCGCGAAACTATAAGCACTGTTAATGTTCGCAGAATCTTACACCTAAAAAGAGATCTTATTTTGTTTATTTGTAAATAATTTTAGGACTAAAATTGTAGTTTTTAAGGAAATGAACTTGCAAAAAATAAAGCAGTGTCTTACAAACATTTAGCTTATAAAGATAAAATAAAATATTGTGAAAGTTAGACTTTAGTTAATTTAATTTAAAGTAAAAAGTGTGTTTTTTAATCTTAAAATATGTAAAATAATTTGTTTTAAAGTTTAAATGGACCGTAATATTAATAATTTTTATTACGTTTGTGGCCACTTCACTCCACAGCTTGCAAAACATGGATATTTTACGAACAAGTTTATGTGTGCTTATGAAAAACATTTCAACCACCCTATAATTTCCAATGTGTCCGGGGGTCCTAATGTGGTTTTTGGTTCTAAATTGCATGCATAAGCGAATTAAATGTTTGTTATTTGGAATACCAATGATCTGGAGTGATCCAATTGAACACAATAAATCAAATTGTTTTGCGTGCGTAAACTCTGTTCGAGGTATGAATAGAAAAAAACGAAGAATAAAGCATACATGAGTGTTTCAAATGCTCAGACTCCAATACAACACTCCGAAATCATTCCAGTACCAAAAACCTCCGAGCCGGAACGTGTCATCGGGTATTACTCTTGAAAGTGATTTCATTGAACCTTTTTCATGTTTCAAATACTCCAATATTAGTTACTCAAGTTAGAGCTTTCACAACACAAATAAGAAGTTTTGGCTCAATTTCTAAATACGGACCATCTGTTGGCACCTGGGACAAAAGTCACAGCATATAGAAAACGCCAATCAAGTCTCCATAAATTGTTTCGTTGTGAATGATGAGAAAACATCTTCTTACTTCAGGGACATCGAACAACTTATCACCGAAATTAACATCCATTATAAAGCAGACGAATGAAGACTTTTTATTGACAGCTCCAAAACAAGTTTAAAGACAGTACTGCTACATCAACACAACTCAAAACCGTCGCGACGGTACCAATTGCATACAGCACTGAGACAAAAGAAAACTACGAAGTATTGCAACAAAATCTACACAACGTTCAATACAACAAACATAAATGGAAAATTTGTTGTGATTTAAAAGTTGTTGCAATTCTCCATGGTTTGTAAGCTGGCTACGTCAAACATATGTGTTTTAGATGTGATTGGGACCCAAGACATAAAGGCGACCAGTATTCAAATTACACATGGCAAAACAGAGAATTAAGCAAAGATGCAAATAGCAATGCCGTTCAAAGAGCTTTAGTACCGCACGACAAAATTTTATTGCCACCTTTACACATCAAAATCGATAATGTAAAAAGCTTCTTAAAAACCGTGGCAAAGCAAGAAGAAGTTATTGTAGTTTTGAATCAAATTTTTCCTCGTCTCAGTGTAAGCAAACTGAAAACAACACTCAATTAAAATTTTCAATATAATAAGAATCTTTTTTTTTCCTTCAGGCGTTGTAAATGGCCCAGATATACGAAAACTATTAAAAATTCAGGCATTTGATGACGTTTTAGATGATGATGAATTGATAGCTTGGCGCTCAATAAAAGAAGTTATAGAGGGCTTAATGGGAAAAAATAGTTCTGAAAGCTATCAGAGATCCGTACAGATAATGATGGCTGCGTTCTCTAAAATTGGTGTCAATATGTCCTTAAAAATTCACTTTTTGCACCTTCATCTTGACTATTTAGGTGGGCAGTTAGCTACTGAGTTGGACGAATAAGGTGAACGTTACCACCAAATTGCTATTCCATTTGAAATAAGGTAAAATTATAATTTTAAATAATTATTTATTTCTATTGATGACATTTCTTAGTGAAACAAATTAAAGATACCGAGAAAAAAAGTCGCCTGACGCCGTTCTAGCGGAAATTTGTTAAAAATAGATTTTTTTTCAAAATATTCAGATCACATTCTGAAAATAAATTGTACTATTCAATATAATTTTAGATGCATTTGATCCAGAATAGTTTTAAATTTTTCTGAAAAAATGCAATGAATGTCATGTATTGCATTTTAATCCAAATTTCTTTATATTTGACCACGCCTAAGCCGTCCACCATTTGTTGAAATAAAGGAAAAAAATATATTTTTCCACATTATAATTAATGCAACAATAAGTACGCACAATTACATTCCATTAAATATTTTTATATTTATACGTTATTTTTTTCAATTTTCACTCATAGTACAAAAAATGGTCAAAAATGGTGAAGTTGGAATTTAAAATTGAGCTTTCATTTCCCATTGGATTTGTTGAGGCTGGTTTTTCTTGTTCCACTGTGTTATTTATGAATGGTTTTCGATGCTGTTGGCAATAACTAAAAAATTTGTTCAAAATTTGTATGCTAGTGCATTTAAACATGAAACAAATAGCTTATAAAATTATCTCTAATAAATAAATTTTATAGAATCATATTTTCTTAATAGAATCATATTTAATAAATGATTACCAAAACGAAAAATAGTTATATATATTTATGTTATATTTATTAAATATTCTACAAAATATTTAAATGAAAATATGCTGTGTATATGTGTATGTAGATAAATCATGTACATGACCTTAAATCTTCGAAATAAATAACTAAAAACAAAGCTATACAAATAAAATTAAAAAAAACTTTTAAATTAATTAAAAAACAGGTAGAAAAGTTGTATGTGTATGATCAAAAAGCTTTACTGTTTTTAATTATAATAAAAACAATAGAATATTTAATTAATATTAAAAAAGATTTCACAATGATAAGGAAATATAATTAGAGAGTTTTTTAGTTGTATTAACATTAAATGAATCGGATGTCTATACACGCAGAGAAAATATATGGTTGTGGCATGGCATGGTTTCACAATGTCGCTTTTCCCGATATACAGTCATGTCACAGAATACCATTCCTATCGGAAGTGGTTTCAATTCCGTAAGCTGCTTCTTCAGAAAACGAAAAACGAAAATTTTCTTCGTAATCAAACCACTTTTAAATTTCAAAGTGGAATTGAAAAACACTTTTCTACTGACTTCATTTGCAGTAAATAATAAAAAAGTGCATACTTTTAGGAGCGTCAAATAAATATTTGGTCATGAGCTTTCCATGTTAATAAAAAGCGCAATGCGAGCTTTGCATATAAAAACAAGATTAAGCAAACGCCTCAAATATAAAAACTTTATCATTGTAAAAACGAAATACAAAATGAACGCAATCTAAAGCACCAAAAATGTACTTGTTCGGAATGACAACTATCGAATCAAAACCAATCCGAACGGAATCTGTGAAATACTTCCAGAGAATTACGGCTCTTCAAAATGTAGAAGATGGCAAATTAAATTTAAATTTGGTGAAAGAGCGCTTGATTTCAGAAGAAGCGAAGTTTTCTGGCCGTAATAGTGAAAACCCAGAAGAAACATTGGCATTTTCAAGTAAGAAGTTCAATAATAAGAAGAAATTTAAAGGAAAATGCTTCAAATGTAATAAATTTGGTCATCAAGCGAAAAATTGCTGGCAGGGTGAAGCAAAAGTGGCAAGTAGTAAAGGGCTATCCTTCATGGTAAAAAGGAATAATGATGATAAACGGTATGTTGCTAATAAAATTAGTTTTAAATTAGATTCTGGTGCAAGTGATCACTTAGCAAATCAGAAAACATATTTTTCCTTAATTAAAAAGCTGGAAATCCCGGTGGAAATAAATGTAGCTAAAAATAATGAATCAATATTTGCAAATCATATCGGGGATATAAATGGTATTAGTAACAAAGGTGTAAAAGCTACAATAAAAGATGTTTTATATACTCCTGACTTAAGAGATAATTTGATATCTGTGCGAAAGCTTACAAAATCTGGTCTTTCAGTAAATTTTTTATATAAAAAAAGCTGTAATATTGAAAGATAAAATAGAAATCGCAACAGCCTATCTTATTGGTAATTTATATGAATTACAATTAAATTGCGGAAGAAGTTATGCTTTATCATGCAGTCAAAATGAGTTTGAATTGTGGCACAAGCGTTTGGGGCATATTGGTATTTCTGGATTCGTACAGCTTAAGAAATTTGGACTCATAAATCGTGAACTAAAGAAAAATCAGCTTGGCTTTTGTGATGTGTGTATGGAATCCAAGATTTGTCGAAATACTTTTGATGGTAAAAGACACAGAGCTACTAGAGTTATTCAAAGAATTCACTCCGATGTATGCGGTCCAATCACACCTACGGCTTGGAATTGTTCAAACTATATTGTAACATTCATTGATGATTTCACACATTTCGCAATGATCTTTTGTATCAAAAAGAAGTCAGACGTATTTGAAAAGATTCACGAATATGAGGCTTTGGTAAGTGCAATGTTTCCTGAATCTAAAATATCAACACTTACAATTGATCCAGGAAGAGAATACCTGTCATTGAAACAACTAAATTGGAAGCGAAGGAAACTCTATCCAAAAGCAAAGAAAAAGGTAATGATTGGTTACGCTCCAAATGGCTTTCGTTTATGGGATACTGAAAACCGTAAAGTTGTTTTAGCACGTGATGTGAAATTTGAGGAGTATTGCTACCCTTTCAAATCGGTCACAAAACCCTTGAAAATTCAAAATATAATTTTACGAAACAGCCACGAGCAAGAGGGGAAGATGAATGTATTGCTGTGTCTGATTCCAATCTTGGTATTGATGTTTCCACTTCAATTGAATCCACACCAGTATTCGACATAAGAGAAGATGAAATTATATCACCTACTCCATCCGATGTTGTGGAAATAACAAATGATGAAACGGATGAAGAAATATCTGGAGAAGTATCGCTTTCGGAAAATGAATCACGAAGAAGTGGAAGAATAAGGCGATTGCCAAGCAAATTTTTTGATTATATAACTGGTTTCAATACTGAACTGATTAAAATGAAAATGCTATTAAAGAAGAATTAAATTCTATGAAGGTAAATCATGTATGGGATGAAGTTAAAGTTCCATCTAATGTCAAGTTGCTAAATTCGAAATGGGTGTTTCGAATAAAAGAGGATCACAACGGGAACTTTACAAAATATAAAGCACGATTGGTTGTTAAAGGTTTTCTTCAAAATTATGGTACAGACTACTGGCAGACATATGCTCCTGTTACAAAATTAAGCACAATAAGAATAGTGCTGGCTGTTGGCCTTCACAATGGTTACAAATTTCATCAACTGGATGCTAAAACGGCATTTCTACATGGAGAATTAAAGGAAACTATTTACATGGCTCTACCAGAAGGTGTAAAAGGAAATAATGAAGTATGTTGCAAATTAGTGAAATCACTTTATGGTTTAAAACAAGCTACTAAATGCTGGAATGATAAATTCAACAACTTCATTGAATCACTAGGGTTTTTAAGATTAAAACATCATTACTGTCTGTATGTTAAAATCGACAAAAACAAAACCGATGCATTGTTTTTAATTTTGTATGTTGATGATCTGCTTATTGTTGGAAGTAAAATCGAAAGCATAAATAAGTTAAAAGCGGACCTTAACAGAAAGTTTGAAATGTCAGATTGTGGCGATTTAAAATACTTTCTAGATGGAAGCATATGCATATCGCAGGAATCAAGCATTAACAAACTTTTGAATAAATTTGGTATGTTGAGTGCAATTTAGTAAAGACTCCAATGGAAAAAGGATTGCAGGTGGAAATTAATAGAACCGAACAAGTTACAAACCATCCGTATCGTAAACTTTTAGGTAGCTTGATATACATTATGTTGTGTTCTAGGCCAGATATAACCTACCACGTCGGATACCTAGGCATATTTCAACAAAGTCCAAACGACATACATTGGCAACATTTGAAGAGAGTTCTGAGGTATATTAAAGGAACTTCATTTATGAAGCTAACATTTTCAAAGAACAACAATGAACCAGTAATTGGATATGCAAACTCAGATTGGGCCTCAGACATATCAGATCGAAAGTCTGTAAGTTTATGGCTGTACAATTTCTTGGTGTAGTAAGAAGCAACAAACAGTAGCCACATCATCGTCAGAAGCTGAATACGCAGCTCTTAGTTTAGCGACAACAGAAGCTATTTGGCTAAGAGGAATAATGAAAAATCTCAAAGAAATAGATGACAAGTATCAAATAAAAATGTTTGAAGATAACAGAGGCTGAATTGGAATGGCAACAAATCTTGAAACGAAATATGTAAAGCACATAGATATAAAACACCATTTTATACGAGATAATATTGCAAGTGGCGTAATCAGTATTGAATCAATACCTTCGGAGATACAGTTGACAGATGTTTTTATAAAGTCTACAGACTCCTGTCGTTTTGTTAAACTTCGAGATCAACTTGGACTAATCGATTGAGAGGAAGTGTTGAAATAAGTTTCTCAATCGTATTAGTTTTTGTTTTTATAGCTTACATACTGTTAAATTATTGTCATTCTGAAAAAAATATTTGAACTAAATAAACGTTCTTTGAATTTAATTACTTTTATAAAACTTTCGTGTCCTTATTTTGTGTATATTACTAGAAGCTTTGAGTCTAATATCACTCCCAAATACTTAACCTCCGATGAGCTTTATATTTGCACGCTATCTACTTGGATGTTTTGCCAGCGTGGAAGCGTTCTCTTCCTTGTGAAAGGAAAAATGGTAGTCTTTGAAGGATTTATAATCAGCCCTACAGATAGACACCATTCCTTCACTATCCTTAGTCCGTTCTGTATTATAGCAAACAACGTCTCTTAAAATTTCCCTCTTACCATGATAACGTTGTCATCGTCATATGCTTGACATTCTATGCCATTGCTCGTTTGTGTATGAAAGAGTTCATCAACTACGAGTCTCTATAAACGTGGAGACATTACACCTCCTTGGGGACATCCCCTGGTCGTCCTCATTCCAATTTTTTAGTAAAAACAACTGCAATGATTTTCAATGTGCACCAAAATGCACGGTAAGTATATATGCAGAAAATATTTACACACGTCTTTTTAATGCATTGCGTGTTGAAAAAAAGTAGGGAAATATATATTACTTCAGATGACAGTGATATTTTGAAAGAGAAGGCTTTCGAGCAAATTTTAAATGCTGCTATTGACAAAGCAGACAAAGGATCAAAAGTATTGATTGTATACAACGTCCTCTTAACTATTCGGGAAACTTCTGTTCAGCGCGAAAGGCTTTTCCCAACAACTGAAATTGTGTTGTTTAAATAAGAAACGGATTGTGAGATGCAACAATAAATACATTGACTATTTTAAAAAGCCATTTGCAATAATGAATATAAAACTACAAATTTTCAATGGGCAGAGAATTTTCATTGCATACCAAGAAGTAAAGGACTGAGTTCACTATTCTGCTCTTTGTCAGCAACATTTATCCTAGACAACCTATTAATCAGTCGTTGGATCACTGTGAATGATAGAAATAAAAGTACTTTGATTTCAGTCCATCAATGATTTTACTAGTTATTTGTATGCACTCTTTTTGCTCGGTCTGAAAATAGTCTTTAAATACGAAGTTTCCTTAAAATGTCGATAAAAATATAAAATATAGCTCCGTTTAAAATAAAGAATTATTCATTTCGGTCATATAAAAATCAATGAATTCCGGAAATTAAAATTATTGATAATTCCGGCAATTCCCAGGATCCCGGGAATTTCTTTTTTATTTCCCGCTCTCCCGGGAAACAAAACTATCCGGGAATGAAACACCGTAGTGTCAACAGTTAAGAGTGTGAAAATAAATAATACATAAAATGAAACAGTCGTAAAGCAGCTCTGGGCGAGTCAACATCACGCGTTGTTGGCAATTACTTCGTAAATGCAACCAGGCCACTGCTCATTTATTGGCCTTCGAGAGTTTTGCGTCTAACCCCCTGCATGTGATTAGCCAGTTGGTGGCAGTTAACGGTGCCGACTTGCTGTTTCGTGTCGTTGGTTGTTAACCGCATGCAAAAACATTATGTTGATAACCTAACCTAGCTTTCTAAGAAAACGTATTTTGAAATCGTGGTGGAGCACCAAACAAAACTCATTTGAACAAAAGAGGAGAGGAATTTGAGGATTTCGGCTTTCTGTACAACGGTACAGAACGGCGCGAGTTTCTTGAAGGAGGCTCCTTAGGGGAAAGCCGTAATTAGACATGGCGATATGGAAATTTCCGGGACAAATAATTCGCTACAAATTGTAGCGTAACCAAACCATAAAATGAAAAGTTTTAGTTTTTCTTTCAGATTCAACAAACGGCCAGTTAAAAAATTTTATTTTTGGTATTAGTTAAAAAATATACTTTTTTAATGCTGTCAATTTTTTAATCAAAATATGATTAAGAAACCAATATATATATATATATATATATATATATATATATATATATATATATATATATATATATATATATATTTATATATATATATATATATATATATATATATATATATATATATATATATATATATATATATATATATATATATATATATATATATATATATATATATATATATATATATATATATATATATATATATATATATATATATATATATATATATATATATATATATATATATATATATATATATATATATATATATATATATATATATATATATATATATATATATATATATATATATATATATATATATATATATATATATATATATATATATATATATATATATATATATATATATATATATATATATATATATATATATATATATGATTATCTCGAATCATATATATGCTTAATATGAACCATATATATGGTTATTCTAAACCATATGTGGTTATTTTGAACCATATGTACGGCTACTTTGAATTATTATTTTATTTTGAACCATATATATGGTTATTATTAACCATATTCATGGTTATTTTTACCAATATATTTTGTTCATTTTAAACATATATAATTATTTTGAACCATATAAATGGCTATTTTGAAGCATATATATTGTTACCCTACAGTAAATGGAACTGACACAAAACAAGTCACGTGACCGATCCCCAGGTGATAGGGAGCAGTCCGAGTTCTAACACTTCCTATGAAGCGGACCAGCCACTTTTACATGGGGATGGCCTAGGATGTGCTTAATTGATACTTTGTATGCACCTTGTAACTTGTCTCTGAACTATCTTATGGAGTCCTAATCGGTGTAGAATAATATAGATTATATATAAATATTATTCTAAAATTCAGCTGTAATTATCGATTAATTAATTTATTTTTTGTTACAAATCCAAGTAGAAATTGTATTTTATTTCTAAGCAGTGTCTTTGATAGAACTCGAACCGACAACGTCCGGCATGACAGGCTAGTACACTACCCACTCGACCACAGGGGAACTTATATTTCAATGTTATAAATACCAGTTAAGCTGGAGTTAATATCTGAATATAGTTACGGAACAGGTTTCTGAGTGGCATGGCAGTCTCATTGAAGTGATGCAATTAATATTATATAGACACTATGTGATAGGCCTTAGATCTAGGTGCATCAAATTTGTTCTTTTCCGTTTACTACAATACTTGTCGGAGTACCAACTAAATTGACTGAAAATTGTTAATATGTGACCATTTACACAATATGTCTTTTTTCACCATTCACTACTCCTTATTTTTGGTACCAGAGTCATTTTCTCATTTTCTCTTAGGACGAGTACTTTTGGATCATTTGTCACCAAGTTCTCCGCAGGGTATTAACAAGTATTCAATCCTAGAATGTTACTTTCTGGTTATGGTTACCTCTACCATGTTTCTCCTTTGCAAATAGCAAAACAAGCAAAATGAGCATTTGACCCTTATCAGAAACATAGACTGAAATTTTAAGCTTGGTAATAGCCACACCTAATAAAGGGAAATCATCGTCTGAATATTCTCTTCACGTCTACTATATCAACCTGATATTTTTTTTATATAACACAGCTTTATTTGAGAAAATATTATACGAAGGTTGAAACAAAAACAATTTCTTCATATATGTATGTCCAAGAATATTTGATATGTAGAGAAAACAAGTTTACTGTTAATTAAAATTTTCTCAAAAAGCTTTTTTTTCGGTACAATGAAGTTAATTATTGAGTAAGAAAACTGTAGCTTTTTAAAAAAGATTGTTGGTCATTAGTTCAAAAACGACAGCAGCCAGATTATTGAAGTTAATGATTCAATGATAAAAATGCAAGCAATTGAAATTAAATGAAATATAAAGAATGCTCTTGTACAATTAAAGCATGTCCTTCCTGACAGGCTTAATATACAGTGGTCTGCTTTTGTGAGTATAAAATGAGAATAAAGGAATAGCTAACATTTTCATCTTAAGGGATGAGTTTAAAATTAATATTGCCTCTTTAAACAATAGTATAGGTAGACCATATTGTTGTAGTTTAATCTGAGGCAGGAGACTTTACTTTTTATGTTATTATTTTCCGCTTATTTACTTTTGAATCCAAAATGATTATTAGGCTATAGTTCATAATGTTATATTTCGAAGGTGTCAGTAAAATTTTACCGGTTACTGCAATTCTTTCAACAATCAGTAAAAATGTATTGGTAATAAAAGTTAAATTGCATTATCATTAAAAATTAATTTTTACTGGTATGTTAAGGTGCCCATATATGTCTAAATCAGGCATTGTTTTGTTCTGCTGTGTATGTTGAAATTTAAATTGATGTTGATTTTCCCTTGTTCCTTGGAATATTTATCATGTCTGATTCTTTCTAAATGCAACATTACGAGCCCTAGCATAATAATGACTTTATTTTCATTGCTTCCACTTTATTTTACGCCAGCATAAAAATTACGATTTTAATTTAAGTAAGAAATTATAACATGAATATTTGTATATCGTCATAGAAAATGCAAACCGCCCTATTTAACATTTTGAAACTTTTAGTGGGGAAGTAGACAACTTTTTTAAATGGAAAATATATTGACAATTATCACAAGATTTTGCAATATAAGGAGTTTCAGCTCAACCTAAATGAGAACGTTGAGTGCCGCGTTGGAAGAAGGGTACGTTTTTGCTGAATATTCTACTTTGAAAGTATTGAAAATACCGGTGGTATGTTTTTCTTATGAAAAATCAGTTGGTTAGGTCTTTTTTGTAATTAAAAAAAATCAACACTTTTGTAGGTACGGTTTTTTTATTATTCCAATAGAAGCATTATTTATGGTCGAAAGTGTCTTAAACTTTACATGGAGATGTATTTGGACTTAATACAGCAGAATCAATGAAAATATTGATTTCGAAATTTTTGTTAGATAGGGCGTTTCACATTTTCGGTGACGATATATATATTTTAAATTGTACTTTTGTCAATTTTATTTTTATTCGCCAGTACACAATTGATCTGAGCCAGAAACATAAATAGGAATAAAACAAGTGAAATATTTAAACTGATTTCCATTGTATTACCCCCAAACAATGTTACAAGACAGCATAATATTATATTGCTGTTATTTTTCGTAGTTACAGTTTTATATTGTAACTTTGAATCGGACTGACTGCATGAATTTATTCAGTACAACATGTTATTGTTAAAAAGAAGTGCCAGACATGCCTTACTAGCTTTTCCATGTTATATCAGATTATGCGTGTATTTCGTTTTATGGCAAAAGAATTCATCCATATAAAACTGAAACTTTATTGTTGTTCTAGTTTTTTATATTATTTTTACTGTAAAATATTTAATATGTAAGTTAATAGGGGATGTAGTGCATGTAACAAATTTGCACATATTCGACCTTCAACCAATAATGAAAGTATTTCACTGGATGTTTTTTTTAAAGCAGTGCATGTCAGTTTAATATGTAGCAAAAAAATTTTTGTAATATTATAGTTTTTGTCTTATTTTAAGAAAATTTACGTGATTGAGGAACAAAATATGTAATAGAAATAAGAAAAATTTTCATAGCTTGTGGTTTTTTTTCCAATTTTCTTTAAGTTTCTAATAAAGATTCTAACCTAAGAAATCTGAAAATACTTTAAAATATGTTACCTGAAACAAACTTTAAGAAAACTAAAAAAAATACACAGCAAAATATGTATCAAAAGTTTACTGGACAAAACCTCCATGTTTCTATATATAATATCTTTTAGCACGATTGTGAACAAGTGTGTGGAATGTTTGAATATAAGTTTAATAAAAGCACGCCTTCGTATGTAAAGCTGAACATAAATGACATTTTAAATAAAATCATTTATTAAAATTTGTCGTCATCTGGCACAGCTTTTAAACAATATTTTATAACTGTACGTATATGCATATTTGGGTGTTTATTTTCCCAGCGGTAAAAATAAGCAGTTTGGAGGCCTTATAAAAGGCATTGTAGTGTGTACCCTGTAGTTTTCGGGTAAGGCAGTAAAGACAGCTGATTACTTTTGCTGGGTTGTTATCAACACAGGAAAGTAAACATATGAGATTAAAACAAAAACAATAGATGTAGAAAATCGTATGATTTTATACAAAAACAATGATGAAGAGGAGTTAACTGATTGGAAAAGGACAGTTTTGAGTGGTGGCGTGATTCAGGTTTCCTAAGAGATGGCAGAGAAAAGATCGTGGCTTTTTGTAAGAGGAGCTTAAGGAGGTATGACATGGTCGAGGAGGTTAAAAAACGGAGCGGAAGTGAAAAAAAGGAATAATAAAAGGAAATGTTTTAAGTTGAAGTTTAAAGAAAAGTGTTTGCTTTTTTTATTGAAAAATATTAAAAAATATATATAAAAGAAAGGTGTCTAATTTTTATTAAGAACAAAAATATGAAAAAGAAAATTTAAAAAGGTTTAAATTAAATAAAAAGGAATTCTTAAGTCCAGAGAATTAAAGGACTAAGACTGAAAATAAAACTTAAAAGTAATTGAACATAAAACTTATATCTAACGAATTAATGTGCCAAAAGTGTATTTTTGCTGGCCAGATAACATAAAACAGAAAGTCTTAAGTCTAACTAAATTGCAGTACATTTATCAACGATGTAAATACAGCCTTTTTTTTATTAAATGAAGTGGCTAATTAAGTATTGAAAATACAACAATTAAAACATTAAAAGCCAATGTCAGGAAAAGTGATTTTTTTTATAAAGTTAAAGCAAAAATTAATACAAAAATAAACTAAAACAAACAGTTTAAAACATACAAAAATAAACTAAAGCAAACATATTAAAACATACAAAAATAAACTAAAACGAACACTGTAAAACTGCAACCTCCTCCAAACCACCATCGCCGTCATACCCAACGAGGGAACGCCATCTCTGCAACATCAACGAAGGAACGCCATCTCTATCTCATCAACAAGGGGAACACCATCACCAACGTCCGGAATATCCGCCATTTTCTCGGCGGCCCAGGTATTTTGCCTTTAGACCTTGGACATAATACGACAGACGATCACGTAACTAAAAATAAATTTATTTATATATTTATTTCTTAATTGGTTTTTGTTGAAATTAGGGCAAACACCCATTTACAATAAATAATTACCTTTTTATCCTTTTGATTGTTATCCCAAAAGGGCAGCTAAGTGGGATTGAGCTCAACCTAGGTAGCGTAGAATTTTTGAACCGGTTCGTTGCCGGCAAATTTGCATAGGTGTTTACCTTCAAAAGAAATAAAATCTTGATTAAGGTTTTATATATATAGTGAAGAATCGTGGTATATTTACCTCAGTACGTCACCCGTACATAGGACATGTCACAGACGACGGCAAATCCTGTGTCGTATTTGGTCTCCGAGGGAATCCATTCATTGTGTAGGAAGAAAGTAGATAGAGAAAAGAAATCAGGCATTAGTAAAATTCAAATAAATACAAATTTATAACTTTTTTTAATATATTTTCCCTTGTTAAAAAATTACAATTAGCCAAATTAAATAATAGTATTAAATTTTCACAATTGTTTCAAATTATTAAACCTCAAAGATTTTGTTATTAGTATTCTTTTATTCTATGCTAAGAAATAGTATCAACATTTAAATTGTCCCTTTGAAAAGTGAAAAGAAAGTTATACATTAAATATGTTTGGAATTAAAAATTTTTTGGACTTTTATTTAAATATAGAAAATGAGTGAGTAAAGTCACTAGACTTAGTCATGGGACGGTGATGAAAGGGAAAGATTTACGTTAGGGTGTAACTTAAAACTAGAGGCAAAAAGTTACCGAAGGTTGAATCTCGAAGAGATTCCGTAGGGTGGGCCATGCCAAGGGTTAGCAGGACATTAGCTACCCTAAATTCCAAATCTTGGTAAGCAAACAGCAGTAAGTATGGTGTATGGACTATTTGTTTTTTTTCTGTAGTTTACTTTCGGCCTTCTCCTTTTTTTCCAATGTTCTGCTCGCATTACATCTGCGAGTTAGCTGGCATGGAATTTTTGTTAGTGGCTGTCGTAACCAGACAGGTTGGCAAGATCCCCCCCCAAGACGGCGAGCTTCAGCCGGAGCAATACGCCAGCATGCCAGCGCCGCCAACAATCTGGCCACACTCTGACACTTTTGTGTTCACTTCTCCGACATCCAGCTGCAACAGCATCTTTACATCTTCTTTTGGCAGACGAAGAACCTTCCGCTCCATTAAATCTTCATATCTTTTTTACACACGTCGTCATTGCGGGGATGGCCTTCCTATCGCTTCTTCTGTAAGGCCTGACAAAAGATCTTCTAAAAAAGGCCATTCTGTATTTTTGATTTATTCGATTTCATATTTCGAATTATTACATTTTATCCAAAGTAAATTTTTATAAATATAAGGCTAAAGTTGGTGTATATATTAATTAAGAACGAAGTATAAGTTAATCAGCGTTAGTAAGTAAAGTTCATTCAGTCTTATATAGAAATTACTTGAAAAAAAATAATACAAGAAAGCTTTCGAAGCAACCGTTGAAGCAACTAAAGGTACGGTAACACTTGGCAAATACTTGCTGAAAAAAATGTGACCAACAGACAAGCTAAAATTGTATTTCCTTTAATTCCAATATTTTTTTAAATATTGGTTCGCATTTATTAAAATGATATAAAAATAGCTTTTTGCTGTATAATTAACTTTATTTTGTGATATAAAAACCAAGTTAAATTACAATAACCCTTAGCAAAAGTTTGTGGAATGCTGCTGCTACCGTTGTCTCGTATGTAGCTTTGTTGCTCTTGAAACTTAGGTTGCCTCAACCATTGCTTGAAAATCAAAATATTTTGATATTTGGTGTTTGTAAGGCTGATATAGGAAAATTAATAATTAATGTCAGTTAGAATTAGATCACCCTGTATATTCTTCTCTGCACCTCCTCTTCTCTTCATTATACTAACTTATTGTAACTGCATATAATTATCATTATTACAATAAAGTTCAGTTCACATCTGACCATCGTCTTGTATTGTTCATCACATGGTGTCAGAATATTTAATTGCCAATTTAAATTAAAAATCATTCTGTAAGTATGGCTGGTGATAATGAACAACCAGTTTCGGCTTCATCGCAAATAAAGCCATCCAAGCCTTTACAAATAACGGGCAACAACTTATCAACATCATGGAAAAATTGGATTTAACAATATAATTGGCTTTCGACGGCTATGCAAATGCACAAAATCTCACCAGAAATACACGTTGCTACGTTTATGTTATCAATTGGGTCAGATGCCGTCAATATTTTTAACTGTTTCTCATTAACATCAGCCGAACAAAAAAATATCGGGGTAATATAAAAAAGGTTTGAGGAATATTTTGCACCTAAAATCAGCATAACATTTGAAAGGTATACATATAATATATTTTAGCAGACTGAAGGAGAAACGTTCGAAGAATTCTTTACAAAAATAAAAAATCAAGCAAAAAAATGTGAGTTTGGTAAAATTGAAGAATCTCTCTTACGGTACAAGATTGTTGTTGTTGGTATTGGAAGTGATACAGTTAGAGAAAAATTACTCTCAGAAGATGATATTGATTTAGAAAAAGCAATAAAAATTTGCAAAGCTAGTGAAATGGCAACACAACAGCTTAAAAAGCCACATAAAAAAGATGAAGTTAAAGTAAAAGCAATAAGGAAATATGCAAAACCAAAAGATTTTCAAAGAAATGTTTCTTTCTATGACTGCAATGGATGTGGTAAAAATCATGAAAGTCGTAATTGTCCAGCATACAATAACATATGCAGAAACGGTCGACTAAGAGGACACTTTGCTAAAATTTGCCGAAAAGGTAAAAGAAATGATATAAGGCAAGTGAACAAACACTCTGCAGCAGAGCGAAGAAGTCGACTCTGACTGCGACAGCGATTTACTTGTTCTCACAGTTAAAAGTAACAAAGACGACAGCAAGAAATTGTATAAACAAATAATAGTAGATAACAAAAAAATAAAATTTAAGCTCGATTCTGCTGCTGAGGGCAATATTACCCCTTTAAGTCTCGTAAGTAAAAAAAATTTGCAACTAATGCAGACAAAAAAAAAAAACTAAGTTGATTGCATTTGGCGGGTCTAAAATAGATATTTGTGGAGAGGTTGTGTTAACATGCATTGTGCGAAATCAATTTTATAAAGCAACATTTCTAGTCGTAACAGATTTTCCAAATTTAGAACCACTGCGTGGTAAAAAGGATTATGAGCGGTTTGCACTAATCGTAAGAGTAATCGAAGTGACATTTGACTCGTAATATTTTTGATGGGTTAGGAAAAGTGAAACTCCCACTTTTGAGCATTATGCTCCACGACGAATACCACATGCTTTAAGAGAGTGTGTTAAGAAAGAGATCGACAACATGGTGAAATTAGGAGTTCTGAAAAACCAATGAAATAACTTCGGGTGTATCGCCGATGGTGATCGTCAAACAAAAAGGTAAGATTCGTTTATGCATCGACCCTACTGTTGAATGTGATTTTAATTCTTATATATACAACTTTTTCGTGGAAATTTAATACGAGAATTAAGAATATATCAGAACTAAAATCACATTCAACAGAGCCACCTGACAAGTGGTGATAAGCAAATACACGTGAGCACTGACGGTGGAAATGTAGCGGCTTCCGAAAGTGGCGCTACTCTGTTCTGCTGTGTACGTTGAAAAATTAAGTTGATGTTAATTTTTCCCTTGTTCCTTGGAATATTAATCATGCTCAATTCTTTCTGAATATAACGTTACGAATCTTAGCTAATAATCAATTTAGATTCAAAATTTTATTTCTTTTACAAAAGGAGGGATGTCAGGTAGAATCAGATCACTCTGTATATTCTTCTCTGCACCTCCTCTTCTCTTCATTATACTAACTTATTGTAACTGCATATAATTATCATTACTACAATAAAGTTCAGTTCACATCTAACCATCGGCTTGTATTTTTCATGACAGTATGCACTCGGTATATTCTTACATTTAAAAAGTTTTCTGTTAAGTTAAAATCAAATAAAAATTTTGTAAGTTTGCATAGATATTAAGTTTTTAGTTTTTATTCAAATCGGATTAGCAGAACGGATTAGTACTACTGATTTCGACAGGCCGCTGCACCGTCTCATCAGCGTTCTTGTTCACTTTTACTACTTATGAAGGTGGATGCTTTTTACAAGGAAACATCAGCTATTTAACAAATTTTGGTCACCTTGTAAACAGCATCCACCTTCATAAGTCGCAAAAGTGAAAAAGAACGCTGATGAGATGTAAGAATTCACACGATCAAATATTTAATGAAATAGTTGCACTAAATTTTCTGTTGGGAAGAGGTGTAGATAATCAAAAGGGATAGGAAAAACGTCATGACTTAAATTTCTTGAAATTTTTTATGACATCTTTGTATTGAATAATTTTCGAAAAAAAACAATGGAAATTTCAGCGTATAAACAGACGGAGAAATACGAAGAAACTTTCGTAGAGAGTTAAAAAAATTCATGAAAAAATTTGGGGAAGTATCGATACGCTTTTTGACCGATATGATACCGGTACGCAGAAAAAGTATCGACGATACCGATACGCTTAGTGAATTTCAGTTAAAGGTAAAGTAAACTAAACAGAAGTATTATTTTTTTTGTTATTATACAGCATTACAGGGATAGAAGTTAACAGTATTTGAAATCAATGGCGCATACTCGTTCTCCTAAACAAATTATTGGTTGTAAAATCTTAAAGTATAGTTGATTTTGACTAAAACAAGCCATTCTCAAATTTTTCGGAGGAAGGCGATTTCATAAGTCTGTTAGAACAAGTCCTGACACCATTGCGCCAGAAAATAAGCGGATGTGTATCGAGTAAAAAAAAATCTTTATTTATTTATTAAGTCTATAGAATATTCCTTACAGACTATATTACAATTCATATAAATTATTAGGATAAAATAGGTAAATAATTTTAAAACCTTTAGATATTCAAATGCGCAATGATATTGCGTTTTATAATATACAATTTTAAAGAGAAATCTATAAAATTAGACATTTCGGTAAAACAACAACATAATCTTCTCAATGGATCAGCCATAGCATAGTTAGTACGATAAGTTTTGACGTAGAGTAGATCACAAGATCGTAATGAGCGTTGGGGAACATTAAAAAATATATTACTTAACAGAAAATCGGAGCATACATTTCCATTTACAAGATTCAGCATGAAAGAAATATTGAGCATGGTTCTCCGACTTTTTAAGGTTGGTAAGTTAATCTCAGCTAATCTTATTGAATATGAGGGAAGGGCAACATAACCTCGATAGACATTTCTTAAACAAAATAAAAGAAATTGCTTTTGAACAGATTCGATGCGATCGATATGCACACTGTAGTACGGGTCCCATATAATCGATCCATATTCTAATATAGGTCTCACCAGTGATGTATATAAACTTTTAGTGATAAGCGGATCGTTGAATTCTTTTGACCATCTCTTAATAAAAGCCAGAACCCCACGGGCTTTATTCACAGTAAGCGTTATATGTTGAAGGAAGTTTAGCTTTACATCTAACAAAATTCCCAAGTCCGAAAATGTGTTAACTAACTCTAATTTGTAATTGTTCAGTAAGTAAGAATGAGCAGTATCATGTCCTCTAGAAAAGTGCATATGTTTGCATTTTTTCAGATTAAGTTCCATTAAATTAATGTTGCACCATTTGTAGAAATTATCCAAATCATTCTGAAGAAGAATATAATCAGAAGTCTGATTAAAAGTTAAAAATATTTTAACGTCATCAGCATACATTAACATGTTACAATATTTGATGGCTTCAGGCAAATCATTGATTGGGGAACACCAGAAATAACAAGAATTCTTCTTGAAATTGTAGATTTAAATTTCACAGATTGAGTTCGGCGATAAAGATATGATTTTATCCAGTTCAAGTAATTACTGTTAAATCCCATTTTATCCAGTTTTATTAATAATAGCTTATGGTTTACTTTGTCAAACGCTTTGCTGAAATCAGTATAAATAGCGTCGGTGTATTGGCCGTTGGTGAAAGCTCTATTGACCAGCGTTGTAAAATGAAGAATGTTCGTCATAGCAGAAAATCCTTTACGAAATCCGTGCTGAAGTGATGTAAATGATGAAGAAACTTGATGTAACAGGAAGTTGATTGTATATTTTTCAAAAAGTTTAGGTATATCACTTAGTTTGGCGATACCTCTGTAATTAGTTATATTAGATTTATTACCAGACTTGAATAAAGGGACTATATAAGACTCTTTCCATATTTTTGGAAAATACCCATACCGCAACGAAATATTAAATATTATAGATAATGGGACAGATATGGCAGATGCGCAGTTAATTAAAATGCAACTTGGAATGCCATCAGGTCCAATAAAGATGGATGATTTAAAAGTTTTTAAGCAATTAATTATGTGTAAGGTGTGAATTGACGACGTTGATATTGTGTGAATTGCATTAATTTTGTAAGGATAATCAACAGAAACATCAAATTGGGCATCAGAATATGTAGAGGCAAAAAAATCAGCAAACATGTCACTTATTACCGTATCATCGCTGGACTCATAGCTTAAATATTTCATTACTTTTGGGATGCTCGAAGATTTTCTTTTAGAGTTAACAAACTTAAAGAACGATTTGGGATCGCGTACAAAATTAGATTTTATGTTATTTAAGTAATTGTTGTACATCTGACTGTTGAGCTGATTATATTCGGCACGGAGAACTGAATATTTTCCATAATAAAAAGCAGATCCAATTTTTATGTATTTTTTGAAGTATTTATTTTTTAAATTTTTTAGTGAGGAGAGCTGTCTAGAGTTCCAAGGTGGTCCATTTGTAGAACGAGGAGAAACTTTAGGAATGCATTGGTTCATATATTCAAATATAGTTTTGTAAAAGCAATTTACCATTTTATCAATACAACTCGGTTTACCATTTGGGATAGTTAACAGTTGAAGCCAATTAGTATTAACTAAAAGGTTGTTAAAGTCATTGTAATTAGCACGTTCAAAACAGAATTATTTATCCATATTGGTCGAATATTTGCCACTACAAACGTTAGGGATGTTACAGCTTATTTCAATAGTAGGATGATATCGGTCCTCTAGCAATGTAATGGGGTCAACACGATTTACCGAACACTCCTTGGGATCGTTAACGAAATCTAAATCAAGTAATTTACCGAAAACATTTTGAACACCATTAATTTGATGTAGACAGAGATCATTTATATTATTATATACGTCATCACAAAACTCATCAGATATTGCAGGTAAATAACAGTCATTCTCAGATGTACTGGAATTTCTTAGGTACCTCTCCACTTCTTCTTTAGAAGAATTACAGCTTAGCCTGGATAAGGGTTCCAAAGACTACTTTTTGTAGACTTAACAGAGCTTCTACGAGGTGTAAGAGTGAACGCATTAGCATTACATAGTTGCAGAATATTAAGCTACATTAAGGTGAACTAACTCAATAAGACGAGTTTTTGATATAGAAGTAGTACACTGCAATTGAAATATTCGTTATTTTTTTTTATCGAGGATTAAGCATTGCGGATAAACATAATGTTTCAGTACCCAACCATCAAATCTTTCACTAAGAACCAATACCAAGTAAATCACTCATTTTAGCGATTTCGTTCTATGCTCCCCATCTGGTAATTTTGTTAATTGACTTTGTAGTCTTATTTTTTTCAAGTTTTATTTTATATTTTACAAGAGGTAGATAACCTTGCGCTGTAACTCGTTGTTATATAAAACTCCTCTCAGTTGTTATTAAGCAGAAAATAAGCCTTGAAAATAATTAAGCAGCTTGAAAAACTTAAGTGTAAAAAGTAGGACAACTCCGGACAATTGCTAAAAAAGAAGAAAAAGGATGGTGTCCGGAGAAAAGAGGACGGATGGCAAACCTAATTGTAGGTGGTGATGAAAATGCCCATCAAAGCGAAAAACAAAAAATAATAAGAGCTTGTGAGTGTTGGATTAAATCAGATAGGGGAAATTTCGGCAAACCCAGCAAAAACTTTGCTTATTGGTAGGCAAAAAAGTATATAAGGACTGAAGTCGTAACTACTGACAATTTGACTAGATAACTATTAATTTTTATTTGAGAAGTTCAAAATATAAGGGGTACACCTTACAAATGTATTTACATTTTCACAGCAATTAACTAGTTATTATTTGGCTTACTTGAAGCTAAAAAATAAGTAGTCAAATAAACAAATTAAAACTTTAAAAAATTTACACATTAAGTTTTGTTTATATATTTTCAATTTTATTTAATTTTTTCTGGGATACGAACCTCGCTCGTGCAGATATGAAGACAAGAACTTTACCCACTCAGCTATTGTTGACTTACAAGTTTAAGCGACAAAAATTAGTTTTCATATATAAGCACATGTTGATTAAAAAAGTGGTTGTCCACTTATTTTATTAATACATATCAACAAATTGTGACTACTTTCAGATAATTATAGAAATACGTAATAATTTTATTAAAAACTAAGTAGTAGTTCTAATTTGAAGCATAGTAATAAGATAAATAAGTACCACTCATTACTTTGTAACCCATAAATAAAATACTACCGATTACAAATATGACAAAAACTTTTGCTGGGAACTAAGTTGAGTGGCAATAAAATGAATGCCAGAATTGACATGAAAAAATTATTGTATTCTATTTCGTGACAAAAATTAGTTAAATTGCTGATGTTTCTTTGTAAAAAGCATTCACCTTCATAAGTGGTAAAAGTGAACAAGATCGCTGATAAGACGGTGCAACGGCCTGTCGAAATCAGTAGTACTGATCCCTTCTGCTAATCTGATTTGAATATTGCAACACTCCACTCTTAATACAAGTTATTTGAATTTACATGAATTCAAATATTGAACTAATAGCCGAAATAATAAATTTCAGACAAAAAAAAAAAATTTTGATTTAGCAAGTACTAAAATTAGCTAAATTTTTATCTAAAAATCATGCCAAAGTATAAAAAAATCGTTTTTATGGTAATATAATATGAACATTTTAAATCGTGAATATGGCGATGACGAGAGCTAGCTTTGAAAAATGGCTGAGACCATTGAATTCAGCGTACTCGAATTAGCTTTACCAGTAAGGTGCCCAGCTTGTTACATTTTGAGACTAGCATATCGTAATCATCCCTTGAAATATTTTTGCAAAATTTAGATTTAACGCAATTTTTTACAATAAACTTTTCTTCTTATTAAAAAAATCATTTAAAAAAAACTGTTGAATATATGAATCCAAATTGATTATTAGGCTAAGGTTCGTAACGTTATATTCAGAAAGAATTGGGTATGATTAATATTACAAGGAACAAGGGAAAAATTAACATCAACTTAATTTTTCAACGTACACAGCAGAACAGAGTAGCACCTCTTTCGGAAGCCGCTTCACTTCCATCGTCAGTGCTCACATGTATTTTGCTTATCACCACTTTTCAGGTGGCTCCGTTGAATGTGATTTGAATGAAATTTTTAGATTTTATAGTAAAATATCTATATGTAATTCATAAGAAAAATTAGTTTTTTTTATTGTCAAATGAAAATTTTAATGACTTCTCAGTACGATAATCGATTTTTTTGTTGTTGTACGTCTTATATAGTCAAGTTCCACATCGGAAAGAGCTTTTGAGTGACCGGCATTACTTTAACTAATAGAAACTGTTTTATAAATTCCACTAGCTGAAAAATGTTTAACTTTTTGCCATAACCTCAAAACAGAGATTTTTTTTTAAACTAATTTGGGGTTGCTGAGCACGAGTATGGTATTCATTAATATTTTTAAAGAAGCGTTACCTAGATATTTGCCAAAAAACGTGTTTATTGCATTTTTTTAGTGGTTGAAATGCAGTAGGTTCATGCATAAGTACACAATGCTAGTGTCATGCATTTTGAATTGGTATCAGTGATTGATGCTGATTTTCAGTGATTCTAAATAAACACGATACGAATGCGGCGCTTAATATTAAATTGGGAAAGAGTTATTCATCAAACATTTAATCTTAAAAGAACTTCAATTTGAGTTGAAATTTTAATCTGTATTTGAAAAAGATGTTAAGTTAAGAATATCGTTTGATATCAAATTATAAAGCCATCATACTTCAAACATTTGATGTTTTGTTTACTGGGATATTTATTGTGTGTCTGTTTACGAATAAGTTAATACCATACACAGAGTACAAAGAACACAAGCACTCACTAATAAACAAAAAATAATCCAAATATTTGCTCGTGGACATTCATCAATAAAATATGTGGATACATATTTATTTATTTGTTTTTTTCTTTTGGATGCATGTTTTTTCTGTGGTTCTATTCAGTCACCATCCTATTCAATTCACACAAATAAATAAACAAATGTTAACGTTCATTTTCCGTATTTTCTATGGAATATTTTGTGGCCATTATTGATATATAATTTATGCATGATTTGTTTTGTAGCCGATGACATTTTTATTTATTTTATTTTAGCAAAAACAAATGAATAGTTGCATCATAAATTCATAAGAATATAAATAAAAAAAAAACGGGAAAATATTTTGCATTAAAATTTTTATTTGTATTACTAGCCCCACCCGGTGTGCTTCGCTACCTATTGTTGTGCAGATATAGGAAAATTAATAATTACCTTATATGGGGATACCCGTCTCTCCCCACCAATATTTTGCTGGAAATTCCTTGTTGTTCTAAGAATAACACACATCAAATTAAAAAACCTTATTCTTATAGTTGTACAGATAGAATTAAGAATTACTCCGTATGGGGGTACTCCTTTCCACCCTCATATATTATCAATATTTTGCTGGAAATTTCACGTTATTTTAAAAACTACGCACATCGAATTTAGAGAGCCTTAGTGTTATAGATTTACAGATATGGGAAAATTAAAAACTACCTCGTTTGGGGTACCCTTTCACCAATCCTATACCACCAATGTTTTTCTGGAAATTCAATGTTATTTTAAGTATAACAGTCCTCGAATTTAGAGATCCTCAGTCTTACAGTTGTACATGTGTGAAAATTAAGAATTACCTCATATGGGGGTACCTATTTCCACCCTGCTATACCATAAATATTTTTCTGAAAACTGCAAGTTACTCTAAGAATAACACACATAGAATTTCAAGCGCCTTACTCTTATAGCTGTACATATATAGGAAACTAAAAAATACTTCGTATGGGAGGTACCTCTTTCCCGTTCCTATACCACCAAAGTTTTGCTGAAAATTTCATGTTATTGTAAGAATAGCATACATCAAATTTAAACAGCCTTACTTTTATAGTTGTACACACATAGGAAAATTAAGAACTACTTCGCATGGGAGGTTCACGTTTCCCCCCTCTTATACCACCAATATTTAGCTGAAAATTGCATGTTATTCTAAGAATAACACACATCGAATTTAAATAGCCTTTCTGTTATAGTTGTACAGATATAGGAAAATTCAGAATTATTCCGTATGGGTGGTACTCGTTTCCCCCTCCTACACAACCAATATTTTTCTGAAAGCTGCCAGTTACTCTAAGAATAACACACATAGAATTTCAATCGCCTTACTCTTATAGCTGTACAGATATAGGAAACTAAAAAATACTTCGTATGGGAGGTACCTCTTTCCCCTTCCTATACCACCAAAGTTTTGCTGAAAATTTCATGTTATTGTAAGAATAGCATACACACAATTTAAACAGCCTTACTTTTATAATTGAAAAAAAAAGAAAATTAAGAACTACTTCGCATGGGAGGTACACGTTTCCTCCCTCTTATACCACCAATATTTTTCTGAAAATTGCATGTTATTCTAAGAATAACACACATCGAATTTAAATAGCAGTTCTGTTATAGTTGTACAGATATAGGAAAATTCAGAATTACCTCGTGCGGGAGGTACCCGTTTCCTCCCTCCTATAATACCAATATATTGCTGAAAATTGCATGTTATTCTAAGAACACCACGCATCGAATTAAGATAGCATCAATCTTATAGTTTTACAGATATAGAAAAATTAAGAATTACCTCGTATGGGGGGTACCCGTTGCCCTCTCCTATACCACCAATATATTGCTGGACATACTTGTTATTCTAAAAATAATACACATCAAATTAAAGAGCCTTACTCTTACAGTTGTACAGATATAGGAAAATTAGGAATTACTCCGTATGGGTGGTACTCGGTGTCTCCTCCTACACCACCCATATTTTGCTGGAAATTCCATGTCATTTTAAAATAACACGCATCGAATTTAGAGAGCATCACTCTTATAGCTGTACAGATATAGGAAAATTAAGAATTATTCCGTATGGGTGGTACTCGTTTCCCCCTCCTACACAACCAATATTTTGCTGGAAATTCCATGTTATTTTAAGAATAACACACATCGAATTTAGAGAGCCTCACTCTTATAGTTGTACAGATATAGGCAAATTAAGAATTACCTGGACTTGGATATCCGTAGTCCTAATCTCAAGCATGGCCCATATCCATCTGGATATGGTATTTCCAACTCCTTTCTTCTAAGCGTAGATGTAACGGCAGAGTGCTCTCTGTATTATCGAAGGCCCCTTCCACTTCCAGAAATGCATAGACCGTGACTTACTTAGCGTCTAGATAACTACGAAATATGTTCGTCAGTTGATATAGCGCAGTGTCCGTTGAACGACCTACCCTGCATACATGCTGCCGCGGATGCAACGGCTCCCTACATAAGGTAGTTGATAGGATATACTTTTCTCCATCAGTTTAAGCAGGAAGGAGGTTAAACTTATGGGTCGAAACTCTCTTGGTAGTGTAATATCCCTCCCACCTATCTTAGGTGTAAAGATCACTCTTGCCCTGCTCCATACCTGCGGTATGTAGCCTAGAGGTAAGCTGCTCCTGGTTAAACTTATGAGGTAGGGCATAAGCTTCCTTTTCCGCTGCTGGAGAAATATAGGGAGGATACTATCCCTTCTCCACTGGAGACTTGTACCGTGGAAAGGTTCCTATAGCCCATTCTATGCGCTGTTCCGTGCAACGTCCCAGGATTCTTTGTTCCCTCTATGTCATGCAGATGGTTCTCATGTTAGCCCCTCTATACTTCCCGGGAAATGAGTTGAGACTAGCAGCAGCGCCTTCTCTCTATTTTCCTGGTGTAGGTTCCATCTGACCTTTTGAGTATTACTGATAAATCCATATAGACTTTGGCCATGATTTTATGTAATCTGCCCGCTACTGGGGTGGTTGAGATCTTCTCACAAAAGTTCCTAAAGTAATTTCTCTTCGCGCTCCCAAGTGAGGCGTTGTAGGCCGTTAGACTTTCGGTGTAGGCTCGACAGTTTCAGTACGCTTCCCCTTTTTAAATAGCTCGCGCGTTTTTCTCTGGAGGTCTGACAGCTCCTTACTCCACAATTGTGCCTCTCTATTTCCATTATACGAGTTTAGGAGGCATCTAGATTGATATGCTCCACCTTATCTAATAGATACTGTAGCTTTAACTGTAGCCTTAGTACCTTGTTAATGCTATCTTCAAAGTTGACCCTTAGGTGTTCCCTATACAGGTGCCAGCCGGTCATTTTCGGTTTCCTGGATGGAGGTGACGGTTTAGCATTCCCATCTATATCGAATCTTATAATTCTATGATCCGACATTGATAGTTCGTCCGAAACAATCCAGTTCCTAATTACACTCGCCAAATAAGCGCTGCCTATCGTCAAATACAGAACTTCCTCTCTTGCTCTCGTTACAAAAGTGGGCGTTTTACCTATATTAAAGATTTATAAACGAGCTCTAAAAATAGAAGAACTCTAAAAGACACTCACCTCTATTGTTGATGTTGCTGATTTCCCACATGGTGTGGTGGCAATTAGCATCGCACCCAAGCAGCAGCAGTAAGCTGTCTCTGAAATGTCCCACAAGGCGGTGCAGCTCTGTTGGTGGCACGGCCATATCGCCCGCTATGTAAGCTGACAATACTGCTGTGCTCCGATGAGTGCTGCCTATGGATATTCTTACGATTGTCACCATCATGTCTCGTGATATAAACTCTGAAAGTAGAAGATAGTTAATGTTCTTCCTTATCAGTATATATACTCTTGGATGATCTTTTCTAAGATCATATAATACCTTACTGCTACCGCAGTATAGTCCTTTAATTCTCCCTTGGTGCGTCCATTGTTCCTAGATAACTGCTATTCCCAGGTGTTTCCTGGTGAACATCTCTGCTATTACAGCCGAAGTAGGCTTAGCGTGATGTATGTTCACCTGCGCTATTGTGGCACTGATCCCCTTCTACCTCCTCGAGGATTGCTCACTGCTCCTCAAGCAGTCTGGCTTCTTCATCCTCTGAGATCGGCTCCTGGTAGGACGAGACGAAAAGTGCGGAAAGGGCACCACACATCTTCGCAGGAGTCGGAAATGTCTCTCTACATAATCCTACCGTAGTCGCTCCCGCAGGGCACACCTCAGTGGCTGCAGGCACAATAGTTGCCTGCAGCCACAGCACAATAGTTTGCTGTTAGTCGGACCTTGAACGACATTCAACCCAGCATTCGGCAGAGACGCTGGTCTACTATCCGCAGTGATTTTTCCTACCGCTTTCCGTCCTTCATGCACGGTGTTCTTCCCGAACCCTAGACTTTTCGTCGATTACAACAGATAATATCTGACCCGTGATTTCATTACGGCTTGCCTGTACCTTCCAAACCTTGGTGTTTATCCCATGGTTTTGGGCGGCGAGTATTGCTATGGATTTTTTAGAGTTCTGCCCCACACTCCTCCGCAGGTATACCGTAATGGTATGACATGCCGGGATGTCTTCTCCCATGCATGTCTGTAGCTTCACTCCCTTCCAGGCCCTCGCCCTCGGTGATGTTGGTCGAAGCCACTCCACCGTCTGCTTATAATGCAGTTTATTAGGAACACACCTGGACGAAAGTGAATGCTCTCAAATTGAGGTTTGGTCTCTCCCACTTTAGTAACTCCTCCAAAATAGCCTCCTCAAGTTGATTTAGCTTACTTAGCGTAACTAGGCGCTTTTGCGCCTATTACAACATATGCAGATGTTAAATTTTTCCGCAGCTGTAATAGCTTTGCCTTCCTTCTTGCTCGCCCTAGTTCGACCTGGAGTGCTTTTCCTCTCCAGTTCTTTTCTTCTGGCTTCCTATAGTGATAAACACTGTGCAAGGAAGCGTAGGTACCACTTGACACTTGCTCCACTGTCTCAGTGGATCAGGGGATCATCAAACCCTCCAGGTTGGCCACCTTCGGGTAGGATAATGCGTTTGAGTTTGTTTGGTCGCTTTTGTTGTGTCTCTAGTCAGTATTCTTGAGGGGGCAAGCGCCTCCTTGATTGTGGTTGGTGTTTCAACCCTGCCAATAGCTGCGATAGGGGGAGATCCCCTGGTCTTAACAACTGGACGTGGAGTAGAACTCCTGCATTCAGTATTTTGTTTTGTAACTGATCGTGGAGGGGAGCTGCTGCAACCATTACTGGTGCTCGGTCCATCTAGCGGTGATGTTCCCGCTAATTGTTACTATGTTTTTAATATTTAGTTTTTACCTTTCATGTACGTCCCACGAGTATCAGGGTCTGGAGTACCCTCATGATATAGCCGTGTTTAGCATGAGGGGTCTACAGCTCCTTCGCGAAGTATACAGGTATCGGGAAGGCTCCGCTAAAATACAGCCTAATTACCCCCGGCTGCAACTCATCCAATAAGGGTGGGTCGCATAGCACTCTGGAATAAGGGATTTGTAGTTCTTAGTTAGTTGCTCCCCTCCAGCATGTCTGGTATGGTTGGACCTTCCAGGGAGAAATTCCCAGCCAGCATGGCCTGTAGGGTCCTTGCAACCATAAGCCTTCGCACCACGGCAAGGTGGCTACTCCTCGAAGATATTCAGAACTTTGTTAGATATTCTAAAAATTTAAAATTTTTCTCTGTATCCCCACATGAGGTTTTGGGCCCTGTTATTTTTCATAAAAATTGCTTTTGAAAAAAGTCATATTGCGTAATAGAGTGAAAATACCAAAACGACACTAAGTGGACATAAAAACGAAGTACTGGCCTACATGATCGGAAAATATAAGATTGTTATCTTTAACCCCATATGGCTTTCTTGATGCTGAAATTTGAGCATATTTTAAAATTTATAAATTTTCTCACTTTTTATTTTAGCACTTTTTATTTCGCACAATATAACTTATGTCATGGTATCATAAGGGTTCCTTCTTCACTACCAAAAAAAGCAATGCTTTATGTTGACGGGGTTCAATTGGAAATCGATAAAATGAGAAAAAACTGTGTAATTTTCATGTGGTCACTTTTCGGCCATTTAATTATTCCAGTTCAGTTTTACATAGCAATATTAAATGATCATTACTGTCCTATAAAACAAAGCATAAATCGTTTTAATATATTTTACTTAAAAAGCTAGAGAAATTTTAAAAATGTATGAAATTGGTAATATATTTTCTTCGGGTGGCCACTAATCTGAAGCTATACAATAATATATTAAAACGATTACGGGTATGTGTTTCTAGTACCCACAATATTGTCCTCAATTTTTTATTAAAAGGATGTGGCACACCTATTTGTTGAATTCACTCAAAATTAGTATATGCATATATATATATATATATATATATATATATATATATATATATATATATATATATATATATATATATATATATATATATATATATATATATATATATATATATATATATATATATATATATATATATATATATATATATATATATATATATATATATATATATATATATATATATATATATATATATATATATATATATATATATATATATATATATATATATATATATATATATATATATATATATATATATCGTCACAGATAATGCAAAAGGCCCTATCTAACATTTTAAAAGTTTAACAGGAGAAGCATGAAACTTGTTTACATGACAAAACATATTAACTTAGTGCCAAATTTTACAATAAATTTGTAAATTTGCGGGTCCTTTTTACTTGTATTGTAAGATTTTGCACTAATTGCCAATATAGTTTTCATTTAAACAAGTCTTATGCTTCTCCTGTAAAACTTTTAAAATGTTAGATAGGGCTTTTTGCATTTTCTGTGACGATATTGTCTTTTGTTTACTATAGTCTTTTTTTACTATTTACAGATATACGAGTAAAGTTTTAAGGCAATATATATTTTGTGTAATTACATCATAATCAATCGGAAATTCTATTTTGAATTTTTTCTCGCCAAAGGACTTTTGTAGTTTAGGTGACGATATGTAGCTCTTCTCATGCTTAGGACTGTACCATAAATTAATTAAATAGTTTTATTTTATACTCGCATGCTTTTACATTATTATGAAATTATGTTTTTCTCTATCAGTATGAACCCTCAAGGACATAATCAGAACAAATACAATGACTGTAAAAATCAATAACAATATTAAAACTAGTGCAAGTACTACAATCATTGAAATTTAGAAAATAAAATTTTATTATTATAAAAGTAAAGTGTACAATAAAAATTAATCCTAACAACATATTCCAGTTTATTTGTTTGAGTTATTGAAAAATGAAATGAAAGCAATAATATTAGTCCAGTAGAATCATAAAAACAATGGCAAAACTGTGCATTTCATATACAGTGGATGCAAATTTTTCGTATTGAGTTACGTACATAATCGAGGATTTAAATATGGTTTTTCGAGGTCGGCGTGGTAGGAACAGCCCGCTATCTGAAAAATTAAGGAGTGACAAGTTTTTTCAATTATCTCGTAAACTATAAGGAATGTTACAAGATTTGTTTTAGATAATAACATCATCTAACCAGAAAAAATTATCACCAACAAACGTTCAAACAAAAGTTTGTCTAAAAATAAATTTAATTTTCAGTAAATGTTTTTTACTGATTCATCGAATTTTTGGGTTTGACTTTTATTTAATGCACAAACACCAAAAACAAAAGAAACCTGTTTTCTGGTTCGTAAAAAACAACCCCCATGACGACACTCAGACAAATAACAACAATAACAATGATAGCAAAAGGAATGCGATTGTAGAAAGTTTGTTTACTGAAGAGTTTTGAGTGAATTAATTCGGTAATGTCGTTGCGTTAACTCTCATTCATTTTTTTAGAGTCTTTAGATAAGCAGTCAGACTTGGACACATTTAACAAAGTGAAATTGTATAAATGCTTAATGGATGAGGATGAGTCAAATAAAAATTTTGTTTGGTATATTAGAAAATATCCAGTAATTATTTTTGTTTGATTCAGTAAACTATTTTGTTTAATATTTGTTAGTATTTTTAGACTAATTGTTTTATAAATTAAGGATAAAAATATTGTTTGATATTTTTCAGAAAGTCCAGTATATCTTTTTGTTTGATTTAGTAAATTGTTTTGTTTAAAATTTGTAAATATTTTTAGACAAATTATTTTATAGACTTAAACAATTTGATCACTAAAAAACACGTTTTTTTTTCAATGAAATTGTTAAGATATTTTTGTCTATATTTACAAAATTTGTTTGTAGATCCGGCCCTAGACAAAATATTTACTATTTCATTTAATTCCTTTACAAAAAATGAAATTTTGTTTTTTCTGTGTATAACTTGAAAATTTTTTTTGTGTAAATTGTATAAACAAAAGCGTATTGAAAATTAAGCGATTTTCTCTTAAATGCGTATAACTCCATTAATATTGATTTTAGCGAAAAAATTATTTAAGGATTTTTGTAGAGTTTCTTTAACAAAAAAAGCTAATGTATACTTTTATGATTTTTGTTATTCCTTGAGGTGTTTTAGAGCCATAAGGTTCAAAATAATTGGCATGTTTGTACTTTAAAGTGAACAAAGCTAGAAAAAACATATAGAACTAACTGTATAGCTAAGAGTGTTCAAACTTAGTATGAATACTTTGTAGCCAGGTTACGCAGTCCAGCAAAAACCTTATGAACTAGGAGTGGCGGCACAGTTATCTCCGATAAAAAGTTATAACTAATTATCGTATATCTGGAGAAGTATATTGGTGAGATTCCTTAATTTTTGTGTGGAACAGTTGGCAGGCAGTGTGCGTAGTTACACAAAAAATTTCCGGTTTGCCAAAGCACTGTTTGCAAACCGGCAGCATGAAGTTAACATAAGCTTACTGATTATCTACAACAGATCATTGTTCACATTCGCTATCATTACCGAGAACAGCTGATTGCTATCGTTGTCATGTGTATGTGTCTATTGTATGTGTCCACATCTTAAAAACCTGCATTGTGGTCAGCAGTATGAGCACAGCAGCTAAATTTTTAACTAGATATGATTTGGGACAGTCCTATTACTAGCTGTAATGATATTATTAAAAAAATTACAGTCATATTACTAGTTGTAAGGAGACTAGTAACGATATTAGTCAGAAAATACAAAATTTGCAAGTATACGGCTTATGCATAAAACATATCACAGTGCAACACGAAAATATATAACTATATACGGACACTACTACGTGATAAAATACAAAAAAAAAGACCAGTGTCTCTCAGTTTTGCCTCAAGTCATGCAGTTTTTTATGGGCTCCCAAAGATTTGGGGCCTCGGGGTAATTTTTGCAAAAAAATTATCATTTTCTCAGGCTCATATCTTGCAAACCATTCGGAGTTTTGATTTACTCTTTGAATCAAAGTTGGAGAACAAAAATTCGATTTTTTACTTTTGCGGCTACATAAGCGCTACCTAAACGGTGTTAAGAATCATTCCTAGGAAGTTTATATGTTCTAAGAAGTTGTTTATAACGATCTTAGGTAGATTTTTGTAGTTAATTGTTTTCTTGAACTTTGAACGCTTTGCTACCTATGGACCTGAACAGGGGAAAAAAGGTAAAAAAACTAATTTTTAAAGTTTCTTGCGATGAAGTTTTTTTGATTTTATATGTTGATAATTTTTATTTTTTATGACAAGAGCTAGAAATTTGCCTCAGAGAGTAAATCAAAATTCCGAACGGTTTGCAAGATATGAGCCTGAGAAAATGATCAGTTTTTTTCGCAAATGTGACACCGAGCCCGCAAATTTTTGGGGACCCATACAAAAAAATGCATGACTTGGGACAAAACTGGGAGACACGGGTATTTTTGTTTGTCTTTTATCACGTAGTGGAGTCCGTATATGGTTATATTTCTATGACTTAAAAAATTATACACAGTTTATTTTTAGCTCTCAAAAAATATAAGTAGAAAGTGGCTCAGTGCCTTCAAATATGATGAATGTGTGTTCGTACCTCGGTTAAGCCAAAGTTTTTTAAGAGTTACAAAACTTTAAACAAAAAACTAGTAATAGCACTAGTTTACCACAACTAGCATTTCAACTGGAATATAAATGTATACAAATTAACGAGTTGAGATCCTATGACAATCTAATGTTAAAATCAATAGTTCGATATATGAAAAGAGGCAGGCAACTAGTCTAAGGCAAAAACTAACTAGTATAGTTCTAGCTATATACTAGTTTCTTTGTCTGCAGTGAATATTTTTTTCATAAACATTCACTACTCCAAAACAAGAATTTATTATACGCTTTATTTTAAAACTTTGACTTAGTGTTTCAAAAACCAAGACATTTTTTGCTGGGTATCCCTACCTAATATTACAACTCTACTGTGTATTGAAAAACAAATAATGCATAAATTATTTATGAATACTTAAAACAAAGTTTATTTCATTAAAAAAATAAAAACATAAAACCGTTTCCTTATATCAGGGATGGCAACATTGGTACAATTGTACCATTTTTGGTACAAATCGAATTTTATAAGTGCAATGGTACATCAACAGCTTATATAGTACAATTAAAATGTTTGAACTTTTTTCAAAATCCTTTTATTGTGATAAAATATTTTAAGCTTTTCGTCCACTCGTTATATACGAGTTTTTATCAGAATTAAATTTAAATTTTGCGAAGTACATACTAATAACAAAGTTTGACTTAAAAGGAGGAATATTTAAATTGGTCATATAAGGGTTAGCTTATAAAAGGATACTCTCTGCAATTTCAAGTTCTTGGTAATCATTATACATATATGTGGACTTTTAGCAAAAACACATTGGCGTAGATAAGCCCTTCTTTGAAAATATTAGAGTAATTTTGATAATATAATCGCCTAATGGTAGTGTTAGCCCCTCCCTAGAAATTTGTTTTAACAATTGATTCAATAAAGAAAGTTTTTGAGTTTTCTGTGATAAAGTTTTTTTCTATATTTGATAAAAAAAATATTCAAAATGGTTTTATTTTTTCCAAATGATAATTTAAAAAATGTATTTTCAACAAACATTATTTTTGAGTCAAATACAGGTTTTATTAAATTTCATGCTATTTTCTAAATTTACCATTGCTTTTTTTCTGTGTTTTGTATATAGTAACCCAGCATAAGCTACTGCTTCGGCCGAAGCAGGTTCATAAGCGAGAGAAGCTAGTTTTGTTGTTCCTACTGCTTTCAGAAGCGCTTCGAACGTGCATGATTTTTGTTTCGAAGCATCGAAAATGATCTAAAATGATGTCTTATTTTGTCATCGTTAAACTGTAGACAAAACAAATCGTGTTTTATTATAAATTTCTCTCTTCCATGCAATAGGTGGGAAATGTAGAAAAGGAGCATACTTTAAATCGGCTTTGAGTTTTCAAATGTGTTAGTGTTTATTTGAAACAATGCGTGCGACAATACTTTAAAACCTTTGTTGTTGAAAGCTACAATACTACTGAATATGATTTTATTTATTTTGGAGTTTGTGTTGAAGAAATGTAAAATGTTGACTAACTTCGTAATTTAAACGTTATGGACACTGAGAGATCTCTGCCTTCTTTTTGAGCATCCTGGGAAGCGCTTCAAAAGATCGCATGTGGAAGGCATGAAAGTTTTTTACTGCCTCCATAAAGTTGATATTTTTTTGCTGGGAAGATTTAATAGACGCAGAAATTTTTATTTCAATATATCTGCTTAACATTGAATGCTGTCCTAATAGTTTTTGTCCTGGGATCTTACAAAAAATTGTTATTTCGTATTTGAGCAGGTGCTTTGGAATCTACCGAGAGATTATTGAAACAACTAGTAAGCCATATTAAAACTAGGCCAACTAAGTAATATTTAGATTTATTAGGGGTACGAAACAGTGCAACGAACTTGTGTTATATAAAATAAACTTTTTTAAATGGCTTGTCATAAATATATATGTCAGTACCATGTAGGGTTTTTTTATTCCCGGACTTTTTTGATTCCCGGGAGAGCGGAAAATAAAAAAGAAATTCCCAGGATCCCGGGAATTCAAGAACGTACTAAAATATTTAACAAAAATGTAAATTCCGGTATCCATTGATTTTTATATAAGCAAAATTAATCATTCAATCATTCCTTATTTTAAACTTCGTATTTAAAAACTATTTTTAGACCGAGCAGCAATAGAGAATAAAAATCATTAGTAAAATCACTGATGAACTGCAATCAAAGTTCTTTTATTTCTGATCGTTCATCAATGATTTTACCACATGGCTGTCAGAGGGAGAAAGTGATACAAAAAGCGATTAAAAAGTTGTCTAGGATAAATGTTGCTGACAAAGACCAGTCTTTAAACAGTAAACTCAGTCATTTACTCCTTGGTATGTAATGAAAGTTCTCTGCCCTTAAAAAATTTGTACTTCTATAGTGTTTGTTGCAAATGACCTTTTAAGACAGTCAATGTATTAAATATAGCATCTCGCAATCGGTTTCTTATTTAAGTAACACAATTTCAGTTGTTGCGAAAAGCCTTCTCCCTCGACAGAAGTTGCCCGGATAGTTAAGAAGGCGTTGTATAAATAAAGTTTCCTCGAAAGTCTTCTGTTTTAAAACATCAATGTCATCTGAAGTAATATCTAGTTTCCCATTTTCTTCGTCACTAAATGCATCAAAAAGACGTGCATAAAGATCTTCTGCATATCTAATTACCGTGTATTTTGGTGCATACTGAAAAACATTATAGTTGCTTTTACAAAAAAAAATTGTTCTTTTAAATAACTAATTAAAAGGCAACTCCTTTCTCTTCGTTTTTCAATCCCAAATAATTTAATATACACTTTGAGCCTCCGTTGGTTTCTTTTCCCTTACATATATATTATTTCATGATGAACGACAGTAATTTAAAGAAAAAGAGGAATTTTCGGGTGCCAAAATCAGTACTTTAGTCCCGGGAATTCTCGGATAAATTTCCCGGGAAAGCGGGAAACGAAAATAAGCGATTTTTCCGGGAATTCCCGGGACGGGAAATCCCGGGAAAAACCCTAGTAACATGGCATTGGTTATTTAATTAATCTGTAACCTTTTTTAATCAAAAATAAAGAAATTCTGTACTTATTACCAATTTTATCATACTCGTACGTTAGTTTGATATTGCCGAATCAATTAACCTGGCAATTTGTAAAATGTAAATATTCTGCCAAAAATTTTTAGAATTAAAAAAATACACCGAAAAAAATCCATGCAACATATGCACGAAAACGCTAATACATATTACGAAATATTTCGTAATTTCGCACAACGAAACTCTTTCGTAAAATATATGAAAGGTACCCAGAAGAATTTATTACCAAAGAAATTTTCAAACAAAAGTTTGTCTAAAAATAAATTTCATTTTCAGTAAATGTTCTTCACATAATCAATGAATTGGTTGTTTGACTCCTATTTAGGATGCAAACACCAAAAACTGTGCCGTAAAGAACAACCCCGATGACGACATACACACAAATAACAAAAAAAAACAATGATAGAAAAAGGAAGGCGATTGTACTGCGTTTGTTTACTAAAGATTTTTTAATGAATTCGATAATGTCGTTGCGTTAATTCTCATTCATTTTTTAGAGTCTTTAGATAAACATTCAGACTTCAACATATTTAACAAAGTGAAATTTCATAAATGCTTAATGGTTGATTATGCTGCTTATCCAGACAAAAATTTTGTTTGATATATTACAAAAAATTCAGTAAATATTTTTGTTTGATTTAGTAAATTGTTTTTACAATTTGTAAATATTTTTAGACAAATTGTTCTATACACTGAAAAAATTCCATGCACGAAAACGCTCGTACATATTACGAAATATTTCGTAATTTCGCACCACGAAATTCTGTCGTAAAATATACGAAATGTACGAAAATAATTAAAAATAAAAGTAGGAAAAAAGTATGGCTCAACTGGGAACGAGCTCGCAATCTTCATATTTCAAGTCCTAACTCTACCCACTGAGCCACTTTCTACTTATTTTATAAGAGCTAAAAATTTGTTTTATTTACATACATCTGAAAAATACGTCAGTTTATAAAAAATTATTTTAATATATTTTTTTATTTCAAATATATTTTTTAACAAGGAAAAATGTTTACGAAAGGTATTCGTTACTTTCGTAAATTCAAAAAAATATTGCCTAAATGGTTTTTCATAATATATACGAAAGTTTCGTATATTCTACGAAAAAAGTCACTACGGAGTTTTTTTTCGTAAAATGTTTCATGGATTATTTTCAGTGTAGAATTAAACAATATGTTCACTGAAAAAAATACGTTTTTTTTCAATGAAATTGTTGAGATAATTTTGTCTATATTTACAAATTTGCTTGTAAGAGTGTTCCTATACAAAACATTTACTATTTTATTGAATTCCTTTACAGAAAATAAAATTTAGTTTTTTTGTGTATACGAAAATAATCAAAATATAAAATTAAAAAATAAGTGTGGCTAAACTGGGACACGAGCTCGCAATCTTTACATATCAAGGCATGTACTCTGCCTACAGAGCCACTTTCTACTTATTGTATAACAGAATTTAGTTTATTTTATTTATTTACATCTGAAAAATATGTCAATTTGTAAAAAATCATTTTAATTTATATTTTTGTTTCACATACATTTTCCAACAAGAGCAAATGCTTACGAAAGGTTTTCGTTTCTTTCGTAAATTCAAAAAATATTGCCTGAATGTTTTTTCGTAATATGTACGAAAGTTTCGTATATTCTACGAAAAAAGTATTTATGGACCTTTTTCGTAAAATGTTGCATGGATTATTTTCAGTGTATTAATATCAAATAATAGTTTGCAAGAAAAAATAAAATGTAAAAAATAGAATTTAAAATTTTTTGATAAAAAAAGAACAGTTAGGATCGAATCACCCATATAAAAAAGTGATATACATATTTCTGACTGAAAATCTGTTTTAGTGCAATTAAATAAAAAAAGGAAAATTTTAGACAACAATTGGTATAATTTTAAAATCTGTTTTGCCAGCCCTGCATTATATACTCATCGATATTTCTGTGGCTTGGTGCTAAAAGGGCCAATGTCAATATTTTGCTGTTTTGAGTTAATCATTGCATTAGGTTTCTATTCTTATTTTCTATTATTTTGCTGAAACAGCCAATGTCTAATGTATCCCAGAACAGCTTCATAAGGGTTTGGTTTGCCAATGTCACTATGAACTGATATGTAAAACTTCAACTTAAATTGCCTTTTTCTCAAAACTCAATATTTTGACATTGGCCCTTTTAGCACCAAGCCACAGATTAAAGCTGCGTAATAATTGCTTTTGTTATAACTGTTAATTTTCGACTTGCTTTTGGCAACTCATTGGTCGTATATTTATAAAACAATAAGAGGAAATGTGAAGAAAAGATGTTAGAGCTTTATCGCTTATAGCCATAATTCTTTCCATTGTAACTTCGCAAACTTTTTTTTGTATTTTTCTGATTCAGCGTGGCTGTAATAAAATTCGAATGTTTATGACATTTGTTATTAATAAATTGAAAAAAAGGCTTTAATGTTTTTCAGTTACATACATCTCTATTAAATTGGAACAAGGAAAGAGAATGCTCATTCACCTTAAGCAATTTGGGAAAACGGTTTACAAAAAAAGGCTTAAACCTTAAGTGAAAATTCATTAATTAAACAAATATCTATGGGCTAGTTCTGTGAAAGTTATGCTAAATATCAATTTATATTAAATATTAGTATCAAAGATTTGCTTGCTTTATAATTAAGATGCCAAAAATTGCCGAAATGGTGCCAATAAGTCTCTGTCAAAACATTTTTTGGCTAGCAGAAAAATTTTTTAGGAACATTACTGTTTTTTTTTTGGCCTCCATCTGTTTTTATCACTTATCAGGCAGTTAACTAATAATATCAATTATTTAACAGAATTTTGAAAATTGAAAGTGCGCCAGATGGGCATTAGAGCGGTTGAAAAAATTTAACTTTTGTTCCCACTGCGAAATACCTTCCTGGGGTAGAGGAAATATGTCTGTTAAAAGCGGAGCTCTTAATTTTAATATTTGGTGGTCGCTTATCGCAGATTTCTATTTGTCAAACAAATTACAAAGCAAATTTTTTTTGTTTTTTTTAAAATGTTTTCTCTCACGCACGAACTAATGATCCAATCTACATGGGTCGTACATATTTTTAAAGAAAATTGAACGCTCCATGATATAACATTCACACACTACCTGACAAGAATAAGGATTGTAATATTTTCGTCAAAATCATGCCACCACACTACTTTTATATGTCCCGTCCATTTCTGCTTTTTTATTATTCTTAAAATTATGAATTGCATGAAAATAGTATGAAAAATATAAACTTAAGCAGGCTAATTTGTAATACGCGTTTCTATACGCAACCACACGCAAAGAAAATATATGGTTGTGGCACCGTTGCGTCATCAATGACATGTTTCCTGACACAGTTGTTGACTGTGGCAAATAACTTATTATTGTATTTAAATGACTGTGAACCTTAATTAGCTTAAGGCAAATTAACTAACGTTTACATTTATTCATGAAATTATTAGATTTCATGAAAACTGCAAAAATTATGATTACAATCATGGTTTATTTAAAAATTCAACAACAGAATGGTTCTATAATAATAAAATATCATTCTTATCTATACTATTTTGTTTGCAATAAATCTATAGTTATAAAACAGACATGGCTCTCTTCTTGCAAAAAAGTTTTTGTTCTATCCCTTTGTTGAATGCTTTTTATTAGTTTTGTGTTTTACTTGACAGCGTTTGGTATATTTTTGTGAGCGGTTGGTGTGAAAAGATAAAAAAATAAAAATTAAAATAACAAAAAGTGATATATTCCGGCAACTAATGTTCGGCCATGTTCTGAAGACCATTTAGTTTTGAAATAGCAAAATTTCAAAAGCGAATAAAAGTGTTCTTTAATCGGACAATTTAGTGCATTCGTAGCTTTGTTGTGATAAAATATGTGAAATATCTGAAACACAAAAACCAACTGAAAACCGCCAATAAGTGAGCTTTTTAGTTGAATTCTATCCTGAAAGTTGCCGATTTCACAACGAAATGTTTTTCAGAACGTGCCCGATTGTAAATATAACATGTGTCAACAATTATGTATGTATCTATGCAAAAATAGATATTAATTTTTATTGCAGATTCAGCACACTGACGAGTTGAAAAATTTTGTTTTTGATTTAAATTGAAATAATAAAATTTTTTAGCTTCTGTCAATTTTTTAAACAACTTATGGTTAAGAAAACAATAAATATATGATTATATAGAACAATATATATGGTTACTTAGAACCATTTATATGGTTATTTCAAACCATATTTTGTAATTTTGAACAATATATATGGTTGTTTTTAACCATATACATGGTTGCTTGAACCATGCATATGGTTGTATTTAACCATATATATATGGTTATTACAAACCATTTATTGTAATTTTGAACCATATATATCGTTTTTTTGAAATATACATATGGTTGCTTGAACCATGTATATGGTAGTTTTGAACTATATATATATATATATGATTGTTTTCAACCATATATTTAATCATATTATGTTGCTCTTCGATTATGGTTGCCTCAACCATGTTTTTGCTTTGCGTGCATGTGAACTTTAACAATACTACACGCCGCAAAATATATTAATATTGTTGTCCATACGTACAAAAGACAAAGCTACTTCTACCATTAAAATATTGAAAACTCGCAAAATTTGAAAGTCGAATGAGCGCAATATCGCGAAAATTCGCGAAAAATAGCAACATTTTAAGCAATCCCTAAAATTAATTAAAACTCGTTAAAACAGTAACTGTAATGTCAAAAATTCGAAAAAATTTGGAAAATTCGTCAAAAGTTTGCTAAAATTTTGAAGATTATAAATCGTAATATTGATCAGAACTCCCTTAAAATGTAAAAAGCTAAAAACTTTAGAAACATTTACGCCCTTAGCGAAAAGTTGCGAAAAATTGCGACATATTATTTTAAGCCATAATTTTGATCAAAATTTGCTAAAACCTTAAGGAATGCCGAAAATCGGTAAAAATCGCCAAAATGCCAGAAATTCGCAAAACCTTGTGAACAGCTACATTATATAAACGTCTAATAATGTTCCAAAAGCGCGAAAGCTGCAAAAATGTTGACAACTTACAAAAACACGCTTTTATCGCAAACATTGCTAATATTCGCCAAAAGTTCCAAAATCGGAGACATGCCTAAAATTGATTAGAAATCACAAAAACTGTAATAATACAAAAATAGCGAAAAACTTATAAATTCGCGAAAAATTGCTAAATAAATGACGTATAAGAAAATTTCAGAAAATCATATAATTAGATCGTAAATTATATATTCAAATACATATTAGAAAGGCATTGGTTAAGGGACCATTTTCAGATACTATGTACTTATGTCATTCATTACCAGGGTTCGGACTTTCATGCAAATGCATGTCATGACCCCCTTTACCCCCCTGAGCTGACCCAGCAGTGGAGTCTATATTTTCTACACTACATTTTCTAAGCCGCTTCACACTCAAATCTTAAAATAAAGTTTTTTATTTTAAATTAAATTTATTTGCTGATGGCTAAGCATTGTCTATATGCATTTCATTGGTGCCTCACCAAATCGTCAGTAGACTTAGATGAACTCTAATGACGATTTCAAAAGTTGTGACATATTCAAAATGTCATTGTTTCGCCAAATTTACCGAATATGTTGAGTCTAGTTTTTAACTCAAAGCTTCATATATTCCCTGCACCCGATTGATTATTTTAAAAATTTCCGTATTTTTTCAAAATGGCACATTTATTTTATCGAAATTTGCTTTAAATAATAATATAACCAATGTCAATGTGTTTTTTTAAAACTGAATAAGCAAAATATTAATTTTGGAAAATAGTGCGATTATAAATAAAAAAAAATAAATTTTAGCAATTCCCCAAAAAAATCACTAGTTTAAAACATGGCAGCAAAATATTAATTTTGGTAAATAGTGCGATTATACAGCGGAATAGATTTTTGGTGCCCTAAATTTGACCTCCGCTTTGTACTTGTTGTTGAACCCTCATTACTATGTTATACTAGTTTTTTTCCAGTCAGTTCTTGTTTGCGAAATATCGCGGTTATTTAATTTACATTATATACCCTATTTTTGGGGTTTCATCTAAATTTTGAGTGTTACACTTTAAAATGAGAATATTTTTTTTGGCAAGAAATTAGTCTACGTAAATATATGTTTTCTTTTGAGTATAATCATTCCGGTGGTGGCTTTATCTTTCTGATCTTTCAGGGATGTTTGTTTTGGTTTTAACCTTAAAAAAAAATTCTCACAAAAAAATTTACACACCATGCACAAGGCATTACAGGGAACAAAGTTTTTAATTAAAACAAGAAATTCGAATATTTGTACGTAATTATTATTTGAACTCAAAATGTGTATAAGTCGGAAGTTATTATTATTCGGCTTAAGTTCACAATAATTGAATTAATGTAAACTCAAATTATTTCTTAAGAGTGGAATATTAGAATATCTAATCAGACTAGCAGAACGGATTAGTACTACTAATTTCGACAGCTGTCACGCTGTCATCATCAGCGTCCTTTGTTCGCTTTTACCACGTTTGATCGTGGATACTAGTATTAATGAAACATCAGCTATTTAACCAAATTATATGAGGAAATAGAATATGAGTTATTTTCTCTTTATTAATATGGTGAGCCGAACAAGTTTTCCCTTCTGATTCTTTATTCCAATTTTTCCAACACTTATTTTTATTATTGGTTTTGCTTGGAATAAAGAATCAGAGGGTGAAATTTGTTCGGCTCACCATATTAATAAAGGGAATATAACTCATATTGTATTTCCTCATAAAATTTGGTTAAATAGCTGATGTTTCATTAATACTAGTATCCACGATCAAACGTGGTAAAAGCGAACAAAGGACGCTGATGATAACAGCGTGTCGGCTGTCGAAATTAGTAGTACTAATCCGTTCTGCTAGTCTGATTAGATATTCTAATATTCCACAATTAAAACAAAATTTGAATTTACATTAATTCAATTATTGTGAACTTAAGCCGAATAATAATAACTTCCGACTAATAAGAAATTAGCTCAAAATGTAGCAAATTATTTAGAGATTAGCTCGAGTTTATTTTCCACATCCTAACGATACAAATGGTTATATGTCTTTTTTTAAGTAATTATATTATTCTTCTTATTTTTTTAATATTCATTGGTATTCCGAGTTCAAATACAGCGAAAAAATTTCCTCAATTGCAGTTTTTCAAATATCGCGAATTTTATATAACGTGATATATACAATTTTTTGGAGTAAATAAATATCATTCTTTCGAATATGTTTTTAACAAATTACTAATCTGTACAAAAATATCTTTCATTTGAGTATAATAACGCATGTGCGTTTAACATTAGACTTTAGTGGTATTTTAAGGACATTTAATTCTTAATTTTGTATTATGTTATTCTTATTTCAGGACATTTTAAATATATTAAAATTTTTTTCATAAAAGTGTGTTTATTGTGGTATTATGTATGTGCTTGGTAAAACTATTTTTAAATGTTAATCCACTATAAGATTTTTAAGGATAAAACAGAAAATAGTTAATATTCAATATCCTTGCAGTTTCACCATAATATCAACAACATTATATTTAAAAGAAAGATAATTTTGTGTGGATTAATAATCTAAAAAAATCTTACTGGAAAATTGTGCGAAGAAGCAAAAAAACATAGAATGACTAAAAAAAAGTGCGATATATTAAAAACTAGAGCTGACAAAAAATTTTAAGGAAGTTTTGAAAATGGTATGGCCCATATATGCATGTTTTATCACAAAGGGACTGAATCAACGGACCAAAGTGAGTCACTTCTTCAGTCGTGACTGCCCTCCTAAGCTAACCATATATGTTTTATCAATTATAGTTTTCGCTTCCCCTGTGTTAAACATTTAAAACGCATAAAGAATATAAACAGTTTTTGTCGACACTGAAGATGTTTAAATTTTGAGTTAATCATGTATGTGATGGAAAAAGATTTCGAAAATGATCCTATTTTAAAAGGTGTTTTTTAACAATATTTCTTTATTTAAAAAAAACTATACCACAAATATTATAAACATATTTCTTTGTTAAATTTTATCACAAAAATTATAAACAAAAATTATAAAAATTGGATGGGAAGTGTATTAAAAATTACCTTTAAAAGTGCTTCGTTTTCAAAATCGTTTTCCATCACATACCTAAATAACTATTGTTACACAGATGCGATATGTAAGTTGACTCAACTTTCTTTAAAAAATTTTTAAAATAATGACATCATTTCTGCAAAATCAGATCAGCTAGAGACACAAAATATTGTACCCTTCATATTACTACAAAAAAAAACAGCTGTTCCAAAAAAGAAACAGCTGTCGATGTACACATATATAATTTTGTTATTTTAATATGTAAGTTCTAAAAATATCGGTAAAAAAGTTGAAAATTTAATTTTTAAACTAATTCGGATAGAGTCAATCTAATCTATCAATTACACCCTTCCTTGAAGTAATCACCACTTTAAATACAATCGAACCCATTATGTGACTGAATTTTCACTGGGTGATCCGTCCTTGTAGGAATTGCCTAATTATCTATGCGAATCATCAAATTTTAAGTAGCTTGGCATCGATTTGTAGTTGCATTTTTTTTGCATATTTTTGCATATTTTGGCAATAAATGCATAATTTTGGAGTAATAAAAAATTTTTTAATGCATATTTCTCAATTTTTAAAAAAAATATTAATAGGCCGATTAGGGATGACTTACCAGTTGCTGAAAAGAATACTACGGGTGGGCAACTGAGAGCTGTCAATTTCAGTTTATATTTAGTGCCTTTTGGGCAACCATTAATTTTCTGTTGCCGACAGGCAACACAACTAAAGTTCGGCTTTATTATATAATAGACCCAATTATTTCTGTTTTATGTTTTTTATCTAATAATAATAAATAATTTAAACAAATATTTTCATATTATTTTAGTTTCGGTACTTTGTTCGTAGGTAAATGCATATTTTTTGCGCATATTTTCCATTTTTAGGTGCATTTGTTAAGCGCGTAAAATCAATTTTTAGTTGCATGAAAGTTCGAGGCCTGTTCATTACTAATTAGTACTTATACTTAGCAAAATAATAAGACATATAAATACCACTGATTACACGGCGTCACAGCATTTTTTTTTGCATACATGGCACTATATATCTATTAATCCAGAGACAAAACATAGTGAAACTGCGTACTTGGGTTTTCATTTCCTCATCTTTTGTCTTTTTTAAAGGACTTAATATTTTTCATGAATGCTTATTTTAAATAATTTTTTTTAATATTAGTAGCTAATATTTTTTAGCAAACTAGGTACCAAAAAAAAAGGGAAAGCTCTGTAGAATTTTATAAAAATATTTACTTCAGTTCCTCTGAACAAATATATATAAAAAGATGTCCTTTAAAAAATATATCCTTCCATATCCTGAAAAGTTTTCACTAAAAATTTAATGTTGTAGCCTTAAATTAGTTCTATAAGACTTCGAAATTTTATGACTTTATCTCTCTTAGTTCAAAAGCTGTGGCTGTGGTTTCTTTCGGCACAAAATTAATTTCTATCTAAATTACTTATAGAAAATTAATTTATAAAAAAACAACCATTACTTTTGAGCCGAGAGCAATAAAATCGTAAAATGTGTGTACATTTTAGAGTTTATTTTGATCTAATATATATTTTTATATATTTTGCTAAATAATCAAATAAAGATTCTGAAGGAAATATTAGAAAAATTATTTCCAAGGACATATTTAATGTTTTTGTTCAGTTGAGCTACAACTATTGTTCCACATCCTGCTCATAAAAATTACTATATATAAATTAATCTAGATTCTAAACATAGTTAAACTGCGGGCTGGGTATTTCATTTCCTCATCTCTTGTCTTTTTTAATTAACTTTACATTTTTTGAGAATACTTATTTTAATTTTTGTTTACATATTAATATGTAAATTTTTTTTAGCAATACTAAGTAGTACCAAATAAAAGGGAAGGCTCTGTAGAATTTTACAAAAAATATTTCCTTCATTTGCCTTGAACAAAAAAAATTGTCTTCAAAAAATTCTTCTATTTCCTTGAAAATTTTCAACAAAAAACCTAAAATTTTGTGAGAGTATAAAAGCTCCGAAAATAGCCTTACGTAATATGTGAATAGCCGCTTAGCAGCAGTATACGAGCGTACTATGCATTCTAGCAGATTATTTTACCACTACGTTTTGCTAAAAAAAATTTACATATTAATATAAAAAAGCATTGTAAAAAAAATTAAGATTCGATTTTCCGTCATCCTACGTCAAATTTGGTTTGTAAACAGACCGGTTTCGGCTATGTGCCATCTTCAGTATTCTATTGGATACTAAATTCAATAGAATTTAGCATTCAGTAGAACACTGAAAATGGTACATAGCCGAAACCGGTCTGTTTACAAACCAAATTTGACGTAAGATGACGGAAAATCGTTCCAAATTGAAAAAAAACACGTCGGAAGAAAAACACAATCCTCAAAATTAAGGTCCTTAAAAAGGGACGACAGATAAGGAAATTAAAGCCCAAGTACGCAGTTTACCTATGTTTAGTCTCTAGATTAATTGATATATAGTGGATTTTATTCCAAGGATATGAAAGAACAGTTGAAGAACAACTGGACAAAAATTTAAAAGATGTCCTTGGAAACAATTTTTTTATATTTTCTTCAAAATCTTTAATTGATATTTTTGCAATAGATATAAAAATATATATTAACATTAAACAACACCTAATATGCACACAAATTTTATGTCTTTATCGCTCTCGGCTCTAAAATAATGGTTGTTTTTTATAAATTAATTTTATAAATACAATTTTTATACAATTTTTTACAATCACAGCTTTTGTGCTAAAAGAGATAAATTCATTAAATTTCGAAGTCTGATAGAGTTAATTTAATGCAATAATATAAAATTTAAAAAAAAAATTTTTTTGTGAAGACTTTTCAGGATATGGAAGGATATATTTTTATAAGTATGTATTTTTTATATGTTTGTTCAGGGGAACTGAAGCAAATATTTTTATAAAATTCTACAGAGCCTTCCCTTTTACTTGGTACCTAGTTTGCTAAAAAAATATTGGATATTAATATTAAAAAAGAATTATTGAAAATGAGCATTCATGAAAAATGTTATGTCCTTTTAAAAGGACAAAAAATGAGGAAATGAAAAATCAAGTACGCAGTTTGACGATATTTTGTCTCTATATTAATGGATATATAGTGGTGTTTCTGCCAAATAGAAAAAAGTTAAATTTTGTCACGCAGTGTTACTTAGCACACCGTTATAAAAATTCTAAATGTTATTGCTGGGATATAATGAATTGTATTCTTTCGACGTATGATTAATATTTTATGATGCAACATTGCCTATACGCACAAGCTATGACACATAATTAAACAGAAATAATGATTGACATTGATATTGAATACGCAAATCCTTTTATATATAATAACAGGAAACGAAAGTTTTTAATTTAACTAAAACTTGTCGTAAACAGGTTTTACACATCACCCAAAGTTATTATTTAATTATAATTATAAGGAAAAACTCAGTATAGTCTAGGCACAAAATACGTGTGACAATAATTCTTTTATGGATCATAAAAGATTAATTTATCACAAGAGCAAGTTGAATAAAATTGAAGAAAATTGTTGTATAAGATACATTAAAAAGTGATATTTCTTTCAACACACTAGTATTATACATTAAATAGTATATTTTTTTACATCTAAAATACTTAAAATTGAGTAAAGTGTACCTTTATTACTCTGGTAAAATATTTCCCATATAAAAGTATTATTTGTAAAGCTCGTAAATATATATTTCATTACACATTTTGTATCATAGCCCTAAAACATGTATCACAGGTATATAAGGATCAATCTATTGATTTCATTTCCAAGACACAAAAAAATTAAAATTATAACAATATATAAATATTGTTTCAGACAAGTGCTCATAAATCCTTCGCATTTAGGGGCATAAATAACATTTTGATATAAATTTTATTTTTAGATATTTCGAAACATGCTAATATAAGTTTAATCGTAATAAATAAAATATTTCTAATATATATAAAAATACTGCGCAAAAATTCATGTTTTTTCAATGTTTTAAATAAACACAGATACAATTAAGGGAATAAAAAAATTATCATTTATGTTTTATGTTTATATAGTGTGTTATTGTCAAGCATTTTATATACATAAATATACACCAAACATACATATATTTGGGTATGAATGTACGTATAGATGATACAAAATTATGCTATAATATGTAAACCAACTCTGTCGTAAGAAGAGTTTTAATATGTCCCTGCGGGAAATTTTGAGTCAATTGTCAATTGTGTCATTGACTGGTGAAAACAAAAGTTGTACAGTAATTTTCATTCTCGTTGAATACAATCAATATACTTTGTTTACGCATATCATTGCGTAATAAAGGTTAACAAAATATCAGTGTCCAAAAAAGTTTAGACATCTTCAAATCACTCCTCACTGAACTTACTAATAAAACATTGCACAGTGGTTTGTGGGAAAAAAATGGAAATCATTCAATATCTTCGTAACTGCTGAAGCCTGTGACATGAAATTTTACATGTTTATAGCTGAGGTGTTTTCCGTCTTAACTTTGAAGAGTTTGGGGTGTTGGCTCCTTCGAGAGAGGCTCCAGGGGTTTCCAAAATTGATAACCTCGGGTATGTCAAACTTAAAAAAAATCGCCAAAATTACATTTCTTGTCCGATTTCCAAACCCTTTCTCATTTTGCAAAGGCCTATATTTGCTTCACTTCCGGTTTAAATTTCTCTCAAATAGTTCAAAAGTTACAGGTCTTGCAAAAAAAAAATTTTGCAAATTTTGCGATCTTATTCTGGTGTTTTTTAAGCTGTGAAGTTGTCTTAAGTCACAAAATTATACTAAAAATTAAAAATTAATTTGCACAATTCAACAAAATTTTTCCTATTTACCGAATCAATTTATATTAATGGAGTGAGAATTTTTTTTCGGTTATATGTATTTATTTATTGTATCTTCAATCAAATTGAACTAACAATAAGTAATCAAATCTTAACTCTAAAATTTTAATTTTTAAGTCCAGCCAGTGCCAAACAAAAATATTTGTTTCAGCGGTTGGTTGTTTGGTTGTGTACGTCTCTCGTGTTCGGCTGCTATAATCGTACGGAGTATTTTATTTTGTTGTCTTTGAATTTTTTCTACATTTGATGCCGAGGCAGTGCCCCACACCTGGATTCCGTCGGACCATATTGGTTTTAGAATGGAGTTGTATAGAAGAAGTTTACAATCTAGGCTTAGAGTAGAGTTCCTTCCAATGAGCCAATTCATTTGAGCTGCTTTTAATTTCATTTGGGTCACCTTAGCATTTATGTGTGACTTCCATGTTAGACGACGATCAAGATGAACACCGAGATATTTTACTTCAGTGTATTGAGGTATAGTTTGGTTATTTATTTGTATAGGTGGGCAGGTTTCTTTGCACAATGTAAAAGTAATGTGTAGACATTTTTGTTCGTTAATTTTTATCCGCCATTGTTTTAGCCATTGTTCCAACTGGGGTATATAATCTAGCAAATTGCGGGTGGCTTCTTGATGGCTTTTGTGAACACTTAGAAAAGCTGTATCATCAGCGAATGTTGATATGTGTATGTTACTGATTAGCGGTAAGTCAGAGGCATATATCAGATATAATACAGGAGCGAGGATGCTGCCTTGAGGAGCTCCGGCTTCAATGGGTTGCGGAGGGCTTTGAAAATTACCTTCTTTAACAACAAATTTTCGCTCAGTTAAGTAGCTTTCTAAAAGTTTAAATATGTTTTCGGGTAGGTTTTGCTTTAGTTTATGTATTAAACCTGCGTGCCATACTTTATCAAATGCCTGAGAAACATCGATGAAGAGCGTAGAACAATATTTCTTTTCTTCGAAGGTTTTTCTAACCACGTTCACGAGTCTACCCGACTAGAAATTTTCCCAATACTCATATTGGGGCCCGATTGGGAATACATGTGGCACACCCAAAACCGTTATCCCACTTGTGATTCGATCGGGAACTTGTTGGGATAGCCCATATACAAAATAGTGACTTAACATAAGTTCTTCCCAAGCGGTAAACTATTGCGAACTTGTTGGGAAAATCGAACACAGATTTTTAATCGTATATTTTCTCATCTTCAACAGAGGTGATTGTTACATACATTTGTTCCTTGGATAGCTTCAGCAATTTTAACTCAATATTAGAGTTTGGTATTTTCCCGATTTGAGCAAATTTTTGCAAGATTTTGATATTTCCCCACAGGAAACCAATCTGATCCCAAATACGTTTCTACGTTACATCGGAGTTGGGATCCCAGTTAGGTTCCAAATGTGTTTGCATGAAAATTTCTAGTCGGGTATGTGTTTGTTCAATCGTACTATGTTGCCTCCTAAAACCGAATTGGTGGTCTGGAATGCATCCAGTACGATTCAGTATGGGTGTTAGCTTACTCATAAGTAGCTTTTCAAATAGTTTTGACATGTTAGACAACAGGCTTATAGGCCTATAGGACTCCACCTTCGTATGATATTTGCCTGGTTTAGGTATCATGGTAATCAGCGAAACTTTCCATTCTGCGGGATAGCATTTGAGGCGCAAAATACTGTTAAAAATAAATAGAATTATCCGTTTGCAGTGTAGGGTAGCTCTAAGAGCATTTTATTGCTTATTTTATCAGCGCCCGGGGCTTTTTTCGAGTTCAAGCCCGCAATATAGTGTTCAATCTCACGAATGTTGAACCTCAAAGTAACATCTGGTATAGCGAGGACTGGTGGCAGGTCAACTATAGTATCAGATGTATTTGGAGTAAAACTTTCTGCAAGTGTTTTACAAACAGAGTACCTTTTTCAGCGTCAGTTCTTGCCCAGTCTCCATTCGAAGCTCGCAATGGAGGCTTATATATCACTGGACTTTTGAGGCCTCGGGCTGCTCTCCATAGCGAATAGTCTGTTTGAGGTGTTGCGTCGAGCCCATTTAGAACGTTTTGAAGAGAAGCGGTAGAGTTTTCAGCTGTTTAGTACATTCCTTCAGTGAGGAGTGAGAAATGGCAGCAGTTTCAATTTTACACCTAAAAAAAGTTGATATCTTGTATTTTTTTTTTTCAAAAAGTTACTATCAGTTTTTTAAATATAAAAAATAAGTTTCTTCAAAGACCTTAACCAAGTTAATAAGATTTGGATAGACAACAAAAAACAAAAGCTATGAAGCTAAAAGGCTAAGCTCTATCTATAATAGTTCGCCCACAATAACCACTAGAATATGATAATTTTTAAAAATAATTTTCATGTTTGCATAAGTGGTACAAAAATTGCGGAATCTTATAACATTTGATAGCAACTTTCCATATGTGGCGATAATGGGCCCCGCGACTACTATAATCAGGAGAGGAAAAATACCGAAAAAAAATCAGATTTTCATATGACTTTTTGTTATTACTAAAACAAACCTACTTCGAATCGTATTTGGTCCAAGCTTCTTACTGTTTTTTTATTAATAACTATACCATCTTCAAACGCTGAAAATTTCATAGCGGTAGCTCAAGTAGTTTTTAAGATATTGCGGGTCAAAAATTAAAAAAATTAACGAAAAACCTTAAGATTTACTAAATTTTTGATATTTTTCCTTAAGTGACCACAAATTTTGCGAAACTCTAAAATCAAATAAAAAACTCTTGATCTACAGGTCTCTACCTTTAAAATTATATAAAATGTTCCAAACAAAAGTTTGTTATCACGCAAAGAAAATGAAGACCTCAAGACCAAATTCATATTTTTACACAATTTTCAATACCAATCCAACAAAAATTCATTTTTCTATATATTTTCTTAACTGACTTAATATCAATCATACGCCACGTTTAACAAATTCTAATTTTATATTTCTACTGGAAACCAGAAAATTATTAAATAAGTGTGAACATTGTACGCGCTATAACAGACAAAGTACAAATATTATTATTTTGTTATTACTGATAAAAAGAAATTGTTGATATTAAATCAACATGAAATATAGTTAATTCAAAAGGATAAATCTTCCTTGAAGATTATTATAAATCATGTTTAACTAACATGAAACGACTGTGAAGTAAAATCACTACCGAAAAATGTTAAATTAACCTGGATTACGACGATTTTGCATTGAAATTTTTCTGTGTGTTGGAACATGTAACAACATACACTAATATAAATCCCTTCTCATATTTCCATTTAGTCACATTGGTAAAAAACCCGAAATGTACGTTTAGAATGAGAATCAACCATCAAAAAATATGAGTTTACTTTACATTGGTCTAAAGATTTTTTAATCCAAGCTTAAGTTTTAGGGATCATTCCCAAAAGAGTGGCAAAGGAGCTCCATTGGTTTTGCTAAGATGCCTATCTATCCATCAGTAATTATGTTTATCGGTCTGTCCCACTGCACGTCTGTTCGTTTCTCATCTTTTACAGCATTCTGTCTCGTGCACCGTTATATCTACACAGTAGAAAATTATTGTCCTATTTTTTAGTTACATATCTGTTTAATCAGAAAAGTTCTTACTAAAGACAGGAGGATTCCTCTGTAATTCGATTTGAAAAGAAAACTTATCGAATTTGTATGTTATTTACATTGCAATTCGAAAGCACTTTCTTTACTTTACATTAATAGTTGAAAGCACTTTCATTAATGTGAAAATTTTAAACTTTCTGGAGTGTTTTTCAAGCTCTCTCCTACCCTTGTTTTATACTTGAGTAAATCCTCTAAAAAATATATAAAAACGTTTAAGCTCTTGCATATATGCATAAATTGACAGGAAACTTATATTGAGTACTTTTGTTGACATTCATATCCGTTAAAGGATTGTTCTTAAAGTATTGTACATTTTTATTTGTAATTTAACGCTGTATCCTGTTTCCGAAACAATTTTGACAGTATTTATTTTTGCTGTTCATATATATATATATATATATATATATTTATTTAACATGTTGGTATTTATGTATGTACATTAGGGTGATTCATTTCCACAAAAAAAATTTCTTGATGCTCAAGCATAATTTTAGTCTATATATAGAAAAAAAATTCTCAGCAAGTTTGAGCTCTTAATTTCAATTTTAAGTACTTGCAGTTTAAATATGAAGTCTTCCTTCCCATTTAAAATGCATGTAAAATTTTTTTTTTCAAATTTCTAATGCTTAGACACATTTCATCATATTGAGAAGCGGTTGGATGGACCTTACCGGAAATTTCACGCTCTTTAAAATTGCCTTATGTGTTGTTTCCACAATGCAAACAAGCATTGATTGTCTAAAATTTATATGAAAAGCACTCAGTTTTTTGAGCGGTTTGCATACAAACTTTTTACTCAAGTCGCTTGTTTGCATTATGGAAACAGCACATTAGAGTTTTTTGTGTAGCTCGCACTGGTTCGCCTGAGTATTATACTGAGTATTATACTGAGTATTATACTGAGTATTATACTGAGTATTATACTGAGTATTATACTGAGTATTTATTATTTATCAATTTCTTACATTTTAAGGCCTAAAAATGGCTGTAAATTCATTATATATTGGTAAAAAAAAAAACTATTTTTCCCAAGTCAGCTCTTTTTTTCTCCATAATTTTTGCGATTTGTTAGAAAATATTGAAAAAAATAATTTATACCAAAAACTGCACTATGATCGCTCCTATTGGCGAACCAATTTTAAAGAGCGTGAAATTTCCCGTAAGATCCATCAAACCACTTCTCAATATGATAAAATGTGCCTAAGCACTAGAAATTTAAAAAAAATAAATAAAATTTTTTTACATGCATTTTAAATGGGAAAACTTCATATATAAATTGCAAGTACTTAAAATTGGAATTAAGAGCTCAATCTTGGTGAGAATTGTTTTGAAAACAAATAATACTGTACAACAAAATCCAAAAATATGTTGTCTTTCAAAATAAGAATATCCTAGTAGAGGTGAGCAATACACATTGTTATAGGGAATCGGCATAGGATATCTTGTAACCTTTATATATTAGGTGCAATGTATGATCAGCACTTTTCTGAAAAACACTACGAAGAAAATTTTTGTGAAACCTTTTAACCATTTAACTCTTAGCTGCATGGGACTTTTGGTCCCTTTCATTAATGAGGAGCAAAAAACTCCTCTTAAAAGTAATATGTATATCAATAAATATTATATCTGCAACTTTCTTTTGTATGCTTAATTTTAGTGAAATTTTACGCAAGACATACTTTTAAAGTAAACTGGCCTCATAAAGTTTGGTTTTGCGGGATATACGAGCACTAATTGCGAATAAGTACAAAATTAACCCTTGAACACATTTTAAGTTTTTACTTACACAGAAAAAATTATCATAAAAAAATTTTCAAACAAAAGTTAGTCTAACAATAAATTTCATTTTGATTAAATCTTCTTTACATAATCAATGAATTGTATGTTTGACTCTTATTTAGCACGCAAACACCAAAAACAACACGAAAAACGGTGTCGTATAAAACAACCCCGATGATGACGTACACATAAATAACACCAACAGCAATGATAGCAAAAGGAATGCGATTGTACCAAGTTTGTTTACTGAAGATTTTTGAGTGAATCAATTAGTAAATGTCGTTAGTTAATTGTCGTTCTTCATTTTTTTAATGACTTTAGATAAATATTCAGACTTGAACACATTTAACAAAGTGAAATTTCATAAATGCCTAATGGATGATGATGATAAGGTTAGGTTAGGTTGTGCAGGTTGCCAGTTTTAAAGATTTAAAAAAACCAGCCCACTTGAGTCCCGTTGTGTTACCTGAAGCAGGAACAATGAAAATAAGTAGAAACCCCCTTACTACGTTTCCCTATTCGGATCAGCGTTGAACCAACTCGACGATCGAATGAAAGAGTTTATCCGTCGCAGTGCTAGATCCTGAAGCAGCTAGCTGCCCAGTGAAACCACCCTTTGATCGGAAAGGGCGGGGCATAAACAGAGGAGGTGCTCTACATTTTCTTCCTCCTCCTCATTATGACAACTTCTACAGAAATCATTATACGGTAGATTCAATCTCCTAGCGTGCGCACCAATAAAACAGTGCCCCGTAATTACCGCCACAAGTGTGCGTATTTGCCCCCGAGGGATCCCCTCCAGGATTGCAGATCTACTACAATCATATTGGGGCCATATTAACCTCGAAATCGAGCAGGTGACCTCGTTTGATCATCTGGTCTGCGCGATCCCAAAAAGTTCCTGGTGAATATGAGATTTGCAGCAGTTTAGCGATACGCCTACCATTTAGTCAGTGTCTCGAGTGTTCATTCGAACCCCGGATTTGGCTAAATCGTCCGCAGCAATGTTTCCGGGCGCATTGCTATGCCCTGGGACCCAGAGTATCTCTAGGTTTGAATGTCTCGCTATCTCATTCAGAGACATCCGGGATTCATACACCAAAATGGATGTCGTGTAAAGACCCGATAGAGACTAGATCGCAGCTTTGCTGTCCGTACAAATTTGGATATCCTCGTCGTATATCCTACAGTACCTCATCCATTTAGCTGATCTTTTTATGGCTGATATTTCGGCCTGTAGCACGCTACATTTATCCTGTAGCTTAAACTTAATTCTCTGTTGATAACGGGGAATAAAGACGCCGCCACCCACTCCCGCGTCCGATTTAGATCCGTCCGTGTAAATCTCCAGCACGTCCCCCTGACGAGGGGAGGACGTGCCCGAGAGCACCACGGTAAGAGGAATAGGTGGGCAGTAATCAATGTTTTCCGGCAGACCATTTAGGAGTTCCAAAATGATGATGATAATGACTCAGACAAAATTTTGATTGATATATTACAAAAAATTTAGTAAACATTTTTGTTTGATTAATTAAACTATCTTGTTTAATTATTTTTACGTAATTTTTTATATTGAACTGAATAGGTATAAGTCTGAAAGTTTGTTTTATTATTTCGGCTTTCTAGTTCAATATTTTTTGAATTAATGTAAATTCAAATTATTTTTATTAAGAGTGGAGTGTTGGAATATTCAAAACAGATTAGCAGAACGGGTCAGTACTACTGATATCTTGTTTAATATTTGTTAGAATTTTAGACTAATTGTTTTATAAATTGAGACAAAAATATTGTTTGATATTTTTCAGAAAGTTCAGTTAATCTTTTTGTTTGGTTGATTTAGTGAATTGTTTTCTTTACAATTTGTAAATATTTTGAGACAAATTGTTTTATAGAGTTAAATAATTTGTTCACTGAAAAAGCACACGTTTTTTCAATGAAATTGTTGAGATATTTTTGTCTAAAGTTACAAATTTGCTTGTCCGTTCCAAGACAAAATATTTACTATTTCATTGAATTCCCTTACAGAAAATGAAATTTAGGTTTTTTCTGTGTATTTCTAACGCTCACGCTTATAATATTTTGATGTCAACTATTTTTGTAGGATATTTTATCCCATTATATTGCTGTTTAAGGGGAGTTTTTAACTGTTTGAAGAAAAGGTCAAAGAGACCTATACATCAAAGAGCTAGAAATGTTTCACAAAAATATTCCCTGGAGTAAAAGTAGTAAGGGCACCTTATATTTGACATGAAAAGGTTTTATAGAGATTTTCTACTGGACACCGAAACTTTATTTGTGTGTGTTATATCAGTGTCTCATCCCCTTTATTATCTGTATAGCGGCCATCGCTGTTATAGAAAGTGTCTACTCTACATCCTTTGTGGTTTTCGAATGTCTCTCAACAAGAGATTGAAACATTCGAGGGAGACACTAGTTCAGATTCCTTGACACTCAGATATTTCTCGCAGCTACATTGTGAATATTTGGTTGGTGATTAAAAATGAATAATATACATTTTTTCATCGAAAGTGAGAAGGCAAAAGTACATGCGGAGTGGCTGAGTTGATGTGACCCTACTACGATTTACGCAGAACTGGTGATCACCTCAAGCTCGATAAAGGTCGTATGAGTCTATTAGTAACAGTCCTTACGATGAACTGAAATTTTAAGAACTATGCTAAAAGGATGGGTCTAACCTTTAATCACTATTGGAAAAGTTCTAAAGACGAAGAGGAAATTAGACGATATAAGATGTTTCCTTTAAACGGGTCGGCCTCCATACAAAAAAAAAAAAAAAAAAAAAATTAGCCAGTCACCCCCTCGGGTTAAAGATTGGTTGAAAAATTCCAGAAATATTTTTTGAATACCGTCCTTTTAGTTATATGGACACTGCCTTGCAATTTATGGGAAGTGATGCTAAATTGCATGTAAAAATATGCGAAAGTCTCCGAATTATGAAGTTTTTTCTTCCTTTCTAGATTTCTTACACTAAGCCAGCTATTTTTCCTTTATTATCTGTACATTTGATGTAGAAGAACTTGTGGATGATTTTATAATGAAACAATTTTAGTAGCGTACGTGACAGATTTTTCTCTTATAATGTTCTTAAGTAATGAAATATATGTTTTGTAAATATAAACTTAAAAATAAATAAAAATATATATTTGGTGATAACGGGTAGTATAAATAAAAAAAGTACTTGCTTTTTACTTAAAAATTTTTCTAAAACACAAAATTCCGGATATTATTCAATATAAAATTAAGATTTTTTTGGTTTTAAAACAAATTTTTAAGTAAAAAGCAAATACTTTTTTATTCATATTACCCAATAGCAATAAAAGCAATCAAGATTCAAGTTCATTTCATATTGAATACTATGTACTTGGGCGCTGAGTTTACGGCGCCACCTTCGGCCTCTACAGAGTAGTACATGCTAATTAATTTGATATTTTTCGCCCAATGAATACACAGTTCGAGAATCCTTTATATGCTGACTATCATGATATGAAAATGGATGAAATTATTTTATTTTCTAAATTTGATAGAAATTTTCCCATTTTTCATTCGCATTTACTTGCATTTGTAGTACTACATTAGCGTACGTGACGAGCTTTAAATGCTTATAAAATTTTATTACACCAAATATAAAAAAAATTCAATCAAAATATGTTTGCGATAAATATCTTGCTTTAAACTTAATTTTTGAGACAGTTGCATCCGGTCAAATTCAAACGAGGTGGATATATAATGTTTTTGCACTACGTACGTGACATTAGAATAGCGTCAAAAGAAAATTAAAAAAAACAGCTAATCTGTTATCTTTCCTCACGAAACTTGTTCTTTTATGTTGGAACATTAATTTTAAATTATAATTGCAATGTTACAAAAAAACTGAATTTAGTCGCTAGAAAAGCGAAAATAGCTTATTGCAATGTCTTAAAATTTGTCCAAGAGATATTCAGTTTAAACTGTTATTTTTGATATATAAAAATTGTAGTAAGGTATAAATATATCTGTATAGTAAAATTTTATTGCTGTTTTTCCTCTTTGGCGTATTTTGAAAAAAATACTTTAAGGGTTTTCATTTTTTCAGTCAAGGTTGTCATTTTCATGGAAATGCCCATATGCTACTATTTGATGCTCTCTTCTTAAAAATCTATTTTCTGTAGATTTCTATCTCACAAAAGTTACGACACATATTGAATAAACATTAACATATTTTATTAATGTAACAAATTTTGACAGTTTATCCGTAACCTATCGATACGATTCGACTAATTCCACCATTAATCTTTGGATATACTCATAGTTAGAGCCCGCCTAGATTTCACCTCTAAACATTTTTAGTTGTTTTTTCAACCGCAACGTTTTATTCTTCTATATTTGCGGCTATCGATACATACTTGTATGTATGTATGCATAAATGAATTTTCTGTTTTTTTAGCATATTTTATTTTGATTTTGAAACTGTATTTGTAAGACTTAGAATAGTAATATATGGTATTTTATGTATGTTATTTACACTATTTGTTCAAAGGAAAAAAATCAATAGCATTCGGTTTTTAAGTTATATTTGCTACGATTTTATTTAAGTTTTAAAATAAACATATCCTATATTCAATTTGAATATTTCTCAGTACATTTTGCACAGAGGTAACTAGGGTTGTCAGTTTTTATCAAAAAGCCGGAAAAATTACTCGAAAAGTGAAAACTGATGGTGTTTTTAAAATTTTGAGGGATAATCTTATTAAATATACTCGTTTTTAGTTATTGATGTTTGAAGAAAATATGATAACATACATATATTCTTACTTTTTAATCTTGACGATTAGTTTTTAATTACCGGCTAAGCAATTATGGTGTTATAAGTTCAATATGTATCTATTATACACTAACCCTGCGGTAAATTTGGTGACAATGATCCTAAAGTAATCGTCCCATGACCTGAGAAAGTGAGACTGGTACCAAAAATAAGGAGTAGTGAATGGTGAAAAAAGACATATTGTGTAAATGGTCACATATTAACCTTTATGTCAACAGCAGAAATGCTTTACGCACGTCCACAGCAGCATACCTGGGTATGTACATACGTTTTGTATGGGGAATGGTACGTCGTTAGCATAAAAATGCTAATTACGTATCTATCTGGTTTGTTGGAGTTTCCGAATTATTTTTTTAGTTTGTTAGAAATGGACAAAAGGCTAAAAAATTTTATGATAACCAATTTCATCCTCACAGTCATTGTTTGTGGAAAAAAGTGGTTGTATAGGTAGACGACATACGTATATAATAAATATGTAATATAGGCAAGTAGAAACATTTATTGTTGCGGAAATTTCATTCTTTGTAGTATCGTCAGAAAATTTTGTTTACATTTGTGATTCGAAGTGAAAAGACGTTTCTGTTTATTTTGTGGAAATAAAAAAATATTAAAAGTGAAATGGCTGATGGTGAATGGCTTACTCCGCGACAACTAAGCGTACTTTCGTACGAAGAACAACAAGCATATATTCGGCAAGCGCTTGAAGAGAGCCAAGAAGAAACAAGTGACCACGATTCAATAGTTGGTGACGAGGCTTTAGGTGATATTGGTGGAGATGACTCAGACGTTGAAGAACCCATGTTACCAGAATATGACCCAGAGGGCGACAGTGATTCTGATGAAGATCTTGAAGATGCACCAATTGAAACTGGCGAAGTTTTTACTGCCAGAGATGGTAATGTTTGGTCCTCGATACAACCACAACCTGTAAGATTCCGTACGCACAACATTCTAAGAAGTGCAGAATCTGGACCAGTACGGGCAACGCAGGGTTTGACCATTGCAGAAACGTTCCAATTGATAATGTCAAACGAAATATGCGACATAATTATTCGTGAATCAAATCGAAAGGCAAGACAATTTTATGATATTGACAACGCAAAACATCCAACAAGAGAACCGAGATCATGGATTCCCATAACAAAAAGTGAATTTGATGCATATTTGGGCCTACTTTTGCTAAGTGGCGTTACACATTCTGGTGACGTGCATACGAAAGATTTGTGGAAAACTACTTCACATCCACTATATCGTGCCGCAATGAGTGTACGACGATTTTGGGAAATAAGCCGCTTCATACGTTTTGATAATGGAAACACACGCCAGCAACGAAAACAAACAGACAAAGCAGCAGCAATATCGGACGTTTTTTTGATGCTTAACAGCTGTCTTCGTAGATATTACGTGGCTGGAGCCAACGTTACCGTAGATGAACAATTGTATGCTTATCGTGGTGGAACTGGCTTCACGCAATACATACCATCAAAACCTGCCAAATATGGAATAAAAGTGTGGTGGGTGTGCGACTCCATTTCTTCCTATCCATTGCAGGTACAATGAATATTGTTGAAAATCTAAATAACTAAATTGAATATAATTTTTCAATGCAGGGACAAATCTATACAGGAATGGCACCGTCTGGTGAACGTGAATGAAACGTTGGCGAAAGAGTAGTAAAGGATTTATGTGTCAACCTTTTTGCTGGAAGTGGAAGAAATATTGTATGTGACAACTTTTTCACTAGCTACAACTTGGCAAAAACTTTGATGTTAGACAACTATATTGGGTACTTGCAACAAAAGGCGTACATTCGTGCCAGCAGCATTTGCCAACCCGAAACGACGTGAGGCTGAATCATCAATGTTTGGGTTCTGTAATCACGTTACGATGTGCTCATACGTTCCCAAGAAAAACAAGGCAGTTGTAATGTTGTCCACTGCTCATTATACAACAGAAACGACCGGTCCTAAGAAGAAGCCATTGCTTATATTGGACTACAACAAAACCAAAGGTGGCGTTGATAACATGGACAAGTGCTTGTCCGAATTTAGTACGAAGCGGCGCACAAATAGATGGCCTCTGGCTTTCTTTTATAATATTGTGGACGTTGCTGCGTTTGCTGCATACGTAATATACATTGACAACAACACTCACCTGAAGACATCTACAAGCCGCCGTAGGATGTTTCTCCATCAGCTTAGCGAGCAATTGTGCAAGCCAGAAATGGAAAGAAGGGCGAATAACAGCAGAATATCCAGAGTTTTTTCAACGCGCAACGCCATCGAAGCCATGAAAGGTGGGCCCATCGGAGTTGTGGATGCTGAGGCACATACATCGGAGGAACGTGATAGTATGGGCCGGCTAAAAGTAAAGGGGAATTGCTACATCTGCTCGAAACGACGCCCTACTCGTAAAGCATGCACATTATGCAACAAACCAGTGTGCGCAGAGCATTCCAAAGACTTACCTCAATGCGATAGATGTATTTGAATTTCAATAATTTTAAGCAAAAAAAAATAAAAATTGACATTATATAATAATAATAAAAAAATAATTACAAAACTTAGCTCAAAATAAACTATACTTTTATATTATATTATCATATTTGCATGCGTTTTATTATACATACCCAGGTATGTATTCTGTTGACTTAAGGGTGCAACTTTGTAAATGGGCTTTATCTTCCGAACGGATGATCCAATCCTAACCAAACTTGAAACTATTGCGTAAACCAGTTTTGACTAGGATATCAAGAAATTTCAAGTCGATTCGGTTATCCAGTTTAGAGCTACAGCGTTTTCAAAACTAAAAACATACCCAGGTATGTTGCCGTTGACATAAAGGTTAATAATTTTCAGTCAATTTAGTTGGTACTCCGGCTAGTATATTAGTAAACGGCACTGAGCTAATTCGATGCACCTGGATCAAAGGCCTATTGCATAGTATCTATATTATATTAATTGTCTCCCTTCAATGAGACTGCCATTCCACTCAGGAACCTGTTCCCTAACTATATTCAGATTTTAATTCCAGCTTAACTGGTATTTACAACATTGAAAGATAAGTTCCCCTGTGGTCGAGTGGGTAGTGTACTAGCCTGTCATGCCGGAGATTGTCGGTTCGAGTCCTATCAAAGACACCGCTTAAAAATAAAATACAATTTCTACTTGGATTTGTAACAATAAAAAAATAAATTAGTCGATAATTACAGCTGAATTTGGGAATAATATTTATATATAATCTATATTATTCTACACAGATTAGGACTCCTTAAGATAGTTCAGAGACAAGTTACAAGGTGCATACAAAGTATCAATTAACCCCATCCTAGGCGATCCCCATGTAAAAGTTGCTGGTCCGCTTCATAGGAAGTGTTAGAACTCGGACTGGTCCCTACCACCTGGGGACCGGTCACGTGACTAGTTTTGAGCCAGTTCCATTTACCGTAGGGTATGTACTTGTCTTGTTTGAAATGTGACATGATCGAGAAAGCTCTTAGCTTCTTTAAATTAAAAATTAGTTGGAATTTATTGAATAAGTTGCTTGCTTTGAATGAATGAGTGTTTAAAAACTAAAATCTTTAATCATTCTTTTAAAGCAAAGGTAACACTTTACGGCACTTTAACCAGCAACCTGTCACTCAAAATCAGATTTTAGGTTATTCCAATAATTTTTATATTTTTTGATGATCATACACTCTGTAATCAGTTTGGATAATTCACCTTCATCTTAAGCAAAAAAAACAATAATAATAATAACAATAATTCATTCCTTGAAAGAAATAACTATCAATAAACACATTCAATTGAAGAAAAATTATGGAGTTTGGCTTTCTCGAAAATAATTATCCTTTTATAGAGGAAAGACACTAATTGTACTTATAATTTTTAATTTTTTTAGAAATGAATGCACCACTGGAAGGCGTAGGGGAAGTCGGACACCGAGTAACGGCTCTGAATGGTTTTAACATGGCAAAATCCAGACCTATCTCGGTTACTCCTTCATCCCAATTGTGGACACAAACCTCCTCGTGGTGCCTCCTGGGGTAGCTACCTTTACCAAATGTGCCGCGCGTTCATCCTAAAGAACGATAAAAAGTAGGTTGAGGCGTCGGGTTAGTAGCCCACCCTTGTAAAAAACATTATTACTATGAAAAAACGAAGAAGAAAATTAATGAACTCCTCTAATGATGACGACCCCTGCAAACGTTTAAAGGACCACGATCTGCGTATATGCATATGGAATGTAAGAACTCTCTATAGAGACGGTGCACTGTACGCACTGGCGGACGTACTTGAAAAGCACAAACCCGATATTACCGCCTTACAGGAAGTGCGATGGAATGGAACAGGCGTAACAACAACACCCAAAGGCGACGCACTGTACTATAGCTGCCATAAAACTAGACATGAGTTTGGCTGTGGATTTGTCGTAAGCCGGAGATTAAAACACCTAGTATCTAGATTCACTCCGGTGGATGAGAGACTGGCCACAATCCGAATAAAAGCCAAATTCTTTAACATCAGTCTAATTTGTGCCCATGCCCCGACCGAAGAAAAGGACGAACTGATCAAAGATACATTCTATGAGCGCCTAGAGAGAGAATATGACCGCTGCCCCGACCATGACATTAAAATAGTACTAGGGGATTTTAATGCTAAAATAGGAAGGGAGAATATCTTTGGTCCAACAGTCGGAAAATTTAGCCTTCAAGAAGAAATTTCCGATAACGGAATGAGGTTAATAGACTTCGCAGCGGCAAAAAATATGGTAGTTAGCAGCACCAGATTTAAACATCTCGACATACATAAGGCCACGTGGCTGTCCCCTGATCAAGCAACGAGAAACCAGATTGATCATGTTTTGATTGATGGAAGGCATTCATCCAGTGTGTTGGACGTACGAACGATCCGAGGTGCCAACATAGATTCGGCTCACTACCTTGTAGCAGCAAAGGTTCGCACCCGTCTAAGTGTAGCGAGAAACGTACGATCTGACGCAGCAAGGAAGCTGGACGTCGGAAACCTGCAGACACAACAGACAGCTACGGCATACTCCACTCGACTGACCCAACTGCTAGAAGAAAGCACTCCTCGTCCCGATAATGTAACAGCACAATGGCAAATCATTGCCCACTCCATGGAAAATGCAGCAAAATCCGTACTTGGGTACCAAAAGCCTCCCCAAAGGAACCCATGGTATGACCAGGAGTGCCGTAATGCTACTGAAGCAAAAATGTCGCATATATGGCAACGTTGCAGTCGTTAGCAACACGTAATGCGAAGGAGAGGTATCGGGAGAAAAGGAGAGAGGAGAAACGCCTTTTCCGAAAGAAGAAGAGAGAAATGGAAAGGCAAGAGTGTGAGCAAATCGAGATGTACAGGAGTCAAAATGAAGTCCGAAAATTTTACCAAAGAGTTAAACATCAAACCGAAGGCTTTGGTACAGGCACATTCTCCTGCAGAGATAAAGAAGGTAATCTGGTGACTGAAAAAGAAAGTGTGCTGAGGATGTGGAAATATCACTTTTCCGAACTGCTGGTATCTGGGTGTAGCGGCGACGAAGATACTTCAGAACCAATCAATGATGACGGTATTGAGTGTATACCGCCTTGCCAAAATGAGGTGAAAGCAGCAGTATCTCGGCTAAAGAACAATAAGGCAGCAGGAGCCGATGGATTACCAGCTGAGCTGTTTAAAACTGGAGGCGACATGCTGATAAGGCGCATGCATCAGCTTGTTTGTTCTATTTGGCAAGAAGAACGCATGCCCGATGATTGGAACCTCAGCATACTGTGTCCCGTGCACAAAAAAGGAGACAAGACAATATGTGTCAATTACAGAGGAATAAGTCTCCTGCCCATTGCATATAAAATAATTTCGAGCGTATTGTATGACAGACTTTAGATTTAAAGTTGGAGAGATAATTGGGCCATATCAATGCGGGTTTAGACCTGGCAAATCCACCATCGACCAGATATTCACACTACGCCAAATCCTGGAAAAGACCCAAGAGAAACAAATCGACACCTTCCACCTTTTTGTCGACTACAAAGCCGCCTTCGACAGCCCCATACGATCAAAGGTGTTTCAGGCCATGTCTGAGTTTGGTATCCCGGCAAAACTTATACGACTTTGTAGAATGAGCCTTACTGATACGCGATCTTCAGTCAAAATAGGAAAAAACCTGTCCGAGGCATTCAGTACCAAGCGAGGTTTCAGACAAGGAGATAGTCTCTCGTGTGATCTCTTTAATATCCTGCTGGAAAAGGTTATACGAGACGCAGATGTGAATAGAACTGGTACACTATACACAAAAAAACACATGCTACTCGCATATGCCGACGATATTGACATCATGGGTCGAACATTGCGAGCAGTGACTGCCACCTTTGAAAAAGTCGAAAAAGAATCTGCTAAAATGGGTCTGGTGGTAAACGCAGATAAAACAAAGTTGATGGTATCAACGCACAGGACGTCCAGTAGACGCGGGCCAACAGTGAAAGTTGAAAACTACAACTTTGAAATAGTCAACGATTTTATCTACCTCGGCACCGCCATAAACAAAACAAACAACATCAGTTTTGAAATTAAAAGAAGAACTATACTGGCTAATAGTTGCTACTTTGGACTACGTAAGCAGTTTAAGAGCAAAGTCATCTCTCGACAGACAAAAATCACATTCTACAAGTCACTGATACTACCCGTGCTGTTGTATGGCTTTGAAGCATGGGTACTTGCGAAAGCAGACGAGGCAGTACTTGGGGTATTCGAGAGAAAAATTCTTCGTAAAATTTATGGACCCATCTGCGTTGACGGAGAATATCGGTGTTGTATGAACCATGAGCTGTATGAGCTGTATGCCGACATTGACATTGTGAAACGTATAAAACTACAACGATTGCGTTGGCTAGGTCATGTTGTGCGAATGGAAGAAAATGCTCCAGCTAAAAAGGCATTCGAATACGCGCCTGGTGATGGTTCACGCAGAAGAGGAAGACCAAAACTCCGATGGAAAGATCAGGTGGAGGAAGACATTTCAAAGCTTGGTGTAATAAATTGGAGAAGGAGCGCGGAAGATCAAGGCGCTTGGAAGAATATTCTTCGTTCGGCTACAGGAACAAATGTTCTGTAATGGCCATTTAAGAAGAAGAAGAAGAACTGGTGCGCTACTCTGTAATTCAATTAAAAAAAACTGTTTGAATCTTATTATTATGCATTTGCATTGCAATTCGAAAGCATTCACCTGTTCTATAACACAGAAAAAAAATCAATCCTTCCATACATTAATCAATACCAAGCGGTGCCAAAAGTACGGTAGTCCCCGCTTTACTTAGACCAAGTACAGAAAGATTGATTCAAGTACAGAATAGTCAAGTGCAAAATACTTTGTTTTAACTTGATGCAGCTTTATTCATGTAAAAATCTTATTTTAAGTACCAGTATGTTTTAAACTTTTTACACGGTCGTACTCGTAATGCAAATCGCCCTACCGATTTTCAAAAACAAATTATGGAACCAAACTGCAAGCAAACCTTTTGAAACAAAAGAATAATTTTAAAAATCGTTTCATTAATGGAGGAGTTTTGCGATAACAGAGATGATAAATGATATTTTAAAATTGTATTTTATTTAGTAAAAAACTGAACTTTTTTTCCCCTAATTGTACTAAAATGCTAGAAATATATTTCTCTTATTTATTCTGTTATCAGAATGCCAAAAATAGGTAACATTTTTATACAAAAATTACTAGGTCGTCCTGCCGTCATATGAAGAAGCAAGAAAGAAAGCAAATTCTTTGTCGAACAAATAGTTATTATATTGGTCCAAAAACTAATATATGCATATAAATATGTATATAAATATATATTATACATATCAAGTCTTGGATATATTGAAAAAAAGAAACAATTTGAGGCAGCTTAAAATTTACTATTTCTTGGATTCTTAGCAATACTTCGTATTTTTTTCAGTTTTGTAGCGGTATGGCCGATGGGCTTGAAATTACTATATATATTTTATTGGCTTCAGAAAACTTTTGCCTGCATAAAAGTGTATCCTATATTCGCGAAAAGGTGAGATTTCTCCTTTATTTTCATTACATTCTGCTATAAAAAATATATTACACATTCGCCAATTTTATATCAAAGCTGATCTTGCAATGAAAAATTTTTAGATGAACTACCAAAATGTGACACAAAGTTGCACTACATATCTTATTGGAGTACTGCAGCACTTTTTTAATGCGAATTGTACTGAAAAAAGTACAATTGAAGGACTTAGTGCAATAACTCGGTAAGCCACATGATATCAAAAATTGGTTTTATGTGCTCATTTCCTTGCTAGGTAACATATCTTTGCATCCTATAGATAGTTTTGAATAAATTCTAGTATTTTACCACTAATTATGCTGCGTATTTAAAGTAGAAAATTCCAAAAACCATACAATTTAAAATTCTGTTTAAAATTAAAAGTCGATTTATTCCATATTTTATTTTTGTGGCATATCGAGTTATTGCAGTAAGCCTCTCAATTGTACTGCATTTATCATCCCTTTGCGATAATAAATATTTGTGTAAGGAGGGGGTCCGTGCGCAGAGCCCCACCGATTTTCGAAAAAAATTATGGGCTCAAACTGCAGGCAAAGTCTTTCGAACAAAAAAAGAGTTTTGAAAATCGGGTTATAAAAGGAGGAGTTATGCAATAATCAGTATTTTCTTAAAGTTGGGGTGGCGGAATTCCCACCCTCCCCCGCCCAAGCAAGACCTTTAAAACAATAGAATAATTTTGCAAATCGGTGCATAAATGGAGGAGTTATGCGATAATAAATATTTTGGGGGGAAAAATTTCCTCCCTGATTTTCGAAAAAAATTGATGGGACCAATCTGCAAGCAAACCCCTTCAAACAAAAAAAGAATTTTGAAAATCGGTTAAAAAATGACAGAGTTATGCGTGAACACACACAAAAAAAGTAAAAAAAACATACATACGAATTGATAACCTCCTTATTTTTTTAATTTGGTTAAAAAAAAATATAGCTTACTGCCCTTTTCACAACGTATGATTAAGAGCTAATATGGACTTTAACGGCAAGTTTTGTATGCCAAACTTGCCGTTAAACTCCATATTAACTTTTAATCGTACATTGTGAAAAGGGCCGTTAAATATTAAACTCTAAACCCACCTAGCAAAAAAGATGTTCATATTTAAATAAACTGAACAAACAAACATTCACACACGCTAGTACTTGTAATTATCAATGATAATTCATACTAGAATAGAGAAATAATAAAAAAGAATCTTAACATAAGACAAAAGAAAAAATTGAATATGAATATGACAATATGAATTGACTAAAAGTAGATGATATTCAAGTCTTGACTGCAAATCACCTACTTTGGTCGATTGCTCTAAGCGGTAAAGAACTCTGATGAGACTAGCGGGAGCTATCGAAACGTCAGTTCAATCGTTCGCGCAGTCAAAAATTTTCTTTGTTTACATGCTTCACATTTATCTCTAATAAAAATATAATTTAATTGTAAAATCAAATTAAAACCGAACTCAAGCCAAAAATAATAAAATTTCTTTGGATATAAACCCATACAATTAGACTAAACTCATAAGTTAGTTATCAAAACAGGAATTTTGAAAATCATTTTACAGATGACAGAGTTAAGCATTGGAAGAGGGTGGAGCAAATTTCCCCACCGATTTAAAAAAAAAAATGAGACTAAGCCGCAAACAAACCCTTGCAAATCAAAAGAGAATTTAAAAAATTGGTTGAAAAATTTAAGAGGCAAGCAAAGGGGCGGGGGGGGGGCATAGTCCCCACCGATTTTGGAAAAAAGTTATGCAACCTAACTGCGAGCAAACCCTATCAAACCAAAAAAAAAAAAATTTTAAAAATAGGTTGCCAAATGACAGAGTTATGCGCGGGGCAAACAAAACTCCTCCATCACCCTCCACCGTTTTTGATAAAAATTATGGGACCAAAAAGAATTTTGAAAATCGGTTCCCAAATGACAGAGTAAGGATTGGGAGGGGGAGGCATAGTCCTCACCGATTTAGGAAAAAAATTATTAAATCTAACTACAAGCAAAGCCCTTCAAACCGAAAAAGAGTTTGAAAATTAATTTACAAATGACAGAGTTATGAGTGGGGGACCGAATTCCCCCTTCCCCTTTCACCCTTCCATGTTTTTCGAAAAAAGTTATGGGACCAAACTAAAAGCAAAACCTTTAAAACAAAAAAGGAATTAAAATTTGGTTTACAAATGACAAAGTTAAGGAAAGGGGTGGGGGGCCATAGTCCCCACCACTTTTGGAAAAAAAATTATGGAGCCTAACTGCAATCACGAAAAATTGGGAATAATATGAAAACCAGTTTGACAACTCTACCCAGGTACAACCCACTACTCTAAAGGGTAGAAAACACACAAAACGAACAGAAGTACAAACAACATGATTTTGTTATGTTTATTCACTAGGAATTATGTAAACTGTTGTGTTTGCGCTTTTATTGTTGAAATTTAAAGCTTTAAATAATACAATATCCTTATTAGTATTTAGTTTTAAGTCGAATGACAATACTAACATTATTTCAACATGCAGAAATAGCAATATTCAATTTAAATAGGATTATTATTTTGTGTTGTTGTTAAGATGTCGTATGCACTTCTCCGTAACTTTTTAAGCAAAATTTAAAAAATTGGATTTATCGACTACTTTTTCATAGTATATGATTTTTATAAGTATTGAAGTATTATTATTATAGATATATTTACATGAGTGATTCTCATTCATTTTTACCAGTATAACTAATAGCAAAATTAGAAGGTAGGATTCATATTGTGGCTTTCATTTCATTCAATGGATCCTGAAATAAAATAAAATTTTTAAATATTTTGCTTTCGCGATTGGTCTGGAAATTATTTTTTGCGAAAAAATACACCCCAATTAATGAGTATATGGTTTGAAAGCACTATACATCTACTCTCTAAAAACAAAAAAAAGTATAATAATCGCAGGACGATATTTAAAGTTATGACCACTTTGTCAATTTTGACTTTCGTTCACATGGAAAAAAATAAGAAATAGGCATCTTTTAAAATAATTCTTTACAGACATTTATACATAAGCAAAAAGTAGCCTAACCCTTCTTTGAAATAGGATCAATTTTAATAAAATCGACTAACAATGTTGAAAGTTAGGTTCATTTCAAATAATTATTCGTAGCAAAATACGATTTACTTAATACATTCTTCGAAAACATAGCAGCCCACAGCGCTGTAGAATCAATATTTTTTCAAATCAAATCAGAAATTTCTTCATCTTAAAGTTTATAGATAAATTCTATTTAAAAATATTGTTAGCGTAAAGGGCTCCATACACTACACCAGTATGCACGCGCAAGCAAGTGTTGGCGTCAGTGGTTTGGTCGTGTATGGGCATTTGGTGCGATTGTGCGCTTACTGTAGCGATGTCAAACAGAGTTTAATATTTTGCTGATGGTACCTATTTGTGGTACTGTGTATGGTGAACTTAGCTCCGTTGAGAAAAGTTGTCAAAGAGTAAACATCGGGATAATACACATATACTTGAATAAATTACTTATAAAATTAAGAAACACGAAACAAAATATATATTGTAAAGTGTTTCTGAAACAAAACAAATCATTCCTAATAATTTAAAAAAAAACACGCGCTTCCTTAATTTTTATTTTGAAAATAAATGCGGTCCGCACTAGGTACAACAACTCACCCGTACACAATTTTTAAAGAAATGTATATTGGAGCAGTATGCTTTTCTGGTATGTGTTTCGAGCACGATTCAACATCACTTGTTTGTGCCAGTATACTGGAGTAATGTATGCTTTCCTTAAGGCTCAATACATTTTTATACTAACTCAATATTTTTTCAGAACACACATTATATTTTGAATTTAATATAACTCAGATGTATAATCTTCGATGTGTTTTGGCATAAACTCCTTAATTATTCATTAAAAAATTTCAATTAAATTAAAAAAATATGGATAACAATCAACACAGCTTTTTGGATACAAATCATGCTTGATTGATGAAACATTTTGCAATATAAAACTATTTAACAAAGTTAACAAAACTTTTAAATATCTAGAAGTACAAACAAACGCGGCTATTTTAGTGTATGTTGTAAATGCAATTTTAATAATTAAACTGAATAATAAAGAGTACTAAAAAAAGCGTAACACTCAAGACACCAGACTGAGACGAAGAATAATCAAATAAACTATAATTTCTAAAATTAAAAAAAAAAATTTGATTTGTGAAATTAGAGAAGCAAATGCAAATCTTCTAAAACCGTATAAATTTAATCTCGTTTTTCGAAAAATTCATACTTTCTTAATGTGGAAAATCAACAGCATGTATTATGCGCAAGCAATTTTGTATGAAGAGGGCCAAGCAAAAATAAAATTGGCACAAGGATGCACTAAGATTAAATAGAAGGGCTTCGGTGATGCGCAAAACCACATAGTGCATCCCCTCTGCCTTACGAGGTTGCAATAACGTAATCGAATGAAGAAATTTAACGCACACACGAGAAAGGTGGTCGGCTATTTATGTTTTTTTCATGTTTTTTAAACCCGAAGTTTTTTTCTTTCAACTCAAACTTTTTTATAGTGCATCCTCTCTCGTTTACGTGGATACAAATATGGATGCGAGTGTTATTTTTACTTCGTAATTTGATTTTTTATTCTTCCATTCAATTGTGTATGATAATAAATGTGCCTCGGTAGCTTAGTGGTTAGTGTTCTAGCCTATCATGCGGAGATCAGATCGTGGGATCGATTCCTGATTCAATACGCGAGCAAAAAGTATTTAATAAAACTAAATTGTAGTGTAATATAGTTTCCAATTGTGTTTGTGCCACTTAATACATAAACAAATATAAAAACAACATAAAATAATTTAAAATAAAAAATTTTTCCAAGTGTAGTTGTGAAATTGTGATATAAAGAGCAACATTTTTTTTATCATATACATATAAAAAAGACATGAGGTTAATGCATCTAAGATGCGCAAAAAGAAGCTCATGCCTCCAGACCTACCAAGTGGGACATCCCATACAAAAAGCATGTAATACGGAAGCAGGTTGGTAAGGGAGAGTACCGAAATCTCTCCCTTACAAACCTGCTTCAGGTAGACGGATATTTTTGCTGGGGGTATAATCAATATTTTCGTACTTCGTTTTGAACTCTTAATAGACAGTCTTACACAAAAAAAAACGTATGGACAATTATTTATAATATACTAGCATTTAAACGAGACTTCGTCGGCGAACTGATGAAAAAAAAGTACCAAAATTACCAACTTTTACCCATTTTTACCCCTTAAAAATATCCTATAATTTAATATGTATCATATGCTATCCGTCTACCAAACTTTATCCAAATCTATCAAGCAATTTTCGATAGACGGTCAAACAACCAAACAAGACTTTGCACAGTAATCGCAGCTTTTAATTGTAATCGTAATCGAACCCATTAATCGCGCTATTACGATTAAAAATGTATTTCCTTTTTTTATACTGCTTGTAGTCTAAGATCCCACCGAAGAAATGTTCATACATCTGCCAACCACGTAAGACATCTTTCGTAGAACTCATAAAATCACATAATAAATTTAGATCAGGCTATCCTTAATTGAAGGTCTTGTGCTCAACTTACTTGCACTTTGCACTCATTTTGGGAGGCTAACAAAATCATACCTTAAGGATTGAAAAAGATGTTTTCCACAGAATATCTACAAATTAATGTATTACACGAACATTTTCTATATAGTGCCTGATGCACCCATATGGTAAGGGAACAATGTAACGCGTCAAAAGTGGGTGAGATATATATTTTGTAATATGTTGATTTATGTCAAAACTAAATATGACTATTCGGTTGTATATTTATAATAAAATATTTTTCGTAAGCACAACACAGGTAAAAAGAAAGGGTAACTTACTTATTCATGTAATCCATTTTTCACGATTTGTCAACTTTTTTTAAAGGTTTTTGAAAAGACCTACTAACTTTGAAACACAAAACACAAATGACATACAAACAATTTGTATATATTAACAGGTGTGTCTATGATGAAATGCAAGTGATTTTGTGTACAAATTTTTTGCATTTGGATTGCTGTGAAGCTTCTAATGTAACGGTCTTTTGCGTTAACATATGGGTGCGCCCGGAAAATTTGGGTTGAGAAAGTGTATGAAAGTATACTGTCTCTATTCAAAGATATTGCGCAAGTTTGGTGAAGTCTAAAATAAAATATATTGTGCATGCTTAAAAATAGTCATATCTTAAAGGCTTCCCACTTGATCTTAGTTTTTAGTATATTTGTGTTCAGTATGTTCCATTTAATAATAGTCGATATAAATTTTAAGCAATTTAGTCAAATACAAAAATGTTGTCAAATTGCTATGGGAGTTAGCACTTGTTTTCTCCAAAAAAAAATATATATATATATACAAAAATGTGTGTAAAAGTCGCAAAACTTAACCTTTTGCTCTGAAATTTTCACTAAATGTGGAGAACACATTAATACACTATTTGCGATCAAAAAATATTTTTCTCCGAAATTTGAGTTGACACATTTTGAATATAGGCTCTCGATTTACATTTCATGGGCTTGTCACAGCCCACTTTTCTAACAATAATGTTGTATTGTAAAAATAGCTGAATGTGTTAAATGTTGATAAAGAATATTTACTTTGTATGGGCGTGGTACTGCTCACTTTCTCAATCATGTTGTAGTATTCGAACAGAAGCTTAATGTGTGTTAAAAAGTTTTACAGGAAACAGTTGAGTAGAAGTAGATGAAGAAACATGTGTATTTACTTCGTATGGTGGTGACCCCACCCACTTTTCAATGGGACCAATCTAGAAGTGCATCCTTTTAAAGAAAGAACATCCTTAAAAAATAAATAACGAATTGATAACCTTTCCCCTTTTTTGAAGTCGGCTAAAAGGCAATTTCGTCGTGAACAGCATTATTTTAAAATATTTTAATTACTGATATTAGTGAGCGATAAATCGACGAAAAAACTGCATTTACAAATTTAAAAAATATTAATCCCGAAACAAGTCACACAGTGTTTTGTCCCTTCTGAAAAATTTAATAAAAAAGGACTTATCACGTTTGCACGTTAAGGTGACGAATATTTATTTGTCGAGTTTTATTGTCGGGGTGCGTAAGTCTAATCTTTTCAATAATGTTAATTGCCGTTATTTCCTTCGACATTATTAAATTCGATCGTTTAAGTACTTGATAATTAGTAAAATTTTTTTAGAAATTAATCTGGTTTGCTTGCGTTCCTTCACTTTCATGTACTATTTATTCAAAAGTTATTGGATAGTTAAAGAAAAAAAAATCATATGAGTCCGATCACAGGGGAGATGTGTAAACATCTAGTAATGAAACATTTTTTTTATGTTCAGAGTTATAATTTTTTTTGGTGTTTTGTAAAATATTTTATTATTTTGTATTTGTTGCGGTCGACAAGCTATTAATCAGCTGTTTAAAGAAATGTAGCGCATGTAATTATTTTACGGCAATGGTTTTCGAACTGTACAGCGCTAGCACATTTATATGTTAGTGAAAATTAGTAGCTCCTATTGCGCACTAGATGGTGTTTATATGCTGTTAAGTATGAATGACAATCTCAAAGACGAAGAAGACTTTAAGTTTGACAAGTTTAGTTTTTTCTTTTCCTTATTTTGCTTTGTTTTAGTAAATTTCTTATTAAAAGTGCAAAAAATCTTTTTAAAAGTTATTAAAATTAAATGTTTTTGTATTCATTTTATTCATTTGTTTTTATTTGCCTACGATAACATAATGTACGACAATTAGTGAAAATTAGTAGCTACTACTACTAGTACTATTGCGCACTAGATGGTGTTAGTATATTTCTATGCAGCTGTCTCTCTGTACTTCTTGTTCTCCGTATGTTTACACTAATACACTCATACACAGCTCACACCGCGTTATTACAATCTTACTCAAAATTTCCCCCTCCGGGTTTCGACAAACAAATTTTAGGACCAATCTTTGTCAAACCCTTTCCAACAGAACAAGAATTTTGAAAATCGGTTCATAGAGTCATTCATGGGGGGAGAAAATTTCCCCCTCCGATTTGCGACCAAAAATTTTGGGACCAATTTTTGTCAAACCCTTTCAAATAAAACAAAAATTTTTAAAATCGGTTTACAAATGACAGTTGGAATCACCGCAGTTAAACAGCAAAATAACCAACAGTCAAAGACAAACGCAGTCAATAAACCGTCAGCCAAATATCGCATCAAGTTCAGCAACAAATTCGGTAAAACCGAAAAACCGTTTTTTCTTCAAAAAACCCGGGTTCAAAATCCGAGACGAGCTGGGTCTGAGTCCCGAAAAACTGGACACAAAATCCCCTAAATCCCAGAAGTTCCCGGCAAAAATCAAAAACGGCAGCGCCGAAATACTCACTCAATTCAAAAACACGGCAACACAGCACCAACCTGAAAGATTTTTACCCCCTAGCGTATAGATGTTTACACATGAAAAACAGTTTTGACGATTCTAAGGACTCCATTAATTAATTTATTAATAATTCATTTTAACTCTTCATTCCAGAAATACCATAATATCATTTGTACATAATATACACATTATGTATATACCCGGTTTATGTATTCCAACGAACTATGCTTTCAGAATAATATTCATTTAATCCTTCAAATAAAATAAAAAGACTAACTTTATACTTTGATATGATCGCATTAAATAAATAATAACAAAAAAGAATTGTTAAGTACTACACATAAGTCGAAAGTATCTTGTAGTGCCAATAGTTGCGAGTACACAGAGTACCAATTGTGTAAATGTATTTTTGTATTTTAAAACTTTAAATCTTATTAAAACTATTTCACCTGTGAGAAACTAATGCTAACTTATGCTGAAAGTAATTTTCACGTACTTTTCGAAGATACTATTTTTTTTATTATACTTACATATATCTGCAATCATAGACGTTATTACTTGAGTACGAGGTGTGTTCAAAAAGTTACTTTATACAGTTTTTATTCATCGCGGGATTAGTCTACGACTGAAAGTTGGCGAGACAAGTAACTTTAAGCACTTCAAACATGAAGTTGAACAATTAATTTACCTGTTTAAGAAGTCAACCACAGCTAAAAATTTCATGGAAGCTGCCTTCCAGGAACCTAATAGTTTATACTGCAATATATAGAGAAGAAAAAATATAAAAAAAAATAAACTTCATGATACATGCGAGTCTAAACTTAAAATGGATAAAAGCAAACCGTACGACTTAGAGATTCAATTCCAAACACCAGGACTGGCTTAATGATGATATCATCCTGGATACATTGACAGAAGATGAACCCAGCACATAAATCACATGTGCAAGAGGAAGGCCAAGAAAAAACATGGAGGAGTGTTCAAGTTTTACAAGAAAGAGTAAACTGGCTGATTCCACCAATGATTTGGCCACGGAACATTTATCGGAAGCGCTGTCTATTAGATATACAAAGGATGATGAAAAAGTGAGGTCACAGATTACAAAATCTGTTGCTAATGCAAGCTCACTGCGCCTAAAAAGGTTTAAGGAAAACATTGCCACGCCCCCAAACGAAAACCTTAAAAAGTATAGTTCCAAAGAAACTTTGGCTTTATTTATGGACTTAGAACTTTCTACAGAGAAATATGAGATACTACGGGCATCTTTAAGGCAACATAGAGCTAGCATTTTACCCGGATGCAAGCATGTTTCGAAAGCCAATATAGATTCACGACCACTGCATACGGAGTTTACTGAAGTCTTTTATGGACCATACAGCAAAACGGCTGTTGGACAGTCATCCTGAAAATGAGTAAGAAACTCTTCCTGAGAGACTGACATTGACCAGTAAATGGGGCTGCGATGGATCATCCGTACAAAGCGTTTATAAGTAAAATATATCTTCCGATGACGCTACAATATCGGACGGAAATATGTTTATGGCGGCTTTTGTTCCTTTTCGGATAAAATCTGATGTGTCCTTACTCTGGAAAAATCGACGACCGTCATCAATACACTATTGTCGACCAATAATGTTTCACTTTGCAAGGGAATCGCTGGAACTCATAAGGACCACAGTGAAAGACATTCAAGAAGAAATAAACAAAATTAAATCCACAAAGTTTGAAATCAGTGAAGGAAAATACATTGAATGTAGTTACGAGTTTCACCTGACCATGCCCTGCAAAACTTATTGGTCTACATGGTCCATTTTAGCTGATATAGACTAGTTACAACATGGTCCTATGTAATGCAGCTATGGACCACTTTCAAACAAATGTTCATGTTTTAGCACGAAATGTAGTGTTGCCAACAATTTTATTTCCTTAAATATCATCAATTACCAGCAATGTGGTAGCCCTGATGGCACAAAAGTTTATTTGTGGTTATAATGAATGTTTGTAATTAAAAATTTATTTTTTTGGTAAAAGCCAAAAAATAAATAAAAGTGAGTTTTGTTTATAAGAAATCAAAAATGCGGTGTAGCTCCCATCATAAAAGGAGACTTATTAAAGCAGAGGGAAAATCATTTACGTAGACTACAAAGTGAAAATGAAAACTAGTTTTCTGCTTGTAAACCATAGAGTAGTGACATAGAGTAGTTTCAAAACTAGCCCCTGTAGGTGCTCCATGGTGTAGTTACATGGTCTAGTTTTTGGGTTAGTCCGATGTAATGCAAAGCTGGACTACGTGGTCCAGTCCTAGGACCTCGCAATGTTAAATGGACCACGTCTAATGCGTATATTTGGGGTAGTTTGTGGACTAGTGCTGGTCCATTATGGAGTAGTCCTTACACGCATGTATGTACTAGTCGCGGTTTTTGCAGGGTGGTTGACGGAAAAGTCGTTAACGAACTAACAAATGCAACCTCAACATTGTCATGCCCAACTTGCAAAAATACGCAAAGGAACTTCGACAATTTAAACGATTCTATAAACGAAGAGCATTATGAATATGGAATCTCAATATTGCACGCAAGAATAAGGTGTATGGAGTTCTTGTTAAAATTAGCGTATACGCTTCCACAAGAGGGGGAACGAAAGTATCGGAAAGAATCGAATACAGGATGGGTTTTTCAAACAAGTTGGACTAAAAGTAGACTACCCCAAGTACGGATACGGAAACTCAAGCGATGGAAACACATCGAGGAGATTTTTTTTAAAATGATGAGGCTGTAACTCGAATCACTGGAATAAATAATCAAATCGCTAAGAGATTAGGAACGATGTGGAATGTTTTAAACTGGAAGAAAAAGTTGATTCTGAAAAATATGGAAAATATGCTTCAAAAACTGCATCACTTTTAGCAGAATTATATCCACAGAAAAAGGTGACTCCGACAGTTCATAAAATATTGTCGCATGGCAAAGATATAATTGAATATCAGACTTTGCCTATTGGGCAGCTTTCTGAAGAAGCACAGGAGTCCCTAAGCAAATTTTACAAAAATATAGATTGCTGAAGACTTTCAAATCATCAAAGGTGGAACAATATGAAGACCTCTTCAACATGTTAGTAGCATCTTTCGATCCACTTATTTCATCAGTGCGGCATGTAAAGTCACGAAAAGAGTAAAAAAATAATTATGGTTCAGAAATGATTAGTCTTTTAGATGACTAATTCCATATAAAACCAACGAAAAAATATAGATTTTGGGACCGGCCCCCTCCGAATCGAACCGAAAACGGTATGGTACTTAAGTTTTGCACAACTAACATTTCAGCAAAATTATTAGGGGAATATTTTCAGTGGTTCCCAAATTATGATGAATTTAATGAATGACAAAATACAAAATTTTGCTTGAAACTACTTTCATATACATGCCTATAACTTTTTTAATATCTAAGATAGACGAATGATTCATGTCTTGATTTAAAAGTATTATAATAGCGCTTCAACGGTTATAAAAATAAAAAAAGTTATCACAATTATAGAATCCGCGATTCATGATGCTGTAACGAAAAAAAAATCGTATTTTTAAATTTTTCAAAAAAATATATATTAATGTCTAACCCCTCCACTATGTCGTCACCAAATTTCCATGTGGTACTCTTACAGATTCCTGAGTTAATAATAAAACTTTTAAACAAAGCAGAAATTTTAATAAAGTGTTTAGTAACACCGGCACACAAAAAAAGGAAAATTGATCTCTACATTTGACCAGAACCCCTTACCTACATGTGTTTCGAAGCCCTGAATTCGAATCTGAGGTCCGTTTGGCTTGTAAAGATTTCGAATAAAGTAGCAAAAGATTTCGAATAAAGTAGCAAAAGTTGTAAAAATCTGGAAAACGGCAGTTTTTCGAAATTTAGAGGGTATACGAGTTAAACTGACCTCAAATTCGGACACAGTGCGTCAAAATACACTTTTCTTCTTTTCCAATACACCGGTGCACAGACACGCAAAAAATGGACTGTAAATTTGACGAGACCTATCTATATACATGTATTTTGACGCGCCGAATCTGGAGTCCGTTTGGTTCGTACAATCTCAAAATGAAGAGTAAATTGCGAAAAATGGAACTTTTTTCGAGAACTGTACCAGTTTTTCGAAATTTACTCGAAATGTGAGCGAGTGCGATCCAAACGGAGCTTAGATGCATATTCAGTAGATAAATAAACATGTAGGTAGGTGAGTTTGGTCAAATCTACAAACCATTTTGTTGCGTGCCGCTGCACTTGTATATTGGCACAAAAAAAGAGGGGCGTATGCTTGAGCACCCCCACCTACCTATGTGTATTTCTAGGCGCTGAATCTGAATTCGAGGTCAGTTTAACTCGTATACCCTCAAAATTTCGAGTAAATTGCAAAAAACTGCAGTTTTCCAGATTTTTACAACTTTTACAATTTTATTCGAAATCTTGATGGTTTACGAGCCAAACGGACCTGAGATTCGGATTAGGGGCGTCAAAACACATATAAGTAAGTGGTTCTGGTCAAATGCAGAGATCAATTTTTCTTTTTTGTGTGCCGGTGTTACTAAAAATTTTATTAAAATTTCTGCTTTGTTTAAAAATTTTATTAATAACTCAGGAAGCTGTAAGACTATCACATGAAGATTTGGTGATGACATAGTGGAGGGGTTAGACATTAATATATACATATTTTTGAACATATTAAAAATACCATTTTTTTAGTTACAGCATCATGAATCGCGGATTATGAAAAAACAACTTTTATAATTGTGATAACTTTTTTTATTTTTATAGCCGTTGAAGCGCTATTATAATACCTTTAAGACAAGACATGACTCTGAATTCGGAGGGGGTCGGGCCCAATTACTCGTTTGTTTTATATGGAATAAGTCAGATATAAATTTTTTACAGATTGTGAGCAATATTTAAAAAAAATATTTTAAATAAAATATAAATTTTTTTAAAATCTTTTCTGGAATAATTTTATATAAAAAAAAATTTTAAAAATATTTTCTTTTATTTCCCATAATATTGATTTTTCCACAAAATTATATTTTCAACGGAAAAACTCAAATGGCGCCACTGTGCGTAGTATTACATGCTGCTGGTTTATACTGGAGTTTAGCTACCGTTCTTTCTACACTGATTTAGCTGTAATGAATGAACAAAAATAAATTTTAAATTAAAACAAGTAAGTAAAAATATTAAATTTATATTAGTAGTAAAAATATAAATTCTCAAGCCTATTCTAATCCAGAATCAAATAAGTAAAAGTTAGCCTGACTCGATTTTAATTCAGGTACGCGGCGCAATTGATTATAAAATACGCAGTTAGAATTGTCAAGTACGCGGGGGATTGATTCAAATATACAGCGGGCTTCATTCTACATGTAATACGGCGTTTGTCAGTTACTTGTCGGCTATGCCCGAGTAATGAAAATGAACAACAGCAGGAGCACAACAGTGATTTGTGGCTATCATCAAGCAAACAAACATCAACACATTACGACTTCGACTGTGTATAAAGTGTATAAATATATTTGTACTTAAAATAATAATTTTTTTTTACATGAATAAGGATAAAATTAAGTATTTTGCTTTTTAATATTCCGACTTGAATCAAACTTTCTGTACTTGATTGTAGAAAAACTGGTATTATCGTACTTTTGCTTGGTATTAATTTAAGTGCGGATGGATTGAGTTTTCTTTTCAGTGCACCAATATAAGTAACAAAACGTGTTGGATAATCAGACTTTCTCTGATCGAGAATTTCTGTTTCAAGCCTTTTGGACCACACTTCCATAATATTAGTGGTAGTATTTGTATTTTAGATTTCTTATTGCAAACTTCCGTTCCAAGTTAGTTGCACCAAAAGTTGATGTCGCTTTAAAGATGCACACGTTAAGAAAACAGTTAAAGTCTGTTGTGTGAAAAATAGAAGACAAACTGCAAAAGTTTGTTGAGTTTCAAATAAGCAACTTGTGGCTATATTTTAAATCTATGGCCGTTACCGTTTGGAGTGCTAGCATAAATTTTATGACACAATTTATTTATGTTTTCCCTTAGAATAACAACTACAATTTCATATTGAATAAAATACAAAGTATACAACAAAGAAGCTGAACTAAAACACGCCACGAACAAGCAAACTTGTAAATGGTATTAAAGTGAAAATGATAATGCAAACACGTTTCAAAATTTATTTATTCATATATTATATATTTTTTAACTCATCTTGGTTTCATTGAAGAAATAACAAGCAACCAAGTTAGCAGTACAAATGGTAGTTGCACGTTGTCTGTATTTTGATTTGTTATTAAAGTTATCTACACAAAATTTAAATTATGGCGATAACGATGTTTGCTTAAGCCTTAAGATTTTTGAAAACAGTACAAATATTGTAGCGGCAAAAAATTAAAAAAATTCTAAAACGTTAAAATATTTAAATGTGTTATCGATAAAAAATAAACATAAACTGTCAGAAAAATCTTAAAATTTTAAACTTAAAATTGATATTTCGAGCTTAAAACGTTGCAGTGCTATTAGCTTTAAAGTAAAATAAAGCGATTTTAGCGCTAGTTTTTCAAAATTAGACTTCTTTTGGAAAATAAAATTAGGCAACATTGAAAGTAAACAAATTGTAAGCAAAAATAGATATTTTGTATATTCTACTCTTTCTTGCATTCCTATTTCACTCTTTCAATCCTAGACTGAAAAAAGTTTTCCTGTATATTTTGGTTTTTTAAATTTTAATATGCATATCAAAGTCGACAATCAGCGCCGATACCCAGGCATGGCAAAAGGACTTTCGAAATTATACAATCGGCCCAATAAAGCTTAACTTTTTCAACTTAATATTACTAAAAATACAATTTTTTTTAATCTTTATTATTTATATAATTTAAAAGCATCAACTAGTATATTTATCTTTACTTCTACTGTTGATCAAAATAAATTACAATTGAACAAAAGAAATCATAATTAAATAAACTTAGCCTTTACTTTTCATTTGTTCCTTAAATTTTTTTAACCATTTCCGCCATAATATCTGTGGCCACAAGAAATAACCGCTAGGACAAAGTTGATTTATCACTATACCTTCGTTTATTTCTCTTAAGTTAATTGTTGTTTCAATATAAATAAAATTACAAATCAATAAAGTATAAAATTTCCTAACATCGAGCATACAAAGAAATTCCCTGATTTCAGACAACGATTTAAAAATTCTCTCGATTTAATCATTATTCCTTGTTGGCACAGATATATTTATATATACTAGGATCCCGACCAGTGGTCAAAACTCGAGCACTTGATCCGTAACCTGGTTTGTTTGTAACCGGTTCATTTCGGTTATATTTATTTATTGTATCTTCAATAAAAAGTCCAGCCAATGCCATACAAAACATTTGTTTCATCGGTTGGTTCTTTGGTTGTTTACGTCTCTCGTGTTCGGCTGAGAGCTAGAGTGTCCCTCCTTCTGAGCCGAGTGTGGCCTCTAAAGTTAATGATGTTTCGGGCAAGGAGATTTGGGTGCAACTCAAGTTTTTTGATGTATATTGTCACGTGTTTAGAAAACACTGATCTTTCTGAATTCGTTTGTTTCTGACATACCATGGGGCTGCTGTAATCGTACGGAGTATTTTATTTTGTCTCCTTTGCATTTTTTCTACACTTGGTAGCGATGCAGGGCTGGATATTGTACGACCATATTGGTTTTAAAATGTAGTTGTATAAAGGGTGGTCAAATTTTAAGGGCCGATGTTGATTTTGAATAAAACACAAATTATTTAGGAAATTATTGTCATTTTTTTTTTATTATGATAATATGGTATGGTTCAATTATGTATGGAACAATATAAAAGTAAAATGTATACATTTTTGTTCATTAATTTTTATCCGCCATTGTTTTAGCCATTTTTCAAACTGGGTTATATAATCTTGCAGTATGCGAGAAGGTTCTGGATGGCTTTTGTGAACACTTAGAAAAGCTGTATAATCAGCGAATGTTGATGATATCTGTATGTTACTGCTTACCGGCAAGTCAGAGGCAAATATCAGATATAATACAGGACTAAGGATACTGCCTTGTAGAACTTCACCTTCACTCGGTTGCGGAGGGCTTAAAAAATTACCTTCCTTAACAATCAATTTTTGCTCAGTTAAGTAGCTTTCTAAAAGCTTAAGGGTGTTTGCGGGTAGGTTTTGCTTTAGTTTGTGTGTTAAAACTTCGTGCCATACTTTATCGATGAAGAGCGAAGAACAATATTTCTTTTTCTCGCAGGTTTTTCTAACCACATTCACGAGTCTATGTGTTTAATTAAACGTGCTGTGTTGTCTCTTCAAAACGAATTGGTGGTCTGGAATGCATCCAGTACGATTTAGTATGGGTGTTAGCTTACTCATAAGTAGCTTTTCAAATAGTTTTAACGTGTTAGATAATAGGCTTATAGGCGTATAGGATTCCACCTTCGTATGATCTTTGCCTGGCTTAGGTATCATAGTAGTCAGCGAAACCTTCCATTCTGCGGGATAATATTTGTGGCGCAAAATACCATTGAGTATAAATAGAATTATCCTTTTTGCAGTATATGGGAGCTCTAAGAGCATTTTATTGCTTATTTTTATCAGCGCCAGGAGCTTTTTTCGAGTTTAAGCCCGCAATATATTATTCAATCTTATGCATATTGAACCTTAAAGTAACATCTGGTATAGCGAGGACTGGTGGCAGCTCAACTGTAGTATCAGACGTATTTGGAGTAAATATTTTCTGCAAGTGGTTTACAAACAGAGTACCTTTTTCAGCGTCAGTTCTTACCCAGTCTCCATTCGAAGCTCGCAATAGAGGCTTATATATCACTGGTCTTTTGAGGCCTCGGGCTGCTCTCCATAGCGAATAGTCTGTTTCAGGTGTTGCGTCGAGCCCATTCAGAAAGTTTTGAAGAGAAGCGGTTTTTTGATATTCTAGTAGAGGTTTCAGCTGTTTAGTGCATTCCTTCAGCCTAGATTTTAGCTGAGGGGATCTGTAGCGTTGCCATTCTCTATGAACTCTTCTTTTTTCGGATAAAAGCCGTTCTACATCTGCTGAAAAAATTTTATTATATCTCACCTGACGATTTGTAGTAGTAGCATTTAGAGCAGCTTGCTTAAGGTTTGCCTCAAACATTCTAATAGAGTCATCTATGTCAGCAGGCGTTTTTAATGGAATATTTTCTGGGCAATGAGCACTCAAATATATTTTGTGTTTCAACCAATTTATACGTGTAGTTGTCATCGTTAAATCACAAGTGGGTGAAGAGGTTGTATATGAATATATAGTGACAATAGTTGGTGAGTGATCTGAAGACAAATCTAAACATGCTTCAACTTGGACCATTGCGGTGGGCACATCCTTTACCACTCCAAAATCAATAACATCAGGTATTTTTCGGCGATCTGTTGGCCAGTAAGTTGGCTGCCCACTTGATATAACATTCAAACGCATTTTAGAAATCGTGTCCAAGAAAACGAGTACCTTTGGTGTGATGAGGCGAGATCCCCAGAACGTGTGCTTAGCGTTGTAGCCACCGGCGGCCAAAAATCGTAGGCCTCGTGAATTAAGAAATCCACTATATTGATTTTCTGTAATAGAGTACCTGGCAGGAGAGTAAATTTATGAAATCACCAGGTTTGGATGCATAGCTTCAAAACAGATGTTAGTTGCTTGAAGATAGTCTTCACAATGATCACCCATTAAGTAGTATTTTAATCGCGATTTTATAAGTATATCCGACCCACCAAAAGCTTTACCCTGTGGGTCCTTTGTATCGTCGAGAGTATATCCGTTGATTTTAAAAAAGCCGTCAACTGCGTCGCAGAAATAAGCATGACATCAATTTGTTTATCCATCACGAAGTACTCGAGTTCTCTTTTAAGTTGGCAGATGCCGTTTACGTTCCAGAAAATGGCTACAAAAAACATGTTTACATGTGTGGAGTAGATTAATTGATATATAGATGTTTTTCTGGCAGTTATATGGAAGACTAGTTGTAGAATGAATGTATGTCCTTGAAAACAAATTTTCAAATATTTCCTTCAAAATCTTTTTGATTGCTTTGCAAAATATAGAAAAAGATATATTAACTTAAAATAAACTCTAAAGTGCACACACTTTTTACGATTTTATCGCTCTCGGCTCAAAACTAATGTTTTTTTTTTTTAAATAAATTTTCTACCTACAATTTTTATAAAAATTAGTTTTAAGTCGGGAAAAAGCAATCACAACTTTTGTACTAAGAGAGATAAAGGCATGACATTTCGAAGTCTTATAGAGTTAATTTAAGGCTACTACATATAATTAAAAATAAAATGTTTAATGAAAAGTTTTAAAGATATGGAAGGATATATTTTTGAAAGGACATTTTTTTAATATTTTTGTTCAGAAGAACTGAAGTAAATATTTTTATAAAATTCTACAGAGCCTTCCCTTTTATTTGGTATCAAGTTTGTAAAAAAAAATATTAGATACTAATATTAAAAAAAAATTATTTAAAACAAGCATTTATTAAAAATTTTAAGTCCTTTAAAAAGGACAAAAGATGAGGAAATGAAAAACCAATTACGCAGTTTCACTTTGTTTTGTGTCTAGATTATGTGATATATAGTGGCATTTCTGCCAAAAAAATGCTGTTAGTCAGTATGGATGTCAGGTTAAAATTTTTAGCATTCAACCTATAAATTATTTTTTGGCTAGTTTTTAAAATATTACCGTCCGAAGTAGCCAACTTTGTGCCCTTCATCACGAGCAATCTTATTGTTGGCAGGGCTTGCGCTAGCATATAAAAACACCTCAGTTATGTTTATGAAAAATTTCATAATGATATCTTGAGCGGTTCACGAGCTACCGAATTATTAAAAAAAATTAAATTAAAAATTTAAACCACTGTGCGGAGCTTTGAATTGTCTTTTGTTTGACATATTTAAAGTGTGTTTAGGTACGGTATGAGGAAAAAATAATATATTTTTATATCTGTACCTGAATATGCATTTACATTAGACTGGTCGTAAAACATAAAAATTTGGATTTTTTTTAAGTCTCATAACCAAAATGAATAGGTATTTATAAAAAACAAACCCAAAAAAATTTCAGGTCAATCAGTTAAGATTAAATGCTCTTTTTCTGTTTTTTAGTATTTACAAAACAATATTTTTCCAAAAAGTTGTTGTCACTGAAGTTTTCTACAGTTTTTGCCTAACCTACTTTTATCTAAATCGTATATTTAACAAAATAAAGAGCAATATCGAAAAAAGCCCATAATAGTTCAAATTTCGATTCGGTAAACTTTTTCGTTCCCTAGAAATGAAAGATGTTTCTTTTGTTATTTGGGCCTCTGAATATGCACTCCAATTTTGTATCAGCTTTAGTTTTCGAGATATACCGTTGTGCCAAAATTATCGACACGACATATCGTCGGCTTTCTTCTTAAATCACGTAAGCGTCATTTTGTCGAAATTGACTTTTTTGGTTTTTATGGTAGAAAATAACATTTGTCACCCGATTGCATTCTTATCTTGACAACTTTGTATGAAAAAAAGAAATCAAAGCCATTTCAAAAACCTCGTAAGCGCCATACAAAATGACATTTGCATGCAAAATAGAATTATTTTTATATTTAAAGCTGGAAATGTTTAGTCTCACCCACCAAAATTTTTTGTTTTTGAGATAAAAAAAATCTGTAAAGTTTCAGGCCAATCGGAGCATTCTTGGTGCGGCGTCAGGCTCTCAAAGTCAGTAACTTTGGTAAAAACAATACTTCTCGTCGAGTAACTCAAAAACTATATATCCTAAACAGCACAAATGTTCTTCGAACCCCCATTATTTTAATAAAATGCAGCTTTTTTCTGTATGCGAAAGCTTTATTTCGATATGCAAACATGGCTGCCGTACAAAAAGCCGTTTTGAGCTGAAGTTCGTTTTCGGACCGTATGGGGCTAACGCGTGCCCATAGAAGGTTAATTTCTAGGACCGACCCCAATTATTTTGATCTAACCAACATTTATTTCAAAGGATTCAAAGCGCTAACTGTACTCCTTAGAGTAGCTCCTACACACAGAAAAAAAGGAATGTAAAATCCACATGCCGCAATTTTAATTGGAAATCATATTAAATTTACAAGAAATAATTTGTCGTTTGAGTATGTTAGTATGTATTTGCTTTGTTCATTGCTACAATTCACTGTTCTGCTTAGTTGTGTGACTTGTTGTTGTTTATTCTTACATGTGTCGTCTATGTAGACGACAAAAAACGAATTACCAGCGAATATTTACTGCTGCTGGTTTAAACTTTCCATTGTTTCATATTAATTTTAAAAGGAAAATGATTAATCTAACCTCAAATCACCGTTAAAACAATTTTGTTATAAACGTTAAATTTCATTTTCAATCGACATGACTATAACTTTAATTTCAAATAAGTTTTATGTTAAATAATCATTTAAATCCAGTTGAATTAAAATGAAATGCGTTTTACATACGATGGTATTTATTTAGTGTATAAGTAAAGAAAAGTTTAAAGCTATTGTGGATGCAGTGGTTAGCGCGCATGCAGGTGGCACGAGTTCAAATCTTGGCTGGGGCAGTCAGCTACAACGCAAAGTTTTCTGATGACTATCAGGTAAGTAAAATAATTAATAAAATAGCTAAATTAAAGTCATGTTGTTTCAGCTTGATATAACTTTAATTCAACATGGTTCTTCGTGTTGTTTCAATATCAAATTCACGTTGTTTCAACTTGTAATAAATTTGATTCAACATGATTCTTCGTGTTGTTCCAATATAAAATTCATGTTGTTTCAACTCGAAATTACTTTCATTCAATATGATATTTCGTATTAGTTCAGTATCAACTTCATTTTGATTTAACTGTACTGGAATATTAAATCAACATGAAATTAGTTATTTCAAAAGGAAAAATTTTCTTTCACGATTATTGTAAATCATGTTCATTTAACATGAAACATCTATGAAGCAAAATGACTACAGAAAAATTTTAAATTAACCTGGTTTTCGACGATTTTACATGGACATTTTTCTGCATATATACAAACCGTAAAATGTACGGAAAACCATGAAATTTATCGAATTTGAGCTATTATTTATACAAATGAATTTTGAAAATAAATTTCTTTTGTCTCCCCAAAACAAAAATTATGTTGCCTTCACTTTACAAAAGCTCCATTGACATTAAAAAGGAAAATATGAAGATTTAATAAGTTTGAAAATAGTTGACCATTTTTTTGAACAACTCGTTATTAATAATAAATAGTAAGATTTTTAAGTGTTTTTTAAAGTTTAATTAGTTATCGGCCCTTTTCATAATGTGCGATTAAAAGTTAACGTGGACTTGAACGCCTAGTTCGAAATACAAAATTTTTCGTTAAAGTCCACGTTAACTCATTGTATAAAGGGCCGTAAGAAAACTTTTTTTTACCAATGGAATGTTCTTTTTTTGATATTATATCTTCGGTTTATTTGTTACATTTTTTCAGCGTCACAATATTTTGAATTTTTAACATGAGCTTAATAGTGAAATAAATAATATGTAATAAGTTTCTTTGTATTCATTTTATATAACATCTTATGTTACTTTTTTTAAGAGAATAAACATTTTCTTCGAAAAGTATAGGAATAAATGTTAATTGACACACAAAACCTCGTAAGCGACAAAATGTGCGAATTGCTGTTTGCGCCAAAAACACGTAAGCGGTAAATTTGGATACAGATACTTGTTAGTAATAAATTTTTTTTAAAAATGATGCTACACCTTTCAGAGAGTCGTAAAGCCATGTTTTGTAAAAAAATTTTTGTTATATAACACATATTTTAAAAGCTATTAAGTTTTATTCGTTTTCTGGTTTAAGAAGAAAGGCGACGATATATTGCCTTAACTGGAGAAGGGTTTGCCAGCTTAGAGATAATTTTGTTGTCGAATTTGGTTTTTCTTTTTTACTGAATAGGGCAATTATTCCTTCTATTTTGACATAATGGTATAACTCGGAAACTAGAGTTGATAAGAAATTGGAGTGCATATTCACGTTCAGCGGTCCAAATAACTAATAAAACAACTTCAAGTTCTAGGGACCGAAAAAGTTTGCCGAAAATTTCAAATTTATGGCCCTTTTCGTTATTTTAATAGTTATAGGCTATGCGATATTTTGCTGTATATTTTTGTTAAATATGCGATTTAGATGTAATTCGGTAAGACAAAAGCTCTTGTAATGTTAACATCCAAAATTTTTTACAACAACTTTTTTTTTGTAAATACTATCAACGTAATTGACAAAATTTTTTTTTGATTAATTAGAGACTTATAAAACGAATTTTATGAATTAAGGTACCTATATATAATATATATTAAGTTATGAGACATAAAAACAGAAAAGAAGCATATACTCAAATTTTGTTGGGCGTGCGGTGCGACACGCCTTAATAACAACCGATTGACCTGAAAGTTTTTTTACGGTAGTGTTTTATAAGTAAAATTGATTTGGGATATGAGACATAAAGAAATCCAAATTGTAATTTCTTACGAACACTCTAGTGTACATACATTCATATTTATATGTACATTAGAGTGGAGCGTTGGTGTATAAAGGAAAAAAAAGTTATTCAATAAATTTCGAATACCTCCGGAATGTTGCATCTAGCTAAATTATTGATATTTCAATCTGTTAAGACAGAAATCAGAAAGCTTAAAATAGTTGAACATTATAAAAAAAACAGTTAGTGAAGATCCGAGCCTTTACACAAATTCAGTAATAGGTACTATTCATCATGAGGTGGCCATACATCTTTTAATAGGGCTTAGTAAAGAAATAGGTTTTTCGCTTGGCTGTTGGTGCTGCCGTCGCTGGCAGTGTAGGTAAAACTCTCTGATGAGACAAATGTAGTGGTCTCGAAACTTCTGATGTCAGTTCAACCTTCCGTACAGCCAAATTTGTTTGAATATTCAATATTTACATGCTTTAGAATTTCTTTCTTAACTAAAAAATAGTTTAATCGAAAGATTAATTTAAAAACGAACTTAAGCCAAACCACGCAGAAAAAACTGTCATCAAACTGCAACTAAAAATTTCAATTTTTAATATGTAATTTAAATTCAAACATATATTTTGTTAATATAACAAATTTAGTTGTTGATACGACAAACAGAGAAATTTTTTCCAATAAACTGAGCTAACCAAATTTTGTGTTAAGTATTGGGGAAAAAATTAACAATCACCATTGTTGATATAACAAATTTCCATGTAAAATCGCAGAAAACCAGGTTAACTTAACATTTTTCGGTAGTGATTTTGCTTCATAGGTGTTTCATGTTAAATCAACATGATTTACAATAATCTTGAAAGAAAATTTTTCCTTTTGAATTAACTATATTTCATGTTGATTTAATATTCCAGTACAGTTAAATCAAAATGAAGTTGATATTGAAATAATACGAAAAATCATATTGAATCAAAGTAATTTCGAGTTGAAACAACGTGAATTTGATATTGGAACAACACGAAGAATCATGATGAATCAAAGTTATTTCAAGTTGAAACAACCTGAATTTGATATTGGAACAACACGAAGAATCATGTTGAATCAAAGTTATTTCAAGCTGAAACAACATGACTTTAATGTAGCTATTTTATTAATTATTTTACTCACGTGATAGTCATCAGAAAACGTTTCATTGTAGCTGACTGCCCCAGCCAAGATTTGAAATCGTACCACCTGCATGATAGTCCACGCGCTAGCCACTGCAGCCACAAAAGCTTCAAAATTTTCTTTACTTATACACTAAATAAATACCATCGTATGTAAAATGTATTTCATTTTAATTCTACATGATTTAAATTATTATTTAACATAAAACTTATTTGAAATCAAAGTTATTGTCATGTCGATTGAAAATGAAACTTAACGTTTATAACAAAATTGTTTTAACGGTGATTTAAGGTTAAATTAATAATTTTCCGTTTAAAATTAATATAAAACAGTGGTAATTTTAAACCAGCAGCAGTAAATATTCGCTGGTAACTCGTTTTTTGTCGTATACATAGACGACACATGTAAGAATAAACAACAACAAGTCACAAAACTAAGCAGAACAGTGAATTGTAGCAATGAACAAAGCAAGTAAACACTAACACACTCAAACGACAAATTATTTCTTGTAAATTTAATATGATTTGCAATCAAAATTGCGGGATGTGGATTTTACATTCATTTTTTTTCTGTGTGCACGTAGATGAAACAAACAAATCACGTTTTGAGTGTATTCATTATTTGCGAATTTAATAACGAATTGCTCTGTAGCTGAGAGGTAAGAACGTTAATCTATTAGTCCAGAGGTCGCTGGTTTGATTCCACCCAAACACTTTTAGTGTTTTTCGCAGACAAGCAAGAAGTTGCTTCGAGGATTGTGATTGTATTAAAAAATATTGTTAACACAACAATTATAATAATTAAAATTTGTTCGGAAAATCAACAATTCACAAAGTTTGCAAAAACTACAGAACAGGGGCATGAGGTGTATATTGCAGTGTCATAGGTTAACCCATATTCGTAATATGCTCAGTTAATCAAAGACTGGCGATGAATGTTATAATATACATATATAAAATAAAATTCGGAAGGCTGCCAAACTATATGAAACAACATTTGGTATATGTTGCTGATGTTCAACCTTACAATTTGTGTAATGCTGGTGATTTTAGAATAAATTTTTGTAGAACAAATTTTAATCAAAATTCCTTATTTTACAAAGGTCTTAGTTTGTTTAATCAAATTCCTTCAGAATTAAAAAATGAAAACAACTTTTATGTACTTAAAAAATATATAATAGAATATATAAAAAGTTCTTTTTAATGTATAAAAATCCATAGATTTAAGCTAAACTTATTGTTTTAAATAGCATAAATGCTAAATAAATAAATGGAAAAACATTTTTATCTGCGTTGAATAAACCGAAAAAAATTTACAAGAATTACGTTCAATAACACCATGTTATTGAAAAAAATACGAATTTCAATAACATTTGTAATTAACTTAATACAATATTTTGTTGTATGTATTTCTTTCCCAACATAAGCTACATTAGTACTTAAAATAAATTGGTTTTTAGGCTAAGGGGTCTAATGTTTAATTCAAGGAACTAGGGACAATTTAGCATCAACTTAATTTTTAATATGGAATATGAATGGAATATTTATCATGCCCAATTCTTTCTGAATTTAACATTAAGAACCTTAGCCTAAGAATCAATTTGGATTAATAAGCAAATATGTTTGGAATAATCATATTAGTAAACAATTAGCTACTGGCTTGAGCTTTTGACATCTTCACATGTTCATAATTATATACTTATGTATAAAATCAAACAAGTTTGTCTTGAGTAGAACAAAAAATCAGGAAAATAGGAATGAAGAAAATAAACCGAAAGCAACGCTGGTAAAGTGCAGTTTAATATCAACTTGAAGGTGATTTAATTCTCGTATTCAATTTTCACGAAAAGTTTTATTAGGAATTAAAATCACATTCAACACAGCCACCGGACAAGTGGCGCTACTCTGTCCTGCTATGGACATTGAAAAATTAAGTTGATATTAAATTTTTCTTACTTCGTTGGAATATTAATCATACGCAATTCTTCCTGAATTAAACGTTACGAAGATTAGCCAAAATCAATTTTTATTCACAAGCAAATACGTTCGAAATAATCATATTAATACTTAAAACAAGTTTTATCTCATAAAAATAGCTGGGACATAGCTCAGCTGTAGAGAGTATGCTTTACTTCCGGGACCACGCCTTGCGGTTGATTTTAGATTAAATTACATATATACGGCATTATAAGCCAAAAGTCGAAAAATATGACCACATCATGAAAATTTTTTTTCTAAAAAGTTCCTGGCCTGGATGCTTTTAACAGCTTTTGCCTTAGTGACTTTTATATAAATCGTATAGTTAACAAAGTAAACAGCATTCATGATAAGGTCATATTTTTCGACTTTTGGGTCACCAAAAATGTAATTTAATCAAGTTTCAACCGTAAGTCGCCATGGGAAGGCGAGTTCCCAGGGGCATGAAATTTTCAGAAAGTCATATTTGCATCAAGCCTCCACTTTTTGGGGGGTGCTACCAAAAATATTTCCACTTTAAATAATAACAGACACCTTAATATATATTATGTGTGTATGCTTGAAAAAAACATATTAACACATCAAGAGGAATGCCGTAAAAACAAAAGATGAAAAGTGTTTTTCTTCTCTGCACTTTTCCCGTCATAAATGTTGAATTTCACAGTTTAACGCTCCTTTACGTTTCAACTTTTTTATACAAATCTGCTAAAATGTCTCATTTTGTTTTTAAAGTAACATTTGGCTGTAAAATTTTCTGCATACATCCGCTATTTTTTAATAATGAAATACGAGCAATACGGGAAAATAATTTATATCTTAATGTTTCAGCAATAAATGTAACATTCTTTGCAGGAATATAAAATATATAATAGCGTTATTTTGTTCTGAACGAAAAGTATTATTATATAATTGGATGACACATTTCATGTGTTAACCTTACTTTCAGAAAGTGTTGGCAAATAAACGATTTGACATCTAATTATAAATAATCATAACTTTTTTATAACACAATTTGCCCTCACTTTTAGCAGAAAAGTAAATTATATTAAGTAAAAAAATTATAGCACTCTGACCTTTATATTAATTTGAAGGTAACTTTGTTTACATGTTTTGGCGATTTATCAAATCAATGTACTATTGCTCTTGGTATACAACTCAACCTCGAGCATTCCTAAGTGATTTCTGCTTACTAGACTAGACTAGATGTCGATCTATACAGAACAAAATAAGTTTCCCGGTACTCAATTTTTTTTAAAATTTCCTGTGATAAAGACTTTGATAATATAATAAATTTTTTAATCAATAATCGAAATATTTGAATGAATAAAACATTTTATCAATAATTTATAAGGTTTTCAATAAGCTTTATTTCCAATTTAAGTATGTATTTTATTAAAACTTGGGCGGATTTTGATAACAAATTTATTTAAAGTTTACTTAAAAAAATATATATAAATTAAAAAAAAAACATGATAATATGGCTGGGATACGAGCCCGTGCTCTTCGGACTCTACAGCTGAGCCATATCCTACACAGAAAAAATTATCACCAAAAAATTTTCAAACAAAAGTTTGTCTAAAAATAAATTTAATTTTCAGTAAATGTTCTGTCCATAATCTATGAGTTGTTTCTTTGACTTTTATTTAGAACGCAAACACCAAAAACAACAATAAAAACTGTATCGTAAAGAACGACATACACACAAATAACAACAACAACAATCATAGCAAGAGAAATGCAATGGTACCAAGCAGTGATGCCATTAGGATACGAAAGATACAGTTTTCGTATCTTTTGATGACTTTAGGTACCATGTATAATCCTGACATTTTTCGTATCTTTTGAAACTGTACTCAAAATGTACATAAATAAAATATTATACTTTTCGTCTCTGACAAAGTTTTTTAAAGTTATCATTTCATTATGAATACTCAAAGACGCCTTTACTCGTATATTAATTTTTACAAAAATTAATTTGTTTTGACAGCATCCAAAGATAGTTACATATAATTAATTTTAAAGTTTGCTTACTGTATTTATAAAAATTACATACCTAATATTTATGACTTAAATAAATATAAAAATTTATTTATATGATATCATTTTCTTTACAATATTCATTAAATATGAAATAAAAATGTTATGTTAATATATCAACCCCTTTGCGCGAAATGATCGTAAGCGACATTTTGTAAAAAAGTTTTTTTTATTGAAATCAAAATTTTATGTTTATAGTTTAAAATCGTAAAAATATCAACATTTTTGATAGCTTTGAAATACAGGCTATAAAATTTTATCGTAAGCGACAGTTTATGAATATAAATCATGTTTAAATACAATAAAAAACCCTCCTCCTGAAAAATTAAATTTTTGTCGCTTAAGATCATTTGGCGGTAAGGGGTCGGTCGATATGTTAAAAACGGATTATGAAAATTTTTTCACAATGTATCTTTTTGGGAAAAAATAAATCTTTCTTTTTGGAAACTAAAATGTATCTGTCTCGAAATTTCACTGGCAACACTGGTACCAAGTTTGTTTACGAAGATTTTTGAGTGAATCGATTACTTAATGTCGATGCGTTAATTCTCATTCATTTTTTTAGAGTATTTAGATGAACATTCAGACTTGAACACATTTAACATAGTGAAATCTCCTAAATGCTTAATAAATGGTGATGATGACACAGACGAAAATTTTGTTTGTATTTTTGTTTGATAAAGTTAATTATTTTGCTTAATAATTGTTAGCATTTTTAGACTAACTGTTTATTAAATTCAGACACAAATATTGTTTGATATTTTTCAGAAAATCCAGTAAATGTTTTTGTTTGATTTAGTAAATTGTTTTGTCTACAATTTGTAAATATTTTTAGACAAATTGTTTTATAGATTTAAACAATTTGTTCACTGAAAAAACACGTTTTTTCCAATGAAATTTTCGAGATATTATTGTCTATATTTAGAAATTTGTAGGTCCGTTCATAGACAAAATATTTACTATTTAATTGAATTCCTTTAAAGAAAATGAAATTTAGTTTTTTTCTGTGTAGTTATTTTTTAATGAGATAAAACTGGTTTTAATGTACTTACCCCTGGAAAGCATGTCATTGTATACATTGATTTAACGGCTATATATATTAATAATTTGCAATTTTTCAATAACTTTTTTATCAAATACTTTTTACTGTGTGATTTTTAAAATGCGCGGTGTTGATAAATATTGTAGTAAGTTAATGACAAATGTTATTGAAATTAGTATTATTTTCAACAACATAATTTTATTTAACAGAATTCTTATCTATCTTTTTCTGTGATAAGTCACACACAAATAACATTAAAGTATGGGTGAAAGGTAATAAAGTCAATGGAAATAACGTCAATTGACATTATTAACCATCATTGTGGGAAATAAAGTCAATAAAGTAATTGATTTTATTTCACTATGCAAATGGAAATAACGTCAACAATGCTTAAAGTATGTCGGGCTTAAGGGGTTTTCCTCTAAGGCCATCGAAAAGCGGCTTCTAGGAGGCCCCTAGACGGGTCAAATGTATAGCCCACCCCCTTTAGTTTTCTAGTGTTAACACTTTTTTTAATCTCCATTCCTTAGGGGGCTGCCATACATAAAAATTTCTCGACTTTGAAGTAGCTATTTACCAAGCAAACCAATAAAATTGCCAGTTTTTGTAAATCCAATTTGATTATTAGGCGAAGGCTCGTAACGTTATATTTGGAAAGCATTGGGCATGATTAATATTCCAAGGAGCAATGGAAAAATTAATATCAACATAATTTTTCAACGTATACTGCAGAACAGAGTAGCGCCACTTTCGGAAGCCGCTAGCTACACTTCCATCGTTAGTGCTCGCGTGTATTTTAATAATTACCGCATGTCAGGTGGCTCTGTTGAATGTGATTTCAATTCTTATATATACAACTTTTTCGTGAAAATTGAATACGAAAATTAAATCACTTAAGTTGGAATTAAACTACAATTTCCCAGTGTTGCTGTTGGATTATTTTTCTTCATTCCCATTTTTCTGATATTTTGTTCTACTCAAGTCAAATGTTTTTTGTTTGATTTTATACTTAAATATATATGAATATATAAGCATGTGAAAAGTTCAAGCCAGTAGCTACTTGCTTATTGCTATTATTAATTCTAACGTATTTGCTTTTGAATCCAAATTAATTATTGGGCTAAGGTTCGTAACGTTATATTCAGAAAGAATTGGGCATGATTAATATTCGAAGGAACAAGGGAAAAATTACCATCAACTAAATTTTTCAACGTAACCAACAGAACAGATTAGCGCAACTTCCGGAAGCCGCTACACTTCCAATGTCAGTACACACGTGTATTTTGCTTACCACCACTTGTCATGTGGCTCTGTTGAATGTGATTTCAATTCAGGTTGTTAAATTTCTTAAAGAAATTTTCATTTGGTAGTATGGAGTTCCAAAAGAAAAGTACACGGAATTTTTAGTATTTATTGTCTATTACAGCGCTGTTATAGCTAGAAGTGGATCAGTGTTGCCAGTTAAATTTTTTTCTTACCCCCAAGAAAATTCCAAAACCCCCGAAATTGAGCCTATTTTGATAATAAAGCCTATAAATTTAAAAGTTTATGTAAGATTTAGTTTACCTTAAATAAATTAAATTGATTCAGTTTCATTTTACGTAATAATATCCTTACCTGAATAAAGCGAAAACACTCAAAATTTTAAACATTTTTTTTAAATTCCCCCCAACATTATTTTTCTAGCTTTTTTTTATATTTTAATTTAATAAAATACACTAATAAAATACAGTTACGTATGTAGTAGGGTATTGATTCGGTTAACCGTTATAAGTAGCTTTTCAAATAGCTTTGACATGTTAGGCAATAGGCTTATAGGCCAATAGGATTCCACCTTCATATGATGCACTTTTATAGCTATTTTCATAGCTATATAATACTTTATAATTTGCACAAGAACTACAGAAAACATTAAGCAAAAGTCCACAAATCAATAAGAAAATTAATAAATACAAGAATAGCCACAGAAAAGGTTAAACGAAGTTAAACAATATAAAATAAACAATAAAAAATAAACAATACAAAATAAATATATAAAACTTAAACTCAATCAAATAACAACAGCAACGAAAACCAAATTTAAAACAAAGACATACACTGAGTGAAACATCCAAAACAAAAAAGTTTAATAAACTCTAAAAACGATTATACCCAGCGTGAAAATTGATTGCTCAGTATTATCTTAAAACAAACAATATATAAAAGCATCCTACTTTAACAAAAATAAGCAAATTAATGTATACCAGAAGTAAGAAAACTGTTAATATAAAAAAGAGCAACAGCACTAAAAAAATAACTAAAAATCTTGAAACAAGTGAAACTGCAACTCACAACAACGATATGCAAAAGTCCGACAACAACATTCATTTAGTATCTTCTTTAAATACTCCTGTACAAATAAGCCAAAGAAATTTTTTAAAAAAACCTCATTTAGGAAATGTGTGTGAATCATCTCGGCTATCTGTTGTTCAATCGCCATTTAAGCTAGTAACAATGTTGGACAATCGGTTTGAGAAATTAACCCAACAAATAAATGCTATTATTGAAAATAAATTTAAAGAGTGTAAAGAAGAACTCTTAAGTGAAATAGACAAGAGATTCACTTCCCTACAGACTGATTTATATTCATTGAAGGAAAGAGTCACACTAATAGAAAATACAACTATTAGGGAATTAACAGAGAGTGTAAACAATCTAGAATTAGAAACTTTTGAGATAAAAAATATTAAAACAGAAATAATTAATATAAAAAGACAATTAAATAAACAAGATAATTCTGTTGTTGCTGGTAGTGTACGAATCTGTGGTATACCGCACTATAAAAATGAAAGTTTGTTAGACATTTTTAGCATAATAGGCAATAATTTAAATGTAACAACTCCCAAAGTAGATAGTGCTTACAGACTTAATAAAATCTATAAAGACAATACAACATATACACCTAAAGGTGATACCATAATCGTGAAAATGAAAAAGAACTTCGATAATTTAAACGATTCTATAAACGAAGAGCATTATGAATATGGAATCTCAACATTGCACGCAAGAATAAGATGTATGGAGTTCTTGTTAAAATTAGCGTATACACTTCCACAAGAGGGGGAACCAAAGTAACGGAAAGAATCGAATACAGGATGGGTTTTCAAACAAGTTGGACTAAAAGTAGACTACCCCAAGTACTGATACGGAAACTCAAACGATGGAAACACTTTGAGGAGATTTTTTGAAAATGATAAGGCTGTAACTCGAATTACTGGAATAAACAGTCAAATCGTTAAGAGATTGGGAACGATCTTGTATGTTTTAAACTGCAGGGAAAAGTTGATTCTGAAAAATATGGAAAATATGCTTCGAAAACTGCATCACTTTTAGCAGAATCATATCCACAGAAAAAGGTGACCCCGACAGTTCATAAAATATTGTCGCATGGCAAAGATATAATTGAATATCAGACTTTGCCTATTGGGGAGCTTTCTGAAGAAGCACAGGAGTCCCTAAAGAAGTTTTACAAAAATATAGATTGCTGAACACTTTCAAATCATTAAAGGTGAACCTGTTAGCAGCATCTTCCGATCCACTTATTTCATCACTGCGGCATGTAAAGTCATTAAAAGAGTTACAAAATAATTATAGTTCAGAAATGATTAGTCTTTTAGATATAAATTTTTTACGGACTGTGAGCAATATTTAAAAAAATTTAAAACATACTCTTAGTGGTCTGGTTTATATAAAAGTACAAGTTTCTGATGACCCAATACATATAGAATTTTTTGAACAACTCCAAAAGTTTTTTCGAGATTAATATATTTACAAAAATAAACATTAACTTCCATTATTGTCAAAAGTATTTAATTATTATCATGTTAAAACGTATATGTTATACAAGTATTCACACTGTCACTAATATATTATGTAAAGTTTGTAATTATATAAGCATTAAGCATATCACTTACATCATTACTATACAGAAAAAACAAATTTTTCACTTCAAATATCAAATTCCCTGAATCAAATGTAAATTTTTTCAATTTAGGTCCTATAAAGAAATTTGTAAATTCAAATGCAAAAATTTGTAATAATTTGTTTGAAAAAAAAATTCTGATTTTTTCAATAAACAAATTGTTTCAATCAAAAAATGTTTTAGAGAAATATAAAAAATAAATCAAAGAATTTCATAATTTTATCAGGTTGCCAACATCGGCGGTAGGTAAATGAAATTAAATAATAAGTCAAACAAAATTAGTTATCAAACTAAATAGAGACAATAATAAAGATTTAAAATCAGTTTCAAAGCTGTCATAATTTTTTCTGTGTATAACAAAAAAAATAATTGTAGCTAAAATTAGCGTTGCTAAAAGTAAATTCCAGTCTCAAAATTTTATATATGATTCAAACAGCAAATAGTAGATCTCATTCTAAAGATGTTACTGCCAATATGTTAAAAATCCTTTGTAAACAAAAGCAGGAACTTAAAATTTGCCACATTAATGCTCAAAGCCTTATTAACAAAATCGATGAATTTCGTCATATATTTGAAAATTCTGGTATACATGTTATATGCATATCTGAAAATTGGTTTCGCGACTCAATTACAGACACTATAGTGTCAATGAATGGGTACAAGATGTATAGAAACACGGGATACGGCGGAGTGGCAATATACATAAAATCCGAATTGGCTAGCAAAATTAAAAGCACAAATAACAAGACAACCAGTGATAAAGTTGAACATTTATTCCTAGAGATCTGTTGTGAGGGAAGAAAATTCCTAATTGGTAGCGTGTACAGACCAAATAATCGAATTGATTTGTCTCATTTTTATAACACAATTAAAGAACTAACGCCACTCTATACGGAGGTAATAATAGCTGGCGATTTCAATTCCGACCTGCTATCTGATTCAAGTTTGATTGAAAATATGAAATTTCTGGGTCTTAGTCCAACTAATATATGCATCCCAACACAATTCTCATCAACTGCCTCTACTTTACTTGATTTGTTCTTTGTTTCCAACGAGTCCAATATTTTGATGCATGATCAATTATCAGCATCGTGTTTTTTCAAACATGATCTCATATTTTTGACATATAACATACCAATTCATCCTTATAATAACATAATAAATTTTCGTAACTTCAAACGAGCCGATCGAAATATATTGGAAGAAGAGATTTTCAAGATAGATTGGAGCCAAATATACTATTATTCAACACTCGACGATGAGTTAGCGTTTTTGAACTACCATGTATTGGTCTAATAGACTTAGTTATACCACTACAAACGAAGGTTATTAAAAGTAAACATAAGCCATGGTTTACTTCGCATGTTAATCGATTAATGAAAGAGCGCGATGTTGCTTACGGGCGTTGGACGAAATATTAAACAAATATATTATATGAAAACTATCGATTGGCTAGAAAAGACGCAACCAAAGCAATCAGACAAGCGAAGTCGTTGTATTATGCAGACAAATTTGAAAATTCGGCAAGTGTAAAGAAAACATGGACAGCTATTAGAGAAATTGGGATCGTTCAGGGCAAGCGCGTTGATGTTCACCCGACTTCAGATCCAAATGTTATTAAGATCCCAATGCCACCTGCTAATCACTTGTTTTACAATAAGCTACATGATGACAAACCACCAAGTAGGCTTTTCAACTTTGATTGTGCTGTGATTTTGATGTTTTGAGAAGCTGCCTTTCCATCAAATCATTGGCTACAGGAGTTGATGAAATTCATCCAGGGTTCCTTCAAATGCTTCTATATCTTGCCATTTATAACACATATTTTTAACTTTATAATCACAACTAGCACTTATCCAAAAATGTGGAAACTGGCGAAAGTTCGCCCTATCCCAATAGGTAGCTGGTTAATTGCTGTGACAATGTAAATACATTTGTAAGGGGTACCCCTTATTTTTTTTGACTTCTCAAACAAAAATAAGCATTTATCGAGTGAAATTGTAAGTAGTTACGACTTAAATCCTCATATACTTTTTTGCCTTCCAGTAAGCAAAGTTTTTGCTTGGGTAATTTCGTAAGTTTATTTTCATTGGCATATAGAGTTAGACTGCGTTTACATTGTGTGATTTTTGTTGCTGCAATTCTTACCAAGTAGGCGAGACGGGTGAGAGAAATTCAAATGCATTTTTAAAGAAAAACGACAGAAGTTGCAGCAACAACAAATCGAACAATGTAAACTCAATCAAAATATAGAAAAAATTCTATATTACTACTTGCCTCCATTGATGATTTCTTTGCCTTGATAGCTCTATTTGGTTTAAGTATTCTGCTGTAAGACTATGCAATGTGTTTAGCATTATTTAGTTATATTGTGTTAAACTAAATATATTCATACATTTTTGCTGAACCACTTTTGCTGTTTAATTTTAAAGGCTATTAAAACTTTTAGAAATTAATGACAATGTGAATTCGATTAAGCCTATAAAAGAGAAATATGTATATAAATTTATGTAATTATTTCTATCAGGCCGCCAAGACTTAGTTATTATTACCTGAATATATAATAAATGCATTGTTTAAAGGAAATGCCATGAATTTAAAACAAGTCAAATAAGAGTATTTGATTGCATAGCTAGCAATGGAATTTTTTAATAAATTGTGCCATCATCAACTTTCGCTTCGAATATAAACATGGGAAAATAATATTACATACTTTTAATATTACTGATATACATAATTACATACCTTATTTTTTAGTACCCCAAAAATTTAGAACGATTTGCTTACGATTTGAATATAAATAAAAAAATAATTTTCTATAGAGCATTGCGCCATTACTGTTGCTTGGTAACATTTTCCAAAATTAATCTTCATTTCAAGTTTTTAAAGTGCATACTTCAACAATTTATTCATAGCCTTTTATAGCTAGAAAAAATTAAAAAAAGATTTATGTGAAGTTTTCCATTTTCGTAATATTTAAATGTAAGTTGCAAATTTTTTTGCTTGTTGAAGTTTCTAGTAGATTGTTTGTGTTTTTCTTTTCTAGACGAAAATGGTCAGTATATTATATATTATTTACTTCTCTTTATATGTATTTCGTCTTTGATACAACGTTTTCCTTTCGTTTTTTTCTATATGATATGAAATTTTACACAAAATGCTGCTCATTTTGAAAATTGTTCAGGAGAAGCAAAAGTCATGTTAAAATTAAATATATTGAGATTTTCAATGCGAATGTCTCTAATATAATAAAACGCCTCATGAAGAGTTCATTTTTGCATGAATTTTGTAAATATTTGTAATATTTTAGGAGTTATGTTAGTTAGGGTTTTTGCTTCATGTTTTTCTGAAACGGAAAGCACTATCTTCAATGAAAGTGTATGATATGTAATGTTTTAGTAGCAAAAATAGATTTTTTCACACCGCTCTATCTTGCGAACCGTAAGAGGTAGACACTTGAAATTTTTACACGGTTTACATTACTATGGCCGCTTTAACTGCAAATATCAAAAATAAAAGACTATTGAAAATTAAAGGTTGTCATAAATCATGAAGTGTAATTTTGACACTGTGCTCTATCTTGCAAACCGTAATAGCCAGGCACTTAAATTTTCACCTGTTATGTTTTCCCATGGCCGCTATAATAATAAATACCAAAAATTAAATAAAACCTGATATTTAAAGAATGCTCCAAAGCAAGTATTGTAATTTTGACATTGGGCTGTATCTTTAGAACCATAATAGCTATACCCTTGCTGCTATAGGAAAGTAAAAGAAAATTAAAAATTAAATTGGGAATAGAAAAATAATGTAATTAATCAGCTCTTTGTGCTGTTCTATTTTCGCAATAAAATCGCCATTTTAGTTCCGGGAACTCTGATTTTTTTGTGGTGACGTATTTTGATGAAATACATCTGAACTTATAAAAAAAATCTATTTAGTTTTGGTTGTAAGTAGCGCCCTAACTTGCGTTTCTGCTAACGATTTGTATGTCTGAAAATATATGTACTGTTTTATTGTAATTTGTTTAGTTAGGAATCTAAAATTACTAACAAATTAGTGGAACCACACTCTTGGAGATTTAATATTCTCTAAAATTTCTTATATGAAAATCATAATGAGGGTTATAAAATAATTCTTTGATGTTGGAAGTCCTGCTTTTTCGGAGTAGCCCTATATTGTAGACAGGCGTGGTTACAAGGGGGGGGGGGGACGGAAACGCGATATAAAAAAAAGGGTAAAATATACTCAATTTCTATAAAGTTTCTAAAAAATTTTTCAAAATAGTATGTTTCAGTTTGAAGTCTCCCCTTAAAATTGCAAGGTGGATCCGCACCTGATTATAGAGCTTAGCAGATGTATCTGACCATGATATTTATATTAAGTTAACTTTTTCAATTGTTGGGATATGGAAACACTAGACCAAGTTTAGAATTGTTAAAACACATTTCCCTCAGGCAACATTATAGGGCCTAGTAAAACTAAAGTATGCCACATCCTAATATACTGATAGCTTGTGGAAACGTACTTAATTATTACTAATTACCCTAGAGCGAAAAGAAGCAGTCCCAAGACAGGTCACGTGACTCGTTCCCAAAGACTAGCAACCGGTTCGAGTTCCGGAACTTTATATGAAAGGGACCGGTAACTTTTACATGGCACTCTCATTGGAGGGTGTCCATTGACATAATTAATATAATCAGTGATAGGTTTTAGACCTAAACTAAGGTTACTTGTCCCGTGATGGGTTCTTTAATACTAGCTGAATTACTGTACTTTAAACAAATATTTTTAATATGGAAAAAATCTGCTTGTTCAATGAGGGGTTTCCACTTACATTTTTGTTCTAGTTTTGTGATATTTTGTGTTATGATTCTTTTCACCGGTCACCACTCAGGAACATTTCGTAACATTCCCGTTTCCACCAGTCATAAGAAAAATTCATTCAAGACAATTGGTACAACATTTCCTTAAGGGTAATTCATTGTCTTCTAAAATATTGCATTCATGGGTCAATTAAGAAAATGAAATAAAGCAAAAAAAAATTGCAAAATTCTTAATTGGACCTTATTTAATTTTTTTGGCCTTATTTCATTTCGAATTCGGGAGTTATCAAACCCAAAAGAAAGAAAGGTCCGAAAAAATTGTTGGGCCTTATTCCATTTTATGTGGACTTTATTTCATTTTTAGGGTTCCGTACACCAAAAGTGTAGAAGAACCCTATTGTTTTCGCTACGCTGTCCGTCTATCTGTCTGTCTGTCTGTCTGTCCGTCTGTTCGTCTGTCTGTCACAGTTTGTTTTCTCGGGAACCATAAGAGCTACGGACAGCTAATGTAATTTTACTATGTAATTTAGACAATACCGTAAGAGGTAAAGTCTTGAAATTTTCAGAAACGCTAACACTAAGAAATTGAAAAAATGTCAAAACGAAAAATTGGCAAAAAGAAAAAAGCGTTTAAAGGAAAAAAAGCACCAAAATTAAAAAAAATCGCTAAAACGCAAAATATCATCAAAACTAAAAAGATCGCCAAAAGACTAAAAAACGCCAAAAACCGAAAAAGTCGTCAAAAAAAACACTACAACGTAAAAAATCGCTAAAACTAAAAATATCATCAAAAAACGAAAAAATCGCCAAAAATGAAAAAAAACATCAAAATTAAAAAAAAACACGCTAATATTAAAAAAAGCGCCAAAACCAAAAAAACGCCAAAACGTAAAAAGTGTTACAACGAAAAAATCGCTTAAACTAAAAAATCACAATAGACTGAAAAAAACCCAAAACCGAAAAAAGCACCAAAACTGAAAAAAGCGCAAAAACTAAAAAAAAAATACTAAAACTAAAAATATCGTCAAAAATTTTAAAACAAAAAAACTCAAAAACCAAATAAAAAAAATTGGCAAGAAAACCTAAAAAAAACTGCAAAAAGCCAAAAATCGCAAGAAAGCGAAAAAAAATTTCCAGAAAAAATAGTCATAACCAAGAAAATTGCTAAAACTAAAAAAATCACCAAAACCGAAAAAATCCTACAGCTAAAATAAATCGCTAGAACTAAAAATATCGTAAATAAACGTCAAAAAACGCCAAAACAAAAAAAATTGCCAAAACTAAAAAACAGCAAAAAAATTGCTAGAAAATAAACGAAAAAATCACGAAAATTAAAAAAGCGCCAAAAACAAAAAAATCGTTAGAAACAACGAAAAATTCTTAAAAAAATAAAAAAAACTCAAATTAAACAAAAAAGCATAACGAAAAAACTGCCAAAGTAAAAAAAGGGGCAAAAACGAAAGGGATATGCATATATGTATTGGTGCGGAACCCTTCGTGTGCGACTTAAAGTCGCACTTTACTTAGTTTATCTTAAAAATTAAATTTGTACTCATTATGACGAGATTTACTTAAAAAACTGTATTGTAACAAAAGACCCCGCTATACAGGATAGCTCTAGCAGGAAGTGCCGTTTCGGTAAATAGAAAGTGCTTAAACAGCCTTAACGGCCTCCGGCCAGGCTAAGGATTTTTCTTTCCACCAAGAAGTTATTATTATTAGTAAAATTTTAAATGCTATTTTGATTTAGCAAAGTTTTGGGAAAGGAATGTGTAAAAGATAAGTCCATCCCTAACGGCATGAAAGATTTTCCAAAGCTGTTGGGCTTTTTTTCATATGATATATAACATTAATTTGTATGAACATTTTTTGGGCAATATTTTATAAATTTTTTGGGCGTTTTGTCTTAACCGATTTCTCATGTAGCCCCAATATTTGCCCGTTACATTGAGAAATGTAATGCGTAATGACAGATGCCCATAATAAATGACCAGTTTGTGATACATTTTGGGTGTTATTTAATTTTATGGCCTTAATGCATTGGGCCTTATTTTATAATTTCCTTTGAAATTTTTCTTAATTTAAACGCTAAAAATTGGGCTTTAGTTAGTTCCTTTAAATGTCGTTATTTCATTTTATTTGCGCCTTATTTCATTAGGCCTTATTTTATTTTCTTAATTGGTTCATTATGCCTTCATACCGCCAACTATACATTATTTTATTTTATTTAAAAACACTCAAAACGTTATTAGCTAGAGGATTTTTTACAACAATGAAAATTTATTTAGTGAATTCAGTAAATTTTTAACAAATAATATGATATGCGGTTTTATTGAAAATTGAAAATTTTATTGAAAATTAAAAACGTTTACTATACATTGAAATTTCCATGATTTGAGCAATTTTTTCAAAGATCTTGTTATTCTTTCAGCGTTGCCGTTTTCTGTAATAGAGTACAAAAACTGTACTATTTGAAATTTGTTGTACTATTTTTGTACCATTTTTGTACTAATTTACTAATCGCTGAAAAAAAAAACAAGTCCGCAAATTTTACTGAATGTTTCTTAAACTTTTGCTTAAAAAAAAACAGCCTTCATAGTAGGGATGTAACGAATACCGATACCGATATATCGGCGATACTTCAGATTTTCCGATACATCGGTATCGGCGATATTTTACTGTCGATACGACGATACTTTTAAAATTTTTTTCAGAGTTTTTTTTTAACAAATAATTTATTTTTGTTCAATTTTACCATGAATTAAATTCACTTCGTTATTTTAAATCTTATTAACATCAATTTTAAAAACTAATAATATTTTATGCTGCTATTTTGTAAAAAAATATTTATTTTTTGTTAATTTTACCATGAATTCAAATTCAAGTCGTTGTTTTTTAAATCTTATTGCAGCAAAAAAAGACACTCCAAAGAAGTCATGAAAATGTAGAATTCGCGATCCGGAAGTATTTGGATAATTTCTAATTAGTTCTACATATCCTTGCCATTGCAAGAAGTTCTGTTTTTCGATTACCAATCACCGAATCGGAAGCGATGCTAGGACAAATTTCTTTTTCGGTGTTCTATAATGATTTTTCCTCAAGGAAAAAGGATAAAAATTACCAATTTTCACAACTTTTTTTATGCGAATTTAAACTTAAAAATTTATTTTCATGTAAATTTACCTGAATAAATATAAACTTAGAAGACTTTTAATAAGTAAGCTATTAAGTTATTTAGAAGAATATTAGTTGATAAATGTCCTTTAAGAAATCGAGTTTTTAAAAAGAATGGCGGGTATTTTTTAAAATTATAAAGGAATTAAAAATTTTTTCTTGCTTTTCTACTAATTATCTGCATATTTTTAATATAGATTTTTTGGAAGCAAAGAAAATGTAGCTCCTTAAAAATTACTTCCAACTTTTTATACTGGGTTAAAATCAATTTTAAATATTCTCTCTTACAATGTAATTTTGTATAATTAAAAATTGCACTTGAGTTTTGTTGATCTAAATATGTTGATCGAATATTGAACTCAATTTCAATATTCGTATCGGTATCGGAATCGGTATCGGCGATATTCATTTTTAAATATCGGTATCGGTATCGGATCGGCAAAACGGCGTATCGTTACATCCCTACTTCATAGCTCTTTATAATAATTTAAGGCGTTTCTGTATTAAGGTAACGATATGTGCAATATGTTTTAAGGTACAAATATAATGATCTCTATTTATGAATTTTAAATAAAAATAACATTAAATTGAAAATTTAAAAAACCCCCGAAGAAAATGGCTGGACCAAATTTTTAAAATATAGGCTACAAGATGTAAGATCAAGTCACATTTCAAAAAAATGAAACTGAATTAAAATAGATCTAGCCATTTGGGAGCTATGGTACCATAGACATACAGATTCAAGAGTATATAGCTAGAAAAGAGGTGATAACTTGTAAACGACAGGACCGATTTTCTTGAAACATAGCTAAGAACACTGTCGATCAAGTCACCTTTAAAAAATTACACCAAAATCGGTGCAGGCGTTTTGGCACATAAACACACTACAAAATTATAAGAATCCTCTTTTTTTTTTGTTGGGTGTTAATAATATGTTTTGATGAAAATAAAAAACTCGTTCGTCGAAGAATTTTTTGTACTATTTTATTTGGTTTTATACTATTTTTGCTTAGCTTCTGTACAATTCACAGACTCTTTGGTGGCAGCAATGTATTCTTTACAATCCTGTGTTGCGGACTTTACACTCGTAAACGTATATTTTTGCTAAAGTTAATCCCTTTGGCGTACACTGGGGTAATCCATACTGCTTTATGAGCTTAATTTAAAGATCCAAATAAAAGAAGCCTAATTATTATGGATATCAGCTAAAAGAAGACAAAATTTCGCATCACTATGTGTAACAAAACTATTTAAAAAATTTACTGTGATAGATCAGGGCAGTTGTAAATTGGCTGCTTGACTGATCAATATTTTAGCTTCAATATATGGGCTTGTGTGCGTTTGTTATGAAAAATCAAACGAATTTTGATACCCTTCAATATGAGTAAAAATTTTTTGTAAACAAACGCACACAAACACATATATTGAAGCAGAATAGTTATGTGTTTAGCAGCCACATAAATATGTATGTATGTATTTCCATTAATGTCGTCATACGTATGAGTAATATGACGGTACAATTATATTACTCATACGTATGTACACATGACAGTTAAACTTTTTTAGACATATGTAAGAAGATTGCTATGTTTTTTAATAACTAAAAAGTGTCATTATGTCGATGGACCTTACGACACTGCACTCACGGACATTATGACATTATTACACATTGTCCGTGGACATCCTGACACTGGACATTATTACATGCAACTATCTACAATAAAAAAAATTTTAATGTAGTAGTGACAAAAATGGACTTTGATATAATTGTTGAAAAAAGCTGTTTATTTTAAGTAAATATATTGAGTAATCAAGGAAGCTTCAGTAGCTGAAAGTCAGTAACTTGAATTGCCTGCTCGTACGTTTGTCTTCAATTCTGGAGGTTTTTCTTTACACTTTATATTTATATAAAATATGGAGAATAGCCTATTTATTTTTCTGAATGATTTTTTACATAAGGCTTCCTAAAACTATACTTCACAGATCGGAAAAATATATAATATCATACGACGTCGGTTAATCAAAAAACTAAATCAAAAATTGTTGGACTATATCTCAGTTATTTATGGACCGATTTTGTTAATTTTTCAATCACTTTGTCCTCAGATAGATTCAAATAGATGGTCCGAAATCTAAGTCTTAAAGATATGTTTGGTCTTCGTAGTTCTTCCAGCAGACAGATGGACGGACAACTAATGCATAAATAAACTGATAAGTAAATAGACGGGCAGACGGACATCATTAATTCGCCTTCCCCATCTATTAGGACCCAGAATATGTATGCTTTACGAATTCGTCTTCCCCATCTATTAGGACCCAGAATATGTATGCTTTATGGGGTCCCAAATGAATATTGTAGAAATTACAGATGTAATGACAAACCTATATATCGTCACAGAAAATGTAAAAGGCCCTATCTAACATTTTAAAAGTTAAACAGGAAAAGCATAAAACTTGTTCACATGACAAAATATATTGACAATTAGTGCAACATTTTACAAATAAATATATAAATTTGTGAGTCCTTTTTTACTTTTATTCAGAGTTTTTTACGGGAATTCCCCAGACGCGAGTTCTCAGGAATTCCGCCAAATTTTCAATCCCGAATTCCTGGGAAATTAGTGCGGGAATCCCCGGGAATTTTTCGACTTAATATATTGTAAACTCTGACGAAATACAGGTAAATTTTAATAAAAGCTAGAGTTTAACCTAAATTGTTTTGAACAATTTTCTACGATTTTGTAGGCAAATGAGTTTAATACCCACCTTTTTTTTAATATAAAATCGATGCATTAGACAAAAAGTGAAAACGCTAAACATTGATATTTTACAAGACAAAATTTTTGGGAAGCTCCAAAAGGTAACATAGACTATAAATTCAAAAATGGTTTTAGTTTTTCTGAGCAACCGGAAATTAGCAGTATTTATGAACACACGGACAAGCTATATCTGCTGAAAATAACTAATTTTGGATGAATTCTTGCTTGGTAATCTTTATTATCACGTTTCTTTCTATGTGATAACATTTTCATTTAACTTCATTTATATATTTAATCGAGTCTTATTCTTGACAGGCTATGGGATAAGATAAAGACAAGCTGATTTGTGATGGTTTTTTCGTTATTCGAAGATTGGAATTGTGCGATTTAGAGAACATCAATTGGCTATTATTAGTTCTGTGAAATCGCGCGATTTAAAACCAATACAGATACGAGAATATTAAAAAATTCCAGAATATTAAAAAAATTTTGCAAGGATATTCATAAACAATTATTGAAAACGTACACTAAGGGAAAAACGGCAATTTAAAAATAAAAACTCTTTATATTAATTCAATAATTTTTAATTCTAAAGAAAAACTTTATTGAAATACACTAACTCAATAATTTTTAACTTGGAATAAATATGGTACAATATTGAAATAGACTTTCGTTAATATGGGTTTTATTGATTTTTTCTCTGGGTGTATTAAAAACTTATTTTGACATATCTTCACTATCATGTCCAACTATCGAAGATGCAAGTTTTTACATTTCAGAAGAGCGCAACGATATATCAATTGTGAAATTAATGTCACCGTATTCCTAAAAGAGCGAATCTAAATATTTCTTATTGAGTTATTTTTTTTTTAAAGAGAAGTAACACAATCAGGCAATTAATTAATGCCTACCAGTTAATTAATTAATGGGATACCTTCTTTGGGAATGGGATAGTGTAGAGAGAACAGATGGTGAAGTGGGAGAGAGATAGAAAGCTTAACTAATTTACAACTCTGCTATTGCGCGTTTTTTTTTGTAGAGCAGTATTGCACGCCTCTCTGGTTTCAAGTAGGGACATTGGTTGTTTTAAGCTGTGTAGCCATTTTATTAGTTCTTTTACTTCGCCGACGGTTCTACTACAATATCGACGAAAGAGGGTGCTGTAAAGAATATTTGATATGTTAGTATTAATCGCTGCCGGTACTTTCAAAAGTGATTAGTGCTATGCCTTCATCACTTTAACAGTCCAATAAGAATCAATACAATAACACACCAATGCACACGAGAAAAATGCATGATATTGTTGGCTTGAAACTAGTCTTGAACTCATGACCTCAGGTTTGTAGTCAAACGCGATAACTACCCAGCCAGCAGCATCCTCAATCCTCTATAAGATTTTCTGCCTTCTTAAACGAGGCGTATTGTTTTGTATATTGGATAGTTGGACATATATACAAAGCGAAAATTGTTAGCCGACCAGAAAATATATTCGTTTTAAATCGCTTCGTTTTTAAAATAGATTTATTTTCGTATCGAACTAAATACCCTCATATTTTAGTTATTAAAGTGTTTTTTTGTGCTTTAATAAAAGCAAAACTTATTTCTGTCGCATTATGTTTATTTTTCTTTCTTTTTAATCGATTTTATGGGTACATATTTTCTAAAAATCAGTCTACTAAAGTACAAAAATATATTACTTTTCCAAAATAATATAGAGAGCTGTCAATTTCTGTTGCTACTTAGTGGCTTTCTAGAAACCATTAATTTTCATTTGCCGACTGGGAACGCAACTAAAGTTCGGTTGCATTAAATAATATACCAAATTATGTTTGTTTTATCATTTTTCTCTAATAATAATAAACAAATAAAAACAATTTTTTGATATTATTTTAGTTTTGATACTTTGTTCGCAGGTAACTGCATATTTTGCCCATATTTTTCATTTTTAGTTGCATTTGTTAAGCTTTTAAAGACAATTTTTAATTGCGCTTTCAACGATGCTCAAAAAGAAGGCAGAGATCTCTCAGTGCTCATAATGTTTAAATTACGCAGTTAGTCAGCATTTTACATTTCTTCAACACGAACTCCAAAATAAACAACATCATACTCAGTAGCATTGTAGCTTTCAACAATATAGGTTCTAAAGAATTGTCGCACGCTTTGTTTCAAATAAACACTAACGCATTTGAAAACTCAGAAGCCATTTAAAGTATTCTCTCTTTCTATATTTCCCACCTATTGCATGGAAGAGAGAAATTTATAATAAATAAAACACGATTTGTTTTGTCTGTAGTTTAACGATGATAAAATGAGACATGATTTTAGAGCAATTTCGATGCTTTGAAAGAAGCGCTGTTTTATATCAAAAACAAGAGCTCCAAAGTGGGACATCGCGAACAAAAATCATGCATGTGCGAAGCGCTTTTCAAAGCAGTATAAACATCAAAACTAGCTTCTCTTACTTATAAACCTGCTTCGGCCGAAGCAGTAGTTTTTGTTGGGTTGTAACTTTAGCAAGCCTTAACTCACTTAAAAAGTTTTAATATACTTTAGCTTTGGGGAAAATCGTTAATATACTGAAACAATTATATGTATACTAAAAATGCGAAAATATTATAGCTAAATGTGCAAAATGAATTTTTGCACTCAAATATCTTTTATATATTAAAAAAGGTAGCAGAGTATGATGTTTAAGCGTTTTCTTCATATTTCTCAGCTGAGCAAAAATATTTAAAAAGTTTTAAAATTGTTTGATATTTGCGAAAGTTGCAAGACTTCTAATGTTTTTTTTTATATGCGATGCAGTTAGTTTTACCGCACTGTAGTGCATGTAGAGCCGTTAATTCATATCGTGCAAATTTTTGGAAACTATAGTGATATAACTCTGACCGGTAGGTTATCATTTACATATTTTTTTACCATTTATTGATGTTCTATTTTTCATTGAAATTTTCTTTTAAAAAATTTTAACTTTTCCAATTCCCAACCGAATTTAATAATTTAGGGCTTATTGTAATTTTTTAATGATACACTTTAAAAATATAAATTGGTAGGTTCTCAAGCAAAGTGTTTCAAAAAATACGCAAAATCTTAAAAATCAAAAAAAAAATATTAATTTCTTTTGACGATGTTTCTATGAATTATAAGTCAAAATAAAATCGTTTACATATGCACGGAAAGTTTAAGCCCTCCCTCCTCTATTCGACACCGTTTTAAAATTTAAAATCGGTGCAGAGAAATTGCAGTGAAAAAATTTTTTGTCCATGAAGTCCCAAAAAATCTTTTTTTTATTGACAACTTCCTATGTTGAGGGTGTATTGCAATTTTTAAAATGGCAAACTGATCTATTCAGCTGGACCTACAAGGCTCACTAAGTTTTTTTTTCATGAGTAAAAAAAACATGCTATTTTGTAACAGCGTGTTATCAATATATTTATGCAAAATCAAGATTTTTTGGTAAATGTCAAGTATCTTTTTTTCCAAATTTGTATCTGGCAAGTCTTTCTATCATGTTGCCAACTGTTGCATAGCGTGCTTATAAAAAAGTTTATTCTACATTACAAAAGAGTTTAAGGAGAAGCATGTGTGCATGTAAAATGTGTGCTTGAGTGCTTGCATTTGCATAACTAGGTGTCTTTGTACAATTGCTTGTATGCGTTCAGAAAATCTTTAGTCACATCGTATGACTGACTCACGTCCTTGTTTGATTCTTATTTGTGCGTATGGTTTTTTCCTCATTTTGTGTCTTCTTCATTTAGATTCTTGTAAAATGAAAACTTTCACCGAACACACACTTTCCAACAATACTTTTCTGTAGGTGGGAGGTAAACTACACCAAGTCAAATTTTGAAAATTGTATATGAGACGGCAAATACATTTTTAAAATCGAAAATGGTTCTATCTCTATAGCATTAACAGTTTGACTTATCGCAAATATTTTATATAGCTCTAATATAATTTTTTTTATATCTAACATATCCTTACACACAGAAAAGAAAGGAATGTAAAATCAACATGACGTAATTGTGATTTGAAATCATATTAAATTTACAAGAATTAATTTATCGTTTAAGTGTGTTAGTGTTTATTTGCTTTGTTCGTCGCTACATTTCAGTGTTGTGCTTAAGGGCCAAATAAACTACGCAAGCGGCTTGGCAAACATACTTTTTTCATTTGCAGACAGACTACAAAAAACTAGCTTATACAAGCAAAGATTTTTCACATTAATCACTAATTTAAATTTTAATTTTCCACGACAACCTCACTCTATGAAATTTTGTTGCAAATGAGCTAATTTTACAATAAACTATAGAATCAGTTTGCCACAAATTCAATATGGCAGGTTTTTTTTTTGATTTGTTAAATTTTTTGATTGTTTGATTTTTCTGCAAGCAGCTTGCCCAGCCGCTTGTCAAACGTAAAAGCGCCACCAACAACTGGCTTGTACAAACGCAAATTTCTGTCACGCTTGGCAAGCCGCTTGCGTAGTTTATTTGGCCCTTTAGTTGTGTGACTCGTTGTTGTTTATTCTTACATGTGTCGTCTATGTAGACGACAAAAAAACGAATTATCAGCGAAAATTTGCTGGAGCTGGTTTAAAATTACTATTGTTTCATATTAATTTTAAATGAAAAAATATTAGTCTGACCTTAAATCTCTTTGATTTAAAATTTTTAAAACAACTTTGCTATAAACGTTACATTTAATTTTAAATCAACATGAGTATAACTTTAATTTCAAACAAGTTTTATAATAAATAATAATTTAAATCATGTTGAATCAAAATGAAATTCATTTTACATACGATGGGTATTTATTTAGTGTATAGCTAAAGTAAATTTTGAAGCTGCTGTGGCTGCAGTGGTTAGCGCACGAACTATCATGCAAGTGGCACGAGTTCAAATCTTGGCTGAGGCAGCCAACTGCAACAGAAAGTGATATTGTTTCAGCTTGATATAACTATAATTCAACATGATTCTTTGTGTTGTTTCAATATCAAATTAACATTGTTTCAACTTGAAATAACTTTGATTCAACATTATGCTTCGTGTTGATCCAATATCAAATTCGTTGTTTGAACTCGAAATAACTTTGATTTAACATGATTTTTCGTATTATTTTAGAACTTCATATTGATTTAACTGTAGTGTAGTATTAAATCAACATGAAATATAGTTAATTCGAAAGTATAAATGTTCTTTCAAGATTATTGCAAATCATGATGAATTAACATCAAACGCCTATGAAACAAAATCACTACCGAAAAATGTTAAATTAACCTGGTTTTATTTTATTTATTTATTTGTTTCATATCGTGTACAACAGGAATTGATCTTATATTTATAGTAGAGGAACGCATAACGTTATAAAAAATTCTATCATTAACAAAACAACTTAATATAAATATAATAACGTTTGTAAGAAATTATATAAATAAGTTAAATAGAAATGTTTTAAAACATTAGCATTGCTGTTAATTTGCTGTGGAAGATTGTTCCAAAGACGGGCAGAATGTACATAAAACTGCCATTCAGAAACTAGACGTTGATGTCGAGGTGTTACAATAGTTCGGTTTCGTTGCGATTGGAAGAAACGTATTTCATCAAAAATATATTTGGTTGTTTCAGTGTTTATAATCTTATAATCTTTATAAATTTATAATCTTATAATCTTATGCAAAAAAGTTAGAGTTCGAATGTTAAAGAGATTTTCATATGAGACTCCATAAAGATTATTGGAAACGGCTGAAACACGATCACACCTTCTCAGTCCATACATATCTAGAAATGTTGTTAAATAATACATTTAGTTTTCTTTTACTAACTGAGGCACACTTTACAAATATTTCACACCCATACAGCAGAGAAGGAACCATATATGTCTTGGCAATTAAGATCCTTATTCTTAAAAGAGTGAAACACTGTGTGGACCACAGAGCTCTTAACTTTACATAAGTTTGACCAACGAGAGAGTTTACGTGACCAGTCCATGTCAAATTAATGTTGAAAATTATCCCAAGATTTTTCGCTGCATTAACAATTTCAATATTCTCGCCATTTAAAACAATATCATCGCAACTGGAGGAAACTAAGCTTTTTTTACATATAACAATGCCTTTAGATTTGCGTGGATTAAAACAGGGTCCATTAGCACTAGCCCAGAGGTAAATTTTGTTTAAATCGTCGTTTAAATAAGATATACCTAAGGCAATGCTTTGAACTGGGCTGCTTAAAGTAAGCTGTACGTCGTCTGCGTATAGGTGGATTTTGCATTTCGAAAGTTGTTTTGGCAAATCAGTTGCATATCGATAAAACAAGCGTGGTCATAAAATGGAACCCTGAGGCACTCTCCTATTAAGGGGCAAGCTATCTGACCAAACATCGTTTACGAATACCGACTGTGTGCGATTCGAAAGATATGACGATATAAGTTTAGTTGAAGTGTTCGTAAATTTAAGAAAATGTTTCAGTTTTTTAGTGACTATGTTATGGTCTACCGTGTCGAATGCCTTAGAATGATCCATAAGCACTAAAAAGTTAATATTTTAATTTTCTAACCCCTGCCGTATATTTTCACTAACTTCCACAAGAGCCGTAACGCAGCTATGGCTCTGACAGATTGTTCACTAGGAAGTAAATTATGAGCATTAACATAAGTGATAATTTGTTTGTATAAAAGCTTTTCTAAAACTTTCGATAGAAAACACAATATAGCTATGGGTCTGTATTCTCCATTCGTCTTGGGTAATGGAACAATTTTTGCATGTCTCCAATTTGACGGGTACGTAAACGACATAATAATAGTGTTAAAAAGATGAGTAACATAAGGCAGAATTATAGGCAAAAGCAGTCTTACAAATTTTGGGTGTAGGTTATCGGTTCCCACTGCGTTTGACTTCAATAAGGAACACGTTGACATAACGTCATATTGAGTAACGCAAGAAAATTGAAAATGATCGCCTCTTATCTCATCATTTGCATTCAGGGAGTTTGCAGAAAAATTAAAAAAATTGGGATTTGCTTATATTACAGGGATGTTAGTAAACGTTCTGTCAACCGTGTTTGATTCCACTTGGTAATTAACACTGTTGTTTGATGTTCCTATTTCGCGAATTTTATTCCAAGTTTGCTGACAATTAAATGCGGTACTAAACCGATTAGAATAGTAATAAATTTTTGCCTGTTTTATATGTTTATTAAAATTTTTTCTGGCAGCGGAATATTGTAACTTAAGTTCAGAAGTTTTATATCTCATTCATCTGGCATATGCTAAGTCCCTTTGGTGTATACCATTCTTAACCGTATTTGTAAACCATGGCTTTTCTTTATGTCTCATTTTCTTCGGTTTTAGTGGTACAGTTAGGTCAAAAAGTTGTTCAATGCTATGCTCCAGAAATGATGACTGCTTAATAACGGAGGACATAAAATAAATGTTACTCCAGACTATAAGTGATGACCCAGCAAAAATATCCGCCTACCGGAAGCAGGTTTGTAAGGGAGAGATTTCGGTACTCTCCTGTACCAACCTGCTTCGGTACTCTCCCTTACCAACCTGCTTCGGTATTACATGATTTTTGTAGGTGATGTGCCACTTGGTAGATCTGGAGGCATGACCTTCTTTCTGCGCATCCTAGATGCATTAACCTCATGTCTTTTTTATATGTATATAAAATGTTTTTCTCTTTATATCACAATTTTATCTCACTTTGATTAATTTTTTATTTGCCATTATTTCATGTTGTTTTTATATTTATTTATGTATTAAATGGTACAAATACAATTGGAAATTATATTACACTACAATTTACTTGTATTAAATACTTTTTGTTCGCGTATTAAATCAGGAATCGATCCCACGATCTCCACATGGTAGACTAGAACACTCACCACTAAGCTATCGAGGCACATTTATTTTCATACACAATTCAATGGAAGAATAAAAAAATAAAATTACGAAGCAAGACTCACACTCGCATCCATATTTGTACCCACGTAAGCGGGAGATGATGCACTATAAAAAGCTTGAGTTGAATAGAAAACTTCGTGTTTAAAACACATGAAAAAACATAAAAAGCCGACCAAATTCATCGTGTATGTGGTAAGTTTCTTCGCTCGCTTACGTTATTGCATCCTCGTAAGGCAGAGGGGATTCACTGTGTGCTTTTCCGCATCTCCGAAGCACTTCTTATAAATCTACCTGATTCCTTGTACCAGATTTATTTTTGCTGGGGGATATTCGTAGAGATGATTAAGATTTATTTGGTTGAAATCGCGATAACTGAAACACTGTTCCACTTGTTGGACTTGAAAGTTGTAAGTTAGAAAGATCAGGTCATGTTTGGAAAACATGGGGCCGATATCTGATCATACAAAATGATGCTCGTGGTGTTAGACACAAAGAAAAGGTCAATCAACGTGATTGTTGTGGATGTATGATGCGTTGGGCATATCATGTTAACTGTAAAAAGGCCAAGGGATAACATATTGTCATTAAGAGTTACCTCTTTTAGGATATTTGAATTAAAATCACCAGTAATAACTATATCATTATACTCTGGAACAATATTTTCAAGTATAGAATATTCTCTTGTTTGGCCTATAGACACAATCCACCAACAACTTTTTGTCAAATGTTGAAATTTCAATAAAAATATACCCTATTACTTGTTCCATTGAACTATTTGCAATATGTGACTTGCAGCATATTTTGTTAGAAGTTTTATTTTTATTTTTTACAAATATGACAACACCTCCACCATGTCTTTCTCTGTCAGATCTGAAAACTTTATAACCATTAGGACAAATAAGACTATCGGGTGTTGATGGTACAAGCCAGGTTTCCGAAACACAAATTACATCAATACCTGAGTTTTCAAAACTAATTTAAACTCGTCGATTTTATTATTTAGGCTTTGGGCATTTATTTGAACTATTTTAGAGTCCCTTTTATACTTAGCCAAGATCCTGACCATGTTCATTGGTTTTCGACGATTTTACATTGAATTTTTTCTGTGTGTACTATTAACGTTACTTATGAAAGTGTTTTTTACCTCTCAGATACTTTTGATAAGCTCTACTGGCCCTTGAAACACAGCACCTACTGGATTTCACGTATCGATAGAAGAAAAAAATTTAGATTCCAAAAGTATAAGAAACGTATTTTTAAAAAAATTTTACTTGGTGTAGTTTACCTCCGACCTACAGATTATTATGTATTTGTACCTCTGAGGTAAACTCCACTATGTCCTTTTAGTTAAATTTTTCGTATGTAATTTAATTTTACAAAATATATACATTGAGCAAAATTGATCATCGAGGTATATCTATCGGCTATCTTTAGTTATGACGTCATTAATATGTACATGTTATAGTGTATTTCCGGAAGGAATTTAAAAATGTAATTTTTATAAAACAGCACTATGTCTACATAGTGCAGTTACCCTCCGTGGTACAGATATCAACAACAAAGCCTAGCACAAAAAAAAACAAACAATAAAACTTACACACAAACAGACACTGCAAGATCAGAGTAATATGAAAATGTAAATTGTAACCTCCTTTAACAATATTGTAGTTGTACTCATTTTGTATTCTATATTTAAACAGCTCTAAAACCAATTTAGGGCTTAATACGAATTTTAATTTGGATTTACTTGGCTTTCCATTGTTTGTTTCATTTCCATGTTCTATTTTTTTATCATACACAAACATTCAAGTGCACTTATGGTATAAGTAAGATTCTTGAAAAAATGTTTGTATATTCGGCAACAATATATTTCAGTGGACTTTTGACAAAACAACTTAAGTGTAATTTTGAAAATTTTCAGGAAATCCAAAATACTGTTAATGTGCTGAACAAAAGTTTTTATATATGTAGATGCTTGAAGAAATGCGAAAATTAAGTATGTATAACTAAGTGGTTTCGATTACAGTTTCATATTGAATTTTTTTTTCGTTTTCGACTAATTAAGAAAAATTCGGATGAGTTATAATTATAAAACATTAATATTGCCATTAATAACTCTCGTGGTAATATGGCGATTTAATCAAAAGACGCGCTATAAAAATCTGCATTTAGTGTTATAAAAATTCGAAATTTTCTTAAGTCAACTTAAGTGTTTTTGTCAAAAGTCTACAGATTTGATGTATTTGTAGCTTAAAGTGTTGACAATTTAAACGCTATCAAATAAAAATATTGTAACTTGATCAAATTTAAAAAATAGCTACAGCAGTAAGACATAAGATAATTTATGACGTACAGGCTAGTTTGCATGGTGATTTGCATAAGGATTTGAAAGTGCTAATAATTTTTTAATATTTCGCAAATTTAGTTGAGTTGTTCTCAAGTACTCAGCACTGTACAGCGGGCTGACACTTGCTATTTCCTTCCTTTTGCATAGCGATAACCAGAGGAAAATACGTATTTGAAATTTTTTAGTTTAAAATACAAATCCCTCTTTAGGGTTCCGTACACCAAAAGTAAAGGAACCCTATTGCTTTCGGTACGCTGTCTGTCTGTCTATCTGTCTGTGTGTCTGTCTGTCTGTCAGTCTCTCTGTCACAGGCTTTTTTCTCGGGAACAGTATGAGCTACGGACCTGAAACTTCCACAGAACATGCAAAACTTTGGCCGCTCCATCAAAAAATATATGACAGTTAAACATTAAAGGGTGTTCTAAAGCGAGCAGCGAAAAATGTTGGAATACTAATGTAATGTTTTCTCGGGAACCGCAAGAGCTACGGCCCTAAAATGTTCACAGAATATGTGAAATTTTAGCCGCTAGAACAACAAATATATGACAGTAAAAAATTAAAGGGTGTGCTAAAGCGAGGAACGAAACATATTGAAACAGTAATGTAATATAAGGAAACTTATATAGACACTAAATTTTCAGAGTTAGTGCTAATTGTTGCAGTCTGTAGAATAGACTACACCAATTAACACTGATATTTAAAACAATAGAAATTAAAGGGTGTTCTATCAGTTAATGTAATTTTACTATGTAATTTAGACAATATGCTGTATCTTGGAAACCATAAGAGCTAAACTCTTGAAATTTAAAAAAAAGCTAAAATTAAAAAATTCCAAACTTAAAAAAATTTCAAAACGAAAAATCGCCAAAATGAAAAAGCGCTTAAAGAAAAAAAGCACCGAAATTACAAAAATATCTCTAAAACGCAAAATATCATAAAAAAACGCCAAAAACCGAAAAAAGTCGTCAAAATGAGAAAAACCACTACAACATAAAAAAATCGCAAAAATAACAATATCATCAAACGAAAAAATCGCTAAAAGTGAAAAAAATCACCAACGCGAAAAAAGCGCCAAAACCAATAAAAAGGGCCAGAGCTAAAAAATTGCCAAAAACCAAAAAAAAAGAAAGTCGCTAAAACGAAAAAAAGTTTCAAAGGAAAAAAAATCGCTAAAACTAAAAAAAATCACAAAACAACGAAAAAATCTCCAAAACCGAAAAAAACGCCAAAACTGGAAAAAGCGCCAAAACTAAAATAAATAAATCGCTAAAACTAAAAATATCGTCAAAAAGCGGAAAAAATTACAAAAAAAAAACGCCAAAACCAAAAAAAAAATCCAAAACTAAAAAATCGGCAAAAAATTGCAAAAAACCAACAATCGCAAAAAAAACGAAAAAAGTTGCTAGAACGAAAAAAAGTGTCATAAAAAAATCGCTAAAACTAAAAAAAATCACCAACAGCCGAAAAAACCCAAAACCGAAAAAAGCGCCAAAACTGAGAAAAATCGCCACAACTAAAATAAATCGCAAAAACTAAAAATATCAAAGAGCGAAAAAAATAACAAAAAATTACTAAAGCTAAAAAGCGCCAGAACCAAAAAACATCGCCAAAAACAACGAAAAAAACTTAAAAAATAAAAAACTAAAATTAAACACAAAAGCACAACGAAAAAGCTGCAAAAATAAAAAAAGGGACAAAAACGAAAAGGGATATACATATGTGTATTCGTACGGAACTCTTCGTGTGCGAGCCAAAGTCGCAGTTTACTTAATTTATTGTAGTTATTTGTCTTCCAAATCAGTTGATGGTGTCAGCTAACATAATTAACATGCCCCTTCTGACTGAAAAATAGTCATAGCTCTAACATTGTGACTAAAGACTAAAATTTCCGATACACAAAATAATATTTGTCTTAATTTAAATACTAAAAGTAAAGACCTTGTATGAAGACGATCATAATAATTGTGACTGGCAAAGAAAAATTGCAACTACTTATTACATGTACGTTTTCTTGCGATATATGCATTGCACTTTCTAACTTTTCTGCAAATTCATCCGGATGTCATGGAATCTGCGGAAAGAAGGAAACACACTAAAAATCACGTTAAAAGACCAAGCTATACAAGCTTACATAATTGATTTTATATAATTTTTAATAATCATTGGTACTCCGTACTAATTTTTGCACAAAAATCGAATTTTTGTAAATTCCCGGTAGAAGTGATTTTAAACGTCGTTGGGTCTTTTGAAAGTTTTAGCAACTTAGAATAGATTTTAGACATTGTTACTAGAGATGTGCAAATGTCGTGAATTTTTCGTGTCACATGATTCACGCGTGAATCACGCGTGATCGTAATTAAGCTAAAAAATAGTCAGGCAATAGTGCATGAGCGTGATTTAAAATTTAAGTACCGTGCGTGATCATGCGTGATTATAAAAAATGTAATTTTCGTATCTTGCTGAATAACATTTCCTCTTTTGTCTTACAACATTTTGATTTCATTTGCGAATTTTATACGACAAATTTCTAATTTTATATCCGACATTAATACTACACCGAAAGAACTAAATTTCATTTTCTGTTAAGGAATTCAATGAAATAGGAATTATTTTGTCTAGGAACGGACCTAAAAACAAATTTTTAAATATAGACAAAAATATCTCAACAATTTCATTGAAAAAAAACTAGTTTTTCTCAATAACTAATCGTGTAAATATATAAAACAAACTGTAAACAAAACAATTTACTAAATCAAACAAAAAGATTTACTGGATTTTCGGAAAAAAAATTAAACAATGTTTTTGTCTCAGTTTATAAAACAGTTAGTCTAAAAATAATGACAAATATTAAATAAAATTGTTTACTTAATTAAACAAAAATATTTACTGGATATTTTGTAATATATCAAACAAAATTTGTGTGTATGTCATTAATCATCATCATCCTTATGAAATTTCACTCTGTTAAACATGTTCAAGACTGAATGTTTATCTAAGGACTCTAAAAAAATTAATGAGAATTAACGCAACGACATTAACGAATTGATTCACTCAAAACTCTTCAGTAAACAAACTTTTTACTCGCACAATTGCATTCCTTCTGCTATCATTGTTATTGTTGTTGTTATTTGTGTGTATGTCGTCATCGTGGTTGTTTTTGTACGACACATTTTTTCTTGCTGTTTTTGGTGTTTGCTTCCTAAATAAGAGTCAAACAAACAATTCATTGATTATGTCAAGAACTTTTACTGAAAATGAAATAAATTTTTAGACAAACTTTTGTTTGAAAATTTTTTGATGAGATTTTTTCCAACATTGTTCAGACATGTCGAAAATTCCCTATAATATTCTTCAGAATTCGTAGGGAATTCTTTCAGATATTTCGGCAAAGCATTTGAATATCCTTAAACAAAGAGGTTCGTTTTCTTCAATTTCTGTACATTTTCTCACCGTCTTTAGGTACGGATTTGGCTTATTGTGTAGATATTCTATTTGCTAGTTATGCATACCAAGTACGTACACTGAAAAAATTCCATGCAACATATGCACGAAAACGCTCGTACATATTACGAAGTATTTCGGAATTTCGCACCACGAAATTCTGTCGTAAAATATACGAAATGTACGAAAATAATTAAAAAATAAAAGTAAGAAAAAAGTATGGCTCAACCGGGGCACGAACTCGCAATCTTCATATTTCAAGTCATAACTCTACCCACTGAGCCACTTTCTACTTATTTTATAAGAGCTAAAAATTTGTTTTATTTACATATATCTGAAAAATACGTCAGTTTATAAAAAATTATTTTAATTTATTTTTTTATTTCAAATATATTTTTTAACAAGGAAAAATGTTTACGAAAGGTATTCGTTACTTTCGTAAATTAAAAAAAAATTGCCTAAATGTTTTTTCGTAATATATACGAAAGTTTCGTATATTCTACAAAAAAAGTCACTACGGAGTTTTTTTTCTTAAAATGTTGCATGGATTATTTTCAGTGTAGAATTAAACAATTTGTTCACTGAAAAAATTCGTTTTTTTTCAATGAAATTGTTGAGATAATTTTGTCTATATTTACAAATTTGCTTGTAAGTCTGTTCCTTTATAAAACATTTACTATTTTATTGAATTCCTTTACAGAAAATAAAATTTAGTTTTTTTTGTGTATACGAAAATAATCAAAATATAAAAGTAAAAAAAAAGTGTGGCTAAACAGGGACACGAACTCGCAATCTTTACATATCAAGGCATGTACTCTGCCTACAGAGCCACTTTCTACGTATTGTATAACAGCATTTAATTTATTTTATATATTTACATCTGAAAAATATGTCAATTTGTAAAAAATCATTTTAATTTATATTTTTATTTCACATACATTTTCCAACAAGAGCAAATGCTTACGAAAGGTTTTCGTTTCTTTCGTAAATTCAAAAAATATTGCCTGAATGTTGTTTCGTAATATGTACGAAAGTTTCCTATATTCTACGAAAAAAGTCACTACGAAAGTTTTTTTCGTAAAATGTTGCATGGATTATTTTCAGTGTATGTTACAGCAAAAAAAACCCAATGAACATTTTTTGGTCGACATTTCTGACGTTAGAAAAAATATTTTGTTAAACTGAGCACCTATTGAATATAAGGTTGAAGACAACCCACCATAGACAATTTCAAAACGTTTGAAATATGATATATCGCTTATTTACTGAAAGCTTCTAGGAAAATAAAATATGCCCTTGAGTACCGCGCTACATCGATCAGTTTTTGAGATAACGGTGTTTTTACGTAAAAAGTCAGGTTAACATTTTTTAAAAGGAGTTCCTGTTAAATTTGATCGAAGATTATACATCTGAATTGTTTTAAATTAGAAATATAGTGTGTGCTCTGAAAAGAAATATTAAATTTATAAGAAAATGTATTGACTGTTACGTTCAAAAAATTCTTAAATATAAGTTATCTATAAATTTTAGGACGGTGAAAAATGATTAACAGCAGAGGAAGTGCAGAAAAGATATAGACCATTATCCGTTAAGAAATTTTTTGACTTGCTCCCAAAAAACTTTGATTCTACCGCACATTAGCTGGGTTGTATTTTGGTACGAATAATTATTTGAAATTTACTTAACTTTTAACACTATCCGTAGATTTTTTTAAAATTTATCTAATTTGAAAGAAAAGTTAGTTAGCCTCCTCCGTGGATCGTGAAAAACTTTGAGTGTGAATATACTTTGGGTCTTAAAGCCACAGAACAGGTTAGTGCGAAGAAAACATAGGCGTCTTAGCGACTGCTATCGAAGAGGACACACAAATATTGATTCGGCACCGATCAGTTGAACTCAGTAACGCCACACGGTGGGTCAATTAGAAAAAAGTGGCAAAAATCTAAACTTTCACGAAAAAGTTAGATAAAATGTTGAGAACTTCTTAGAGATTAGGAATCTCTGCCTTTTTAAATCTTTGGAAGAAACACTTTGAATTTTACAACCGATCATTATTTTTTAATATTTATATTTGATCGTTTACTTTATCATCAGGCGTAGTTTCCTTTGAACGTTTTTTTTGATTTAGAACGAAAATAGCGTCAAAAAGTTATGGGGGATATTAGCTAAGAATAATTTTTTATCAATAGTGTAACTAATTTAACAGAGGTTTCTATTACTTTTTTTATTGTAAGAACTATAACTTATGGAGTAATAAAGATATGTTTAAGATTGAAAAAAAAAACTATGGAAAGAAAACTTTCAGATTTGTTAACATGCCAACAGGAGGACAAAACTTTTGTTGCCAAAGTTCTAATTGTTAATAATATTTACAGTATTAAATTCTTATTCTTATAATATCAATAAACTCAATTTGTCAAAAAAATTAGTTTTTAAGTCGAAGAATGCATGGTTTTTAATAGTAAAACAAACACCAACAGTTGGTTTTAGTTTAACCTCTATAGTAAAATAAAATTGCAAGAAATAAAGACTCTGTTTTAAAAGTTGACTCTATTTTAAAGATGTACAAAAAATTTGCTAAATTAAATTCTGTTGAAATTTTTCATTTTAATTAAAATGCAGAAAATTTAGAATAATAACAATAATATATAACAACAAAATCATTTTATATCCAAGAAGAAAAATAAGTATTTATGAATTTGTTGGTAAAAATTTAAACAATCGCTTTAAATCAAATCTTTAGCAAAAATTCACTAAAAATATTTTGCCATTAAGCAAGAAATGTGCCAAAAGTGCGCAGACTCCTTGCTGTAAACAGATATGAAGTGTGGATTGTAAGAGGTGCCATAATTTAAAGAGTACAATTTGCTGAAGGATGCTAAATGTGAAAATTTGAATCAGTTGTTTTTTACACGCGAATACCTGAAGCTGTTTTATAAACACCAGCCGAAAATTTTTTGTTTTGGCATAACGATTATTGTTCTTGTAAATTAAAATAAAACAGAAAATGGGGAAACCAATAATATTGTCCTTTTTTTAAGGATTAAGAAATTATCTTTTAGAACATTTTTATTGAAAACAACAAAAAAGTTAGAGCTTACTGGAAGCGGTATATGAAGGCACGTATTGCTTCTAACCGGTTCATATCAAACAAAATTCATGCCTTGCGAAAGCGCACCATTAAGTAGTTCCGTGCCATAGAATGCCACAGTGAATTAACACAAAGAGCTAAGAGTTTAATCTTTGGTTTAAGATACATCACATACATCATGTATTGACAAAGATATTTGGAGGAAAAAGTTATAGATTAAAATACCAACTTAAAGCGGGATTAATGCAGGCTTGTTTTTACTTTAAAATTTTCATTCATTTAATAACTCTAGTTCACAAATTTCCAACTTTTTTTCATAACCACAAGAGATATTTTGTAAGCTAATTTGGGATCACTGAACACGAATATGACATTCATTTATTTTTCTTAAGAAATAGGTGTTTTCAGCAGTTGTTTAAGCAATTCCAAGAAATGGTTGAGACACGCACCAAATGATTGGCTTACCGCTGAACTGCTGCAAATCAAATATTCAGCAGGAACTATTTGTTATCGCGCATACCAGATGGTCAAATGAGGTCACCAGCTCGACATCGAGGCTAACATGACCCCAATACGACTGCAATAGATCTGTAATCCTGGAGGGGACGCTTGTGGCGGTAATTACAGGACACTGTTTTAAAGGTGCACATGCTAGAAGATTGAATCTACCGTATAATGACTTCTGTAGAAGTTGTCATAATGAGGAGGAGGACGAAGAAAATGTAGAGCACTTCCTCTGTCTCTGCCCCACCCTCTCTGAGCAAAGGGTGGCTTCACTGGGCCGCCCGCTGCTGCAGGATCTAGCAGCTTTAGCAAACTGCGACATAAGACGGATAAATTCGTTCATCCAATCGTTGGGTTGGTTCAGCACTGAACCAAATTGAGAAATGTAGAAGAGGTTTTACCTTTCTTCACGTTCCCATTTCAGGTACCATAATGGCATCTATAAGGACCCAAGTGAGCTGGTTTTAACCTTTAAACTGGCAACCTGTGCAAGCTAACCTAACATCGTTGGAGCCATAGAAACCTTGATAATCCAGAAAACACGATTTTTTGATCTTTAACCTTGAATAACTTACGACACAGAAATGAGATATTATGAGATTCTACATATACGAAATTTCAGCTTATTAGCTCTCATTCTGAGGTTGATCCCTCTTTATTGCTGAAGTCACTGTATTATAAATAAATCAAAATTCAAGTCATCCAACGAACATTATTTCCTTGGCTCCAATTGGAAATAACGGGTAGTAAATTTGTTTCTATTAAAATTTCGATCCGAATACAGATCCTTTAGCACAGGCATTTCAGTGTAGGTAAGGGCCAAATTCTTCGATAATTATAGTCCAAGTCCGCTTTAGGGCCGCATTTATTTTTTTATTAAAAATTTAAATTTTGAGAGAAAATTGAATAGAAATAATTCATAAAAAACAAACAACAAATTTATAGAAATATATTTATTTATGAAACATGGATAATATGCGCTTTAAAAAATATCGATTTGCTTTAATCCTGCAAGTGTCAAAATTCAGTAGTCAAAATTCAATATGGCGGCCAACAGAAGTCATTTTGTGAAAATGAAAAAATAAAAAGTCGGCGAGCTGTATTAAAATGGCTATCATTGTATAGGTATTTGAAAATAGTCTTTAGGTTTCTCTTATCATTTTTCATTTCGAATGCCAATTTGGAATCTTTAAGACGAACTTGTAAAAATCACAAAGAATAAATAAAAATTCATTATCTTTTAATAATATTTTTAGGAAAAAGTAGTAAAATTAAAATATTTGAAATATATACGGAATGCTTAAGTCCTCCTCTATTCAACACTATTTAAAAATTGAAAATCGGCGCTGAAATAACGAAATTAAATTTTTTTTTCTGTGAAGTTGAATTCGATGTAATCGAATTTCTAAAAATGACAAGATGATAAATTCAAGTCGGCTTATAATCTAAGTTAGGTCATTTCACTAGTGTATTTTAATTGTCACATAGTGTATTCAGTTAAATGGGAAAAGTGATGAAAAAACATTGATCTACTTTTGGCTGTCTACCGAAGAGTTTTTCACTAAATAGCTTTTGTTTTTTAATGACGTTTTTTTTTGTTTTCGATGTCGTTGAATACGAATCTGAAGCTGTTTTTTTCGGGTCACGTTAGGTTTTTGTACTACAGAGGGGGCAAGTCCTAACCCAACACTGTCGGATAGGGTTAATATACATGACCAACCCAATTAATTATTCAAGAGGAACATTTTTCCTTTGAGACCTATCCTTCAGACCATCCTAAATCCCATACAAAATTTATGATTTTTGTTTAAGCTTTCTAAATAAAAAAATAATAGAAATATAAAAAATATTCTATTTAACTAAACCCTTTTTTCCCTTTTTGAAAAGTTGCACAAAAATCATAAAATTTGTATTTAGGAGGGTCCCAAAGGTCAAAATTTTCCCTCGAAAAAATTATGGAGGTTGGTGATTTACATATATTAACCCTCTCCGACAGTGATGGGTTAGGACTTGCCCCCTCTGTGGAACAAAACCTGACGTGACTCAAAAAAAATTACTTTATATTCCGATTCAGCAACCTCGAAAACATACAAAACCGGCATGAAACCATATGGGATTTTTAATTTTTTGAAAATTGTTATACAGAGTTATTGTCGCATTTCGATGATTTTAAGCTTTGTTTGCCCGGCATAAAATTGGTTTTCAGATCTAGGCTTAAAGAAATCATTAAAATTTGTGATTGGATGACTTTTTTCCCCTTTATATATCGACGATACACAATACATTGCATTTGTAATCATTCGCAATGTATCTACCGTTTAATTTTCTTTACTTCTGCTCCACTGTAGTCAATACAAAAACCGATAAACCATAACACCATCGTTATTAATTGAACATGTAAATAATGCTACAGACAATTTTAAGGTGAATACATTTTGTAAAAAAAGCTGTGGACAGACTTAAACAAAACCAGTACGAAAAAACAACTGTTAGGCATGTTACTGGCCACAAATAGATATACACATGGAGACTATCAAACAACTCGCGTAAATGTACATATATTTATGTAAGTAAATTAGTGTGCATAATCTCATATTCCATTGCGTGTTATATCCGCTTCCGTTGAATACTATTCGTTATTTTTGCACCATTGTTGCGTGTGGAATGTTAAAAATATTGTAAAATTTAATTGTTTTGTGGTTATTGATCATTGTGGTGCAATTATGTAGAAATAGACATCAATTGCAATGAGTTGTCATATATGTGTCTTGTTTCCCACTAATGTTATTTAAAGCTGATTTAGAAATCAAAATGAGAAAATTTAAGATTTTAATTTATTTTTCAAACATTAATTGTGCTTTTAAATGTAGAAAAGTTTTGTTTGTGTTACGTTAATACCGCGACTGAAATATGTCGCCAGACTTATAACTTCTCTTCTATTTTTGCCTTTTAGTGAAACTACTCGTTCTTTTTTAAGACCAGCTTTCAACATTCTCTGTAGTGCACAGTACCAAGAAGTGTCTCCTGTGTGTAGGTCTGACCTGTTTATTTATTACATCTGTTTATTTATTGCGACACACATATGAGCCCATCAGCGCAAAAGTGGTGCAACCCACAATTTTTATTTGTTGATGTCCTGGTGTTATATACATTCCTTAAATGTATGTAACACCAGAACAGCAACAAACAAAAAATATGGGTTACGCCACTTTTGCGCTGATGGCCTCATATATATAGTGGTTCGGAATTGCTTAGCGATATGTCGAAATCCAGCCTCCCATAACACTACCACTTGAGGGCCTGCAGCAGGGATAAAGATTCATTCGAAATACTGATTACCATATCTTTCTATTGTAGAGTCACGAAACTCGTTCTTATATGGGATAAAATGTATTTATTTAAGAAATTTACTATGGGACATATTGTCATAATTTTATTTTAAATGAAATTTAAATTTAAATTAAGTAAATAAGTAAATTTTAAATGAAATTTATTTGCTGATGGTTAAGCATTGTCTATATGGTTTTTGAAAGTCTCTACATATGATAAGGGTCTTGTAACTGTTCAAAAAAGGCGTTAAAGTCTACTGAGGATTTGGTAAAACACCAATGAAATGCATATAGACAATACTTAACCATCAGCAAATAAATTTCATTTAAAATTTATTTATTTACTTAATTTAATTATCCATTTCCTGTACAACATCAATACTCTTATATTTAAAATACAAGAAACCATGGTTTAATGATTACGTTAACATAAAGCAATTTATAGATATAATAAGTAAACCAAAGCACTATGGCCGGAAATCGCAAAGTTGCGTCAAAAAATATTTCCCGAGAAGGCGGCGCCAGTCACTAAAATTGGATGCAGACTTCCACTGCTATAATATAGAATTAAAAAAATTGGCTTGTTCACATCCGTTTTTGCAGTGGCACACATAAAGTCAATCGGCATGAGAAATCGTGTAAGCCTTACGGTTATGGTATAAAATATGCTTAATACTTTTATATAAAACACAACGACAAATATTTTTGTAAAACATTATAACGCTCTAGTTCTAGGCTGTATGCTTCTTTTTTTCCCTTTCTTAAAAAACGGAGAAAAAGCGGTAATATATCGGGCTAAAATATTTCACAAAAGTATTTGCCATAAAATTCTACAGTAGGTCTTTAGGGATACTCAAGCTCCAAACTTAACCAGAACGCCAGATATCATTCAAAACTTAAACTGTGTTTAAGGGTTAATTTCGTATTTATTCACTAGTAGTACTCGTCGTAGCAAATCTTGTAATACGTAAGTTTAAGGTATAAGATGTGTTCAGTTATTTCATGTAAAACTTCACGAGGAACATTTTTGTAAAATATTTTAGCCTACTATATTGCCGCTGAGGGTGAGTTTTTTCCCTTTTTTAGAGAGAACGAAAAACGACGAATAGCTAGAGGGTTAAAATATTTTACAAAAATTTTATTTGCAATGTTTACATAAAAACGCAGAAAACATTTTATACCTTAAATGTTAGGATTACAAGATTTCACATGCCGACTCCACTCTAACTATGTGCAAAATTTTACAATTTTAGAGTCTTGCATCGTGAAGTAATGGCAACCATATGCAGATATGATCTGACATAATCGTAATGACGATCTCATGGAATTTATAGAACGACTGGAAGGACTCGCGGAATGTTATTTATTCGATCGCAGCCGACTGCTCTTTTCATTATTAGAGATACTAAGGACGGCCGATCATTATAATGGTATCGGGTAAAACGACAACAGCTCCACACGTGGGAAGTGTTAAAGGATGAAGCCACCCGATTTTTCCTACCGAAGCAACATTTGGCCTATCGGCAAAAAAAGATCTATCATCGTAAACAGGGATTGAAGGAAAGAGCAAAAGAGTATGTGATGGCCTTTCAAAGTCTCGTTCGGAAACATCATAAATTACGGAAATCTGATCATACAGATCGCATATATGATGGAATTCGCTGCGAATACAAGTTGTACGTTCGCTGTTGCGATTTCCGATCCGTCTGATGGAACTAACCGAAGATTACGAGCTGCTGCGAAAAGAGGAGGCGAAGCAAAGTAGAGCACAACCAAACCATTGCATACGAGCCAACGAGCGGCGTTTAAGATGCTGGGCTTGCAAATAAATCGGTCATGCCAAACAGTTACAACATCATTTCGCTCCCCGCACCTCACGAATAACAATACTAATAACTAAACTAGTGTGCATTCATGTTTGATGATGAATATAGCTTTTTTAACATTGAATTTTCTATTTGATTAATTTGCAAAAAAAACCGTTTACAATACGCGTGACCGTTAGAATAATAAATTTGATGAGAATTAACCTAATAGAAGTTGGTTAAATTACATTCAAATGTATGTACTTACATGGCTATAATAGTTTAAATGGTTTGCCTTTTTTATGAGCTTTAAACACCATAATATTTTTTTAGTTTTTAGTTTTCCAAGTTTAATACTGTGCCAATAAAAGGTGATTGGTCGAATAAAAAAATAAAATAAAAAATAAATACGCAATAAACTTCAGAAAAGTGTAAGCTTTAAAATGATAAAAGGAAAGTTTTAAAAATCGCAAATTTAAAAATTTTGTTGTTGCCAAGAACTCCAATTATACCTGCCCCAACGTGCAATGCCGAATAGAAAATTATTAAAAAATTAAAATTTTAATTAAAAAATATTTTTTTGTGGGAAATTTTCGAATTACAATTAATTTTAATTTTGTAACGTGCTTTTTCCCAAATTAATATTTTACTTTTTAAGTAAAATATTAAAGTTGTATTAAAATGCATTGAAATTGATTATGGAGGAGCATTAGCTAGTTTCTATGAGAATTTCAGTGGGGCTAATGAAAATCATCAGGGAACCTTTACCATAAATCTTATTATTTCATATATATTTTTTCTCCAGAATTGGTGGTCTGGAATGCATCCAGTACGATTCAGTATGGGTGTTAGCTTACTCATAAGTAGATTTTTAAATAGTTTTGACATGTTAGACAACAGGCTTATATGCCTATAGGACTCTACCTTCGTATGATCTTTGCCTGGCTTAGGTATCATGGTAATCAGTGAAACCTTCCATTCTGCGGGATAGTATTTGAGGCGCAAAATACTGTTAAAAATATATAGAATTATCCGTTTTGCAGTATATGGTAGCTCTAAGAGCATTTTATTGCTTATTTTATCAGCGCATGGAGCTTTTTTCGAGTTTAAGCCCGCAATACAGTGTTCAATCTCACAAATATTGAACCTCAAAGTAACATCTGGTATAGCGAGGACTGGTGGCAGCTCAACTATAGTATCAGACGTATTTGGAGTAAATACTTTCTGCAAGTGGCTTACAAACAGAGTACCTTTTTCAGCGTCAGTTCTTGTCCAGTCTCCATTCGAAGCTCGCAATGGAGTCTTATATATCACTGGTCTTTTGAGGCCACGGGCTGCTCTCCATAGCGAATAGTCTGCTTGAGGTGTTGCGTCGAGCCCATTCAGAAATTTTTGAAGAGAAGCGGTTTTTTGATATTCTAGTAGAGTTTTCAGCTCTTTATTACATTCCTGCAGCCTAGATTTTAGCTTTGTGGATCTGTAGCGTTGCCATTCTCTACGAACTCTTCTTTTTTCGGATAAAAGCCGTTCTACATCTGCTGAATAAATTTTATTATATCTCACGTGGAGATTTGTAGTAGTAGCATTTAGAGCAGCTTGCTTAAGGTTTGTCTCAAAAATTCTAATAGAGTCATCTATGTCAGCAGGCGTTTTTAACGGAATATTTTCCGTACAGTGAGCACTCAAATATTTTTTGTATTTCAACCAATTTATACGTGTGGTTGTCATCGTTAAATCACAAGTGGCTGAAGAAGTTGTATGTGAATATATAGTGACAATAGTTGGTGAGTGATCTGAAGATAAATCTAAAGATGCTTCAACTTGGAGCATTTCGCTGGGCACACACTTTACCACTCCAAAATCAATAACATCAGGTATTTTTCGGCGATCTGTTGGCCAGTAAGTTGGCTGCCCACTTGAAATAACATTTAAACGCATTTTTGAAATTGTTTCAAACAAAACGCGACCCTTTGGCGTGATGAGGCGAGATTCCCAGAACGTGTGCTTAGCGTTGTAATCACCTGCGGCCAAAAAGCGTTGGCTTAGTAAATTAAAAAATCTACTATATTGATTTTCTGTAATTGAGTACCTAGGAGGAGAGTAAATTGATGAAATCACCAGGTTTTGATGAAAAGCTTCAATGCAGATGTTAGTTGCTTGAAGATATTCTTCAAAATGATCACTCATTAAGTAGCGTTTTAATCGCGATTTTGTTAGTATACCCGATCAGCCACAAGCACTACGTTGGGGGTCCTTTGTCCTCAATCATATACACGTCTGTTCGGCCAAAATCAATTGCCCGATATATAGATACACATGACGGTCTGCGTAGCTCTTCTGTTCGACCTATATAAGGTCGCAAGCCTAAACAGGCAGCCAGGACCAAACGCTCCCACCTCCCAAGCTTTTCCATTTTGGATGAAGATATTCCAAACCAAATCGGAAAGGCGTAGGAAACGAGAGGAAGTATAATCTGGCTATAAATCAAAAGTCGCACCTTCATGCTTAAACCACCCCTGCGTTTTAATATGCCCTAATAGCCAGAATATACACGCTTAGCCCTCACTAGAACGCTTTCAACCCGAACCCTAAGCAAGCGGTCATTCAGAAAGCTAGTAATCATACGGCAAGCGTTATTTCTAAATTCCATAGTCATCAGCTTATAGATTAAGTCATAATGCCAAACCGTATCAAAGGCCTTGGCAAAATCTAAACTTACAACCAATATCGGGCATTTCCTATTCAGCCCCCTGGCTACATAGTCCTTCAGTACCGTCAGTGCGTGCGTTATTGAAAGTCCTCCCCTAAAACCAAATTGAAAGTCTCTCAAAATGTCCCTGTCAATAATTAAATCTCATTAAAAAACTAAAGATATTATGTCAAGCATATAATCATGAACTCTATTTTAGTCGAACGGAACAACGTTTACGGATTTAGTGTCGCAATAAACGCCCTTATACCCTATTTGAACATAATCCTTTGAAAAGCTTTGATCAAAAGACTTCGTCTAAGTACCATATTACTTGCATACCACAACCGGTTTAGTTATTTTCAACTCTAATTGCAATTGAAAATAAATGTAAAAAGCAACAGCGGCTACAAATTGTTTTCTCAAAATATAATGAGCTGTGACAGCAACATGTATTTTAGCGCGCTGACTCACATATTTTTACTTAAAATGTTTTTTTGGGGGAATTATTGAATTACAATTAATTTTAATTTTGTAACAATTAATTTCAATGGATTTTAATAAAACTGTAATACTGTACTTAAATAGTAAAATATTAATTTGGGAAAAAACATGTTACAAAATTAAAAATAAATTAACTGCCTGTCCAACGATGTCGACAAGTCGATGTCGTTCTCCTATTTATATTGACAACAAAAACAAATTAAATTTTTTTGTTATTGTTTTCAATATAAATAAGAGAACGATATCGACTTGTCGACATCGTGGGATAGGCCCTAAATTTCAATTATTTGTAGCTAACTTCAAATTTCACACAATTAAATGTTTACGCTCTGATGGCATTAAATTTATCTCATCTAGATTTCTGGGAAATGCCATCTGTCTGATATCTTATCGGAGAGCTCCTAAAGTTGCCTCCAGATGGCTCATAAGAGGCTTTTCTGATACCATTATGTCATGTTCATGACAACTATTTCGGATATCAGATCAGAAAAATGTCATCTTTAAGAACTCTGTATGACATCTTTTTGCCGAAGGGGAAAGTAAAATTGTAAGATTATGTAATGAAAGCAAAGTAAAACCTTATCAAAGTTTACATATAAATATTGTCACATAAAATGCAAAAAGCCCTATATAACATTTTAAAAGTTTTACATGGGAAACATAAAACTTATTTAAATAAAAAATATATTGACAATAAGTGAAATATTTGGACTATAAGTATTAGAGGGCCGCAAAATTTATATAGTTTTGTATAATTTTGCACTAATTATCCACATATTTCTCATTTAAATTAGTTTTATGTTATGATTATCCTGAAAAGATTTTAAAATGTTAGATAGGGCTTTTTGCTTTTTTTGTGACGATATATATAACGAAAGTTTTCAACTAGATGCTAACGCATTTTAATCCATACAAATAAATACGTGTTCATATCCTCACAGCTCAAATATTATTGTTCTATTGCTACACTCTACAACATTACTTCAAATTAACAATCATATATTATCTAAATTTGTGTTGAAAATTTCTCCTTGTCTAAAATTACATCAATTTTGTACTTATTTTATTAGAGAAAACACCTTTCAAAATAAATATATTTAGTCCAAGGGGAAAAAATGTAACAAAGTATAATACGGCTATGGCTGAATGGTAGATACGTCAGACTATCAGTCAGGAGGTCGCGGTTAAAGCCTGCACGCAGCCAATCGCTTTTTTTTAGTAAAAACATTTTGTTTAAAAATAATGCGTATGTAATTTTAGGTTGAAAGTAGTCAGTAAAGTGTTGCCTACTATTATCGACGTAATTTTCAACAAAAGTGTTTTAGAGTGTATATTCCGCAGTTTATATATGCATCAGCATGTAAGCTGAATTACATTTTTTGTTCAGGCTTTAGCTAACATACATATTTATCTCTGCAGAAGTTTTTACTAAATACACACACAAACAAGCAAATTTTATATTAAAAAAAATACATACCCTGCAAATAATATTGTGTTACGAGGTCCACAATAGCTGAATCGGGGGTAGTTAAAACATGGTGCTACATACACAAATAAGGAAGTAATAAAAACGCCACTGAGTTTTTGGAATCTACAATTAAAGGACAGTCAATGTAAGAAGTATATTATTAGGATATTCAATTGAGTTTAATTTGATGAACTCATAAATAATTGCTTTAAGAGGGTCAGAATATCAGATCAACACACTATAATACTGCAGAAATTAAAAAAAATAAGTTAAGTAAACAGCTACTAAACGTTATTTGTTTCATTAATGAAATTTGGCTTAACATGGAAATAAGCATTTTTTTTAAATCACTCCTTATTTTAGATCAAGCCACTTTTCAAACAAAACAAACTAAACTAAACTAAGATCGATCTATCCATATGGGAGCTACGGAGGTACCGACACACAGACTTAAGAGGATAGAAATGAGGTGATAAGTTCTAAACGGCTGGACCGATTTGCTTCAAACATAGGTAAGAACACTCGATCAAGTACCTTTCAAACACATAAAACTAAATCAAAATTGGTACAGCCATTTGCACTCTACGAGGAAACAGACAGGCACACAGATGCACAGTACAGACTTATAGCACCCCTCTTTTTTGATTGGTGGTTAAAAATACTTGGATTTCATGAATAATTTTAGAAATAAAGGGATTGGTGCTTTTTTCTATAAATGCAAATATTTTTTTTTGCAATAACTTACTTAGCCCTTAAGGGCTAGAAACTCGATCATAAAATATTCACTGACTTCAGGTATAATATTATTTACAAATTTCATTATACAATTTAAATATTGGTAATTACATTCCTTTTTTTTTTGCAAAAAGAGCTTATTTAACAAATTATCCGCACAAATTAATTTTTATTAGACTTTTGTATCAATTTTTTATTTTTTGTTTGTAACTTTCAAAACTTTTTTCACAACTGACGATTAATTCAATTGAGTTAAAAAAATATTTTTTCACCTTCTACTTAAAATAAAATATTATTAGAGTTTATATTTTATTCGGTTAGGAAATTCAATAAAGTTGTCCGTTTCCTTTTCTTTTATTGCAACAGAGTTTCAGTACAGTTGTAGAAGATTAGTTAGCTGCAATAACCGAATATTTATTTTTAAGTTAAATATTGTTTAGAAGCATAGTTTTTTTATTTCAAAAACCAATATTCAGTAACGTAATTTTATAGTTTATATATAATTCGGTTGTGACTGACAACAAGTTAAAATAGTTATTAGAAATGAAGGAATCGGTTAAATTTTCTAATAGCAGTATTGTGAGAATCCTATTTCTATCGTAATTATGTTTTTAGGTTTATAAATATGAAAAAATTGTATAATTAATTGACAATTGATAGCAAATGTGGAACATTGGAATAAACAATTAAGTATTTGTTGTTCCAATAGATTTTTATCCAATCTGTTCTCTCTGTGTAGTTTCTTGGAATATTAATCGTGCCCAACTCTTTCTGAATATAACGTTACGAACTTTAGCCTAATAATCAATTTTGCACAAACAGACAACCACCTTTTAAGTCAACATGTCGCACTAGTTCCTCTAAAGAGCGTCAAATCAAAATATACAAATTTTCAGCACAGGCAAAGTACTGTTTTTTTTTTCTACTACTATATCACAAAGAGGAATGCAACTGCACTTTTTGGCGAAATAGTAAGAAATATGATGTAAGATTTTTTCAGTGTGTTTGATATGACCACTGTATATTGGTGTCTTGAGTTGACCCTTTTCAGAGGAAACTAATTTTTGTCGGTTAAACTTATAAGTCAACAATAGCTGATTGGGTAAAGTATTTGTCTTCAAACCTGAACGAGCACAGGTTCGCATCCCAGCTGGGTAACAAAAAAAATAATAATAAAAATCATAAATAATATTGCCTTAATTTGTAATAAATTTTTCTGACTTATAACAGATTAATAAAACAAATTTTAATACAAAAATTAGTTTTATAAGTCTTTTGTTAATCAATATATTTTTTGGAATTAGGTTGTATATGAGTATTTCCATTTATCCGTGTGGGACCATTTTACACATATTTTTTATTATAATTCAAGAATATAAAATTTTTACTTAAAAAAACTTTGCGGCTCGTTAGGACATTAAGCTTAAAGTCGTTGAATAACGGGGAGACACTGATAGAACACGATTTCTGCTCAGAATGGTCGTCAGAAAGCTCCAACGGGTATGACCGTACAAATCTTAGTTTTAAAGAATTATGACTTTTAGTATAAATTCTGTAAAATTTTGACTATAAGGTACAAAATAGTTTTGGTATATATATATCTGTTCAAAGTGTTTTTAATTGTATTGCGTGTTTACTGTTTGACATAAAATAATTTTTCTTATAAAAAACCATTTTTAAAATGAGATGGGTGTGACCGACGGGTGTGACCTAGTACGAAAATTTAAAAAATTTTGAAGGAACAAAACATTTTATTGATTTAATTAATATAAATAATATAAAGATAAGCTCATAAGAAAATAATAAGACATTAAATTATTGGCTATCCGTTCTATTATAGACAGCAGAATACTATAGCTGAATATTTTTTTTAGATTCAATAAAAAGCAAAAAAAGTATGTTCTTTTCAGAGATTAATAACGAGAAAGGAAATAAAAGAAAATCTGAAATAAAGAGGGAGAGCAAAATGTTTCTGGCATGATCATTTAAAGTGCCTCAAATTGATTAAAAATATTAAATAGTGTATATTTTATATTTTCTATGATTGTCATTCTCTAAAAAAACATCAATTGAAAGGTTTTTATTAAACATGAGAAAATTATTTTTTCCTTGCATAGGGCCGTTTTACGTGGAATCACTCATATATGTAATGTGTATAATTTTTTTTTAAAGTTTAGCTTATTTATTTGAATATTTATTTTTTAGGTTCAAGCAAGCCAAATAATAACTAGTTAATTTCTGTTACAATGTAAATACTTTTATAAGGGGTACGTACCCCTTGTTTTTTGGACTTCGCAAATAAAACTAAGTACTTATCGAGTTAAATTGTAAGTAAGTCAATTGTAAGCAAATTTTTGCTGGGTATAGACCACCTAAATGTATTTACATTGTCACAGTAATTAACTAGTTATTATTTGGCTTACTTGAAGCTAAGAAATAAGTAGTCAAATAAACAAATTAAAATTAAAAAAAGTTTTTTATACACATTATATTTTATTTATATTTTTTCACACTTTGTTTTTTTTTGACCTAACTGGAATAAAAACCTGTGGTCGTTCAGATTTGAAGAGAAGTACTTGACTCACTCAGCTATTGTTGACTTATAAGTTTAAGCGACAAAAATTCGTTTTCATATATAAACTCATATTGACTTAAAATTCTATTAATACTTAACAACAAATTGTAACTACTTCCAGGTAATGCGAATAATGTATACTAATTATTACAGATGTGCAAATGTGGTGAATTTTTCGTGTCACGCATGATCGTGATTAAATTAAAAAATAATCACGCGCGAACATGATTTAAAAATAAATACCGAGCGTGATTTTAAAAATTTTATTTTCAAGCACTCGCGAAATTACATTTCGTGGCTTGCTGAAAAAATTTTCCTTTTTTGTTTTAGCATTTTTTATTTTATTTGCGAGTTTTATACGACATTTCTAATAAATTTGTAATTTTGGATCCGACTTTTCTCCAACATTAATACGAAAGGACATAACAGCTATGAGTTAAATCGGAAAATTATCTGATTATTTGTCAGACATTATTCAGACATGTTAGAGTTTTCTTAGAAAATTCTTCAGAATTCTTAGAGAATTCTCTCAGACATTTCGGCAAAGTTTTTAGAATTTCCTCAGATAGAGAAGTTCTTTTTCTTTCCAACCACTTTTCGAATACGAATTCTGCATCTTGTGCAGACTTTATAATCGACTTCGGACCGAAATCTGTCAGAAAAATGTTTTCTGGGTAAGCATATGGTCATATAAAACGTAAAACAATTTTAAAATTTTACAGGAGAGGGAAAACAGTTTATGAAATAATACATGTTATAGTGGCTACCAGAGTTGTGGAAAATGCGTATTTGAAATAAATAAATTCCAAATACAAATGGTTTTTTATTTTATATTTCAAATTAAAAATACAAAATAGTTTTTAAAAATTTTTTGTAAATTCTCAAATGGTTTTTAAAAGTTTGTACATAAGATAAAGGGTTTGTAACTGTTTAAAATTGTGTTTGAAGTCTACTTATGAGTTGGTAAAGCACTAACGCAATGCTGCATATAGACAATTGCTTAAACTCCAGCAAATAAATTTCATTTAAAATAGTTTTTAAACAAGTATTTGAAATAGAAAATACAAAATACAAATTTTCAAAATACCTATTTTCAAAATACATTTTCTTTTATAATTCTTTAAAATATTTGCTTAATTTAATACAATATATGTTGTGATCGCTAATCAATTTTAGAGTTTGTTTACAATTTTGCAATTTCTCGCGATTTCTTGCAATGTTTGCGATACAAGCGTTTTTTTTGCAATTTTTCATCGTCTTTACAGCTTTAGCGATTTTTCATCATATTAGATTTTGCTATCATGACGCTGTTAGCCAGATTTCGCGAATTTATGCCATTTTCGCGTTTTTACCAAACATTTAGCATTCCGTACAGTTTTAGCAACTTTTTATCAATATAATGGACTTTTTAAAATTTTGCAATTTATCGAAAATTTTCGCCATTTCCGCGACAGAAGTATTTTTTCCAAGGTTTTGGGCTATATTAAAATTTTAGTGATTTTAAATCAATATTACACTTTGAAATCTTACCAATTTTAGCAAGATTTAGCGAATTTTCGTCATTTTCTCTATTTTGTCCAGGTTTTTGGCATTCCTTACAGTTTTAGCGAGCTTTATTCAGTTTTAGGGCTTCTTTCTAATTTTGCAATTTTTTTTGCATATTTTCGCCACTTCCGCAATAGGCGTGATTTTTTTATATTACTTTTTCTTTATACAGCTCGAGCGACTTTTAATAAATTTCTGTACTTGACATCGATTTATGCTATATTTGTGGAATTTTAGTCATTTTTGCAAAATAATCAAAAGACTGTGCAAGAAGACAAAGCTGAGATTTAAAATTGGTTGTTCTATTGTTTACTAGTACTTTAATATCACTTTTCACTTTGTTATTTTTCTTCGCACCACATAAAAAAGAATTTTGTATTTTACAAATGTAAAATATGTATTTTGAAATGTTTCAAAAAAATATAAAATACTCTTGAGGCAAAGTATTTCAAATAGAAAATAAAAATGGTATTTTGTATTTTATATTTGTATTTCAAATAAAAGTATTTCCAATAATTCTCATCTCTGGTGGCTACAATGTTTTCTTTTTGATTATAATGTCGCCGAGCCTGATAGTAGAAGCTTAAAAATTTGTAGTGACTTGAGCTTTGATATAGTATACAATAATTGATTAAAATCCCGATTATGAAATTTTTGTCACTTACATGGTTTTACGTTTCATGTGTCTACAAAAAAAGAAACCCAGTCAACATTTTTTGCCGACATGTCTGACATCAGGAATAATATTTTTGTAAACTGAGTGGCTCTTGAATATAAAGCTGAAGACAACCCAGCACACACAACGTTAAGATGTTTGAAATACGATATATCGGTTATTTATTGAAACAACGGACGCAAAGATTTTCTTCTGTATGGTACTTCGCACCACTAAAGAGTTTTGTGTAATACGAATTTTTACGAAATATTTTTAAAAACATGAACTCATAACATAAACATAAACTCATTTTTGAAGTTTTATAACTTTCGTATTTCATAATTGATTGCTTATAAATATACACCAAATGAAAGCTTGGAAGTTTTCATATAGTTAAAATAAAATACTCGATTGACTTCAGTTGTAGCGGCGAATCTTTGAGATAACGGTGTTTTTACGGAAAACGTCAGGTTAAAAATATTTTAAATTTCATTTCACTCATAATGGGTTAATGTGCAAATAAGGAGTTTATGTCGGATTTTAAATTCGGTTTTTAAATTCAAAACATGGTGTGTGCTCGTAAAAAATATTAAATTCGTTAGGAAATGTATCAAGCGTTACGGTAAAAAATTCTTAAATTTCATTTATCTATAAATTTTAGAAACGATATAGAGAGCACTATCAGTATAAGAAGTTTCTAACTTGCTTTCAAAAAATTGTGATTCTATCTCACTGTGGGTTGTTATATTTTCGAAAAACTTACGTATTTTGGTACGAATTTTTATTTAAAAATAGCATAACTTTTAACATTGTCGGTTGATTTGATTAAAATTGGAATTATTTAGAATTAGACTCCTTTTTGCTCCTGTATAAATCTTTTTAAATAATTATTTTAAAAGATACTAATTTTTTACTTTTCCATATGACTACGGTGACCATTTTTGGGAAAGGAAAATACAGGACAAATACAAAATAATGTTAAAAATGAAAAGAAAAACAGAAAAAATAATCATATAATATATTTATTATTATTATTATAAAATTAAGTAACAACAAAAACAAGTCTTCTTGACTAGAATAAAAAGTTAAATAAAAAGTTTTTATAATATTATAATTTAAAAAACTAAATTTGGTTGTATAAACAGTCTTCTTGAATAAGGCTAACAAAAAAAAAAATAGAAAAAAACTACATAAATGTTAAATTTAGTTATGATATTTTTCCACAGAATGGATTTTTTTAAAACATTTGGATTGTTAATTAAAAATCCTTTAAATTCTGAGCAATTCATTTTAAAATTGCATTTTGTAATTAATGATGATCTTAAAGTATTTACTTTTAATTGCGATTTTTCGGTGGTCCACATATTATTCATTATTGAAAACACTCTCTCGGTAGCAGCATTTGAAGCTGGTAGACATAGACAAAATTCAACAAGCATCAATATATTTTTATATGCAACCACATTTGTCTTAAAGTGATTAAAAATTTCAATCCATCTTTCATCTACTGATATAGTTTTTACCCTCCAGTCTTCTATTTTTTCATTATTTGCAAAATTTTTCACGCAGCTCACTTCATCAAATAAATCTTCATTATTTATTTTTAAATCATTTCTAAATTCATTTAAATAGGATAAAGTTTTTTCAATCTTGTCCCAAGATAACATATTTCGTAACAATATCCAGTCTAAAATTTCTACATCTCTAAAAGCTTTATCCCACTGATTTAGGTAATCAATGCATGTTTGGTAAAAATTTGTTATATGTTCTTTAGTTATTGTTTCATCAAAATCATTACTTTTCTGTAATTCGAGAATAATATTTTTGACGGTAAGGGGTAAAAACAGTTCCTTTTTCCGTTCGACCAATTTAACTTTTAAATCTTTTAAAATAGTTGAAGCCTCAGGCATTGAAATATTTTGTGATTCTACATTAAGAATAGCTTTATGAAATGTTGAAGCTTGGCTATATGCAAAAGATAACCATAATTCAGCACAAGGATTCATAAAAAAATTTCGTAATATTGTCGGACATTTTGGTTGAGACATAAAATATAATTTTAAAGCTTCAAATAGTTTTATGATTCTTTCCAAAGCAGGCATTAAAGTTAACCATCGAGTTTTGCTATGTCCTAGTAACTTTTTATATTCTATTTCAATATCTTCACATATTTCTTTGAAATTTTCAATTCTAACTGTATAAATATAAAAAATAAATAAATTTTGACAATAATAACTTCAATATCAATAGGTAAGCATTCTGCTGCAGTTTGTATGCAGTTGTTCAAAATATGTGCAGCGCAATATACACCTATCAGTTTTTGGCCAATGAAGTTTTGCATTTTGTGAAAGATATTATTCTGACCTTTTCTGGCTGCACCACCAAAATTACAATTTGTGCTGTCTCCACAAAACGCTATCATTTTACTAATTATTTCATTTTTTTCAAGAGTCTCTTGCACATATTTTGAAATAATATCTGCAGTTTCTCCAATAAGGTCTTTAACATCCAAAATCTTAATCTGAATTCCTTTATTCGGCAGAAAGTATCGAATTAATATTGGACAAATTTTAACATTTTTGTGATTCGAACAATCTAAATATTTATGATACATTGAACGTTTGACAAATCTGCTTTGATTGTATTTAATGACATTGGTGTAAAAATATTGTTAACAATGGATTCACATTTTGTTCTAGCACAAGAATATTTTTCATTGAAACACGATTGGATCAGTTTTGATGTGCAATCGTTAAACCGAAATGAAAAATTGTGCCAAACACTGTGAAATGTCCAAGTACCTTCTACAATAGCCAGGTCCTTTTCTTTATCATTGAATGTATTACTTCTTAAAAAATTCGTTAAAACTTTACTTGATGATTTGGCTAAATCTGCTCTTTTATGCTTTTGTGTTTGCAAACGCTGTTTAATATCAGTACGTCCACTATTTGCTATAGAAAAATGTGCCAAGCATTTTTCACATCTCACCTCATTGGAGCTACTTGTTGTTTTAATAAATGGAAACTCGCTTTTTAAGTCATCATTGAAATTACATTTTCTTTTTGTTGGAGCCATATCTCTAATAAAATTAATGCTATTTTAAATGTGAATTTAAATAAATAAATAAATTACTAACCACAAATCATTCACATTGTTATTTTAACAAGTTGACATTGACAATTCAATTTCAAGCTGACAATTCACAATGTTGCCAGATTATAGGAAATTTCCCATATCCCAGTAAACAAATTTTTCACTTTTGGAAATGTAGGGAAAGTATACAGTTGGATTTTTATGATAATTTTATATTAATGTTCGTGCAATGTATATGCTAAAAAGAGGACATTTGCATATCAAATTAGGAAATAAGGGACATTGTACTGTGCTGTATTTACAAAAAAATCTCAAGGGACATCATGTTAAAAAACAGGACTGTCCTGTAAAATACAGGACGGATGGTCACCGTACATATGACCCCAAGTCAACTTTTAATTTCGTCCTGCGATTAAAAAAAATTTTAGAGAGAGCAGATATATAGTGCTTTAAAATCATACGCTCGCTTTTTGTGGTGTATTTTTCTTCGTAAAAATCATTCCCAGAATAACGGTGAAAGAAAATGTAACTAACGCTCAATACACAGAAATTTTAAAAAATTAACAAATATTATTTTTATTAGGATAAATTGAATGAGGCAAAATTTATAACATAAATCCTTCTCATATTTTTATTAATTAAAATTCTCATATTTTTATTAATTAAATTGGTGAAGTTAAGCGACAAGTGCTTGTAAATAGTATATGTAATCATTAAAACACGAACACTTAAGTGCTTCTTCAAGTAAAAACATAGAGTATATGAGGCTTCTCCGATGTATGCTGGATTATATGGTCCAGCCCTAGAACATCGTAATGTTAAATCGACTATGTTTTCACCATATATTTTGGGTTACCTTTCGATTAGTGCGAGTCCTCTATGGAGTATACTTTACATGAGTACATGAACTAGTCGCGTTATCTGCAGGGTTTAACTAGAAATAAACATGAGGCAATCAATCACTCAGTCATAAATGTACGGCCCATTAGATTGTTGAGTAAGACACAGAAAACTATTAAAACTTTCAATCAAATACTTGTAACAACTTACATTCAATATGGTGGTTTTGTTGAAGTGTAAGTTTGGCTGTAGCATTAACATAAACTTCTATTTTTATGAGCGTAAAAATTGGTGACTCAAATTGAATTTAAAATTATTGCAACATATTTTGAGCCTTTATTATTCTTCTAATTTGATTTTATTAAATTTAAATTAAAACCTAACTAGTTTTTATAAATTATTCCAAAAAAATTAAAGCTATTGTCATTCATAAAGGCATTATTTGCAAATATAATGAAAAGCAAAAATAATATAACAATAAAATTTAATAAACATTTGAAATTGTTATAAATTGTGTCAATGTAATTTATTTTATTCTAGGCCAAGATTACAACACATAATGGAGATTTTTGGGAAACAAATTGTTAAAACTATTGTAATAATAATAACAGCTTCTAATTCGATTTATCATACACTGAAAGGAAAACCTTCATCTAATTATTTTTTACATTACAATAATGCTTTTTTCATTGTTTTTTCAGCCAACGTAACGTTTCTTTCCTGGTATGAAAAGCGCTTCATTCATACATATAATAAAACTGAAAAAAGGGCGTGTCTGTACGTGAAATATTTTTTGAAAAATTTTATTGTGGCGTAAACAGTAATCGATGTAGAGAACAAAAAACCAAATTTTGGAATTTTTGTTTGTCTGTCTGTCTGTCTGTCTGTCTGTCCGAACACGCTTCACGCAAAAACTACTGAAGCGATTTTCATGAAATTTTGTATAAAAGTACTTTAGCGTACTGATTCAAACAAAGGGTACTTTTTACCGCAATAAAATATCTTATTTCTAAGTTAAAATAGAAAAAAAAACTAAAATGTACCCAATTATACTAATATAAATGTTGTTGCAAATTAGAAACATGTTTTTGTTTTTTAACGGTGGTAGCATTTTTTTTGTATAACGGGAACTTTAAAAAATGTGTAAAAACATTATATTAATATTTTACAGACACCTTATATTCATAAAGCGATCTTTAAGCGCGCGAAGGAGGAGGGCACATCTAGTTAATAATAAAAATGTCATCATTAATTGCAAAAAATCATGCTGTCAATTAATAACTTAATTGATATAATTAAATATTTAATTATTAGTATCAACACATGATGCCAATAACAATTTAATCAAGAAGAAAACATTTGTTTTTTATGACATATACAAACTGGAGATTGATTTTTGTATATACGTTTGTTTCTTTTTTCTATGTACACACATTTTCTATTCCTGTGTACATATATACAAGTGTACATGCACACAAATGATAGCGAATGTGTACAACAACAAGAACTTCAACGAGATGTAGCCAAATCATTCAATGCTATATACATACATACACAGAGAAAACAGATTCGTTGGGGCAACCGAATTTGTTGCCAATCGAATTTTGTCGGTTCCGTGTACTATCGTACAATTCTATTGCAATAACTGAAAGAATTCGATTCATGCTACTGAATATATTAAACCAAATTTTTCTTACTACTTATTGTGAATAAAATTCAAAATTATTATTCTTAATTGTGAATTTATTTTAGTAAAGGCACAAGCCAAACAAAGTCTACAATCAAAAATCACATAATATATACATGCATATGTAGAAACATGCATACAAATAAATTAAACACGTAACAATCCTTCAACCTTTTCTTTTTGGTTATCTTGAAGATATTTTGCATCTGTATGTAGTAAATTCCAAAGTACCAGACTTGCGGTAAGAACTTTTAGGTTTAATGCACTCCATGGATTTCGGGCCAGAAAAAATGATTCTAAAAATGAGAATACATTTGAATGTAGGATTTTATTTTAAGAATACAATTCAGAGAAAGTTACATTTCCATACCGGTCCAATATTCTTCTCTCCTTTGTAATTTATTTCTTCCAAAACTTTATTTTTTTTAGAAATATTAATTTAAATTTGTATATTGTCAAAATATGTATGAAAATAATTATTCCTTTGTCGCAATAGAATTTTGCTATCATTGTAATCAGTTATTTAATTGTGGTATTTTAAACCTTATATAAAAATTAAACCAAATATTTTTCGATTACGACATTCCATATATTAGAAATCAGAACTTTTTAAGATGGTTTGGATTGGCTGCACCTACCAAAATTATTTATAAATGCCAAATTGGCTGATACAATTGAATTTATATTGTTAAGAATCTCTAATAACGAATAGGTATAGATTTTTAAAACTGATTATAAAAAATTAATTGTGTATTAAAATTTTTAGTAATGGGAATATCATTTCGGTCTATAGTATCAAATATTCACAATGGTAACAGATATTCAACCAATCTATTCTCTCTGTGTATGAATGTGTACCATGGCTTTATAAGTATACAGGCACTGTTGGGATATGACATTTTTGAAATTGTGCCATCGCAATGGTCAAATTGTACTATATGATCATCAATTGTACCGATTTTTCACACTCTAGTAAATATGCATTAATAAGAATTCATAACAAAAAATAGCTTTAACTACTTGAAAGATATTTAGCAGCGGGGTGTCATTTAAAACCAGTAAAGAAGTTCTCTTTTTCGATTACTATTCAATGGATTTGAAGTAATGCTCACAATATTGAACTGTTACAAATGTCATTTGTCCCATGGTTAGGTTAAAGTAGGAAGGTTAGCGCAGAAAACCCCTATTAACCATCCCTAAGCCACTTAATTCCCATGATTTCTTTCAGTTTGCACTTCGCGATATTATTAATGCTCTCATGAAAACGTCTCCTCAGAAATCTATGGCATTGCAACCTCGGGCAATGTCAGTTATTCCCTCCTATTATTAATGGCGCTGTCGCCGTCACATCAACACGACAGCAAAAATTGTCACTTGTATACTCGTTGTCGACAATAATTGATTGCTATTAATAATCTCTTTTTATTCTCTAAGGCTTCGAAAATTAATAGATTACGTTAATAGTAATAGTCAATTGTTGTTGTTGCCAAAGAGTACACAAGTGATAATTTTTGCTGTCTTGTTGAGGTGACGACGCCACGCCGCCTTTCATTATATTGGAAATATGGTTGCTGGTTTCTCTTCACCCTCAAACATCCTACAGAAATCTGGAGTGCCAGTTTTCCAAATGCTGGCCCTAACTCTGACCAAGCAGCGACCAATTAACGGGCCTATCAAGATACCTAGCACCTTCCTATTCATACCCAGTAGTAGTTCGGATCTTCCTAAGGCAAGCTTTAGCCATAAAGCGCTCGATAATTTAACCGATCTGTCACAAATTCCCTTATGTAACGCCGACCCTGTACTTACCAGTTCATTGGCAGTCTCATTTCCCTTAATATTGGAGAAACCCAAAATAGTCCGGCACTATATTTGCCCATAAGCAAGTTGAGGGCTCTCCTACAGTCACTAAATAGTTTCGATTTGAAACTGTGTCACTTCAAAGCATTTAGCACCACCTGACTGTCGACGTAGGAGCATACCTTATCGCCTTCAGCCACATTTCTGGCCACCAGGTCCGTGACCCTGAGGATTATCAGGATCTCAGCTTGGAAAGCGCTACATTCATTCGGAAGTCTAAAAGAACTACAAATGTCTGTCGCAAAAATATAGGTACCAACGCCCGTCTCTATTTGCCCCATAGTATACTTTCTACATTCTACTAATCTGGCACGGGCAGAGCTCAAACTAAGTAATTTTATTTCATTACTTGCGTAAAAGTAAACGCGTGCACTCCCTCATTTGCTTTGAGTTTCTAAAAACAATTTTACAAAATGGTATGTTTCTTTAATAAAGTACCCCTTACCCCTAAAGGTTAAACTGAATGCGCGCCCTTATACATAAAATAACTTTTAGAGTAGCTAAGAGAGTAAATATCTTTTCAGAGAATTGCGGAAGTAGAATAGCAGTTGTATTAATTATCTGGAAGTTGTTAATAATAACTTCCTGAGAGGTCGAAAACACATACATTCATCGTCACAAATGGTTCAAAAGTAGTTTCAATATTTTGCACTGGGAAGTAGGTAAACTTCTCTCCAAAAATGTCGATGGTCAAACGTTGACAACGCAACATCGTAATCGTGACTAGCCGCACCTTTTATTGGTAATCGAATCTTTTATGCGCTCGACAATGATTAAAAATTGAACCCATTTCCCAGAAAAGGGTTTAAGCGATACTACATTTTTCTAACCTGGAATGAATTCAACTGTTTCAGTTTGCGATATACTCTAAACGAACTAAATTTAAAATATGAAATAAAAGGAGTTTATAAACTTGTTATTTGAAAGTTAGAAAATTGTACTAGAAATATGTTGAGTGTACCAGTATTGAGTGAACGATGGTACCAAAATTGGTACAATTGTACCACAAATCCCAACAGTGCTACAAGTGGCCACATAAAGCAAACAAATACTACAATACAACCAAAATTAGATAATGCTATTTGACAAGCAGAAACGTTTGAGACATAAGGTATATATAAAACTAACAGCAACAAATAATCGGCTTCCGCCACCTGTACTCCTATTATACCATATGTACCATTTACATATAAATAAAAGCAAAATATGTACTCAGTTTATTTTAACTTCTTGCCGGCTATTTGAAAACAATGTTTTGGCCGAGTGGTTAGTACGTTGGATTTCAAACCAGAAGGAGCTTAGTTCGACTACCAGAAACGATTAAAATAACAAACAGTATATAAAAATAAAAAAAATGAACAATAATAATTACGAAAACGAAATTAATAAGTATTAAATATAAGGTGCCCATTTGAAACAAACACATTTATCCACCTTTCTGTCCAATCCAAACCGCACATTCTAAAAATTTTTTAATTAAATATTTTAATTAAATTTTTAATTGTTAGTATTAAATAATTAATCAACAATTATTTTATTTAATTTGATATTAAAAATTTAATTGATATTAGCAATTCGTTAAGTGGTGCAAAATTAACTAATTTTTTAATTGACACAACGAATTTTTTAATTGAAATCAATTTTAGTTTTATATAAATAAACTTTTCGTTCATATATGCATATAACACAGTGCAACATGAAAACATATAACCATATACGGACACCACTACGTGATAAAAGACAAAAAAAAGACCAGTGTCTCCCAGTTTTGCCCATTTTTGATTTTACTTCACGTTAATAAATTTGTAGTTGTCATTCATAAGCCAACTCCTTTACTCTTTTAGCTATGTAACCATTCAAAATAAGTAGTGGAAATCAATATACATATATACAGTCTTTCGAATAAATAAGCATCCACTATTTCGTACAATACTAATTGAAACCTCTCTGTTGTGACAAAGTGCAAAAAATTTCAATAGCATTATTAAATAAAAATATAAAGTCATTGATGCATAAATTAATTTTTTATGCAAGTATCACTCAGCTATAAATAAATATAGGTAAATCAATGACAATATACTATATATGCATATAATTATGAAAAATATTATGGGGAGACGTATTTTAAATTATCACCTGTTATGCATGCGGATTTTATGTTTCAACGAAAAGCCGTATAATAAAATAAGAGGATAAAATATGCAAATGTGTGCTTTTAATCAATCGCAACCAGTTAACAATTTAAACCACATAAACTATTACAAACTATATGCATATTAAACATAATCGATTTAAATAAAATTTTTAATCGAATTCTATATTATGGCCTGATTATTACTTTATGGAAGAATGGATTTAAAGAATGGCATTCATATGTACATAACTAAGTTAAGCGTATTGATATATGGGATTAAAAGACCGCTTGCAATTATATTAAAATTATAAGAATAAATCATTTACGAAACAGGTGATGAAAAGTTTCAGCAGTTCTGGAATTTGATATTTTATTAAGATCCCGCAGTTCTGGTATTATATATTTCATCAAGGTTTTTGTTACAAATAACATAAAATTAAACATTTTCAAAACAAAAAAAGATCAAGTCAATCATCTTTCAAACAAAATAAACTAAATTAGAATCGGTCTAGCCGTTTGGGAGCTACGGTACCATAGACGCTCAGATCCAATATAGTACAGCTAGAAAAGTGTTGATAACTTCTAAACGGATAAATCTATTTTCTTCAATCATAGCTAAGAATACTCTTGATAAAGTCACCTTGCAAACAAAAGCAACTAAATCAAAATCGGTCAAGCTGTTTAGGTTCTTTAAGGGAAACGACACAGACACACACAGATACACACTACTAACTTATACCGTTCTTTTTTGGTCGGGTGCTAAAAATATAATAACTTTTAAAATCGGATTTTAAAACTAATATGTGTCTACTTTAGGATCGCTGTAGCGACATCGATGCTTAGCCTTAGCAGAGATTTAAAAAATATATTATGAACGTATAACGCCTCACCTATTGTTATGTCAAGCCTAACTTAAATCTGACAAGTACCCAGTAAAAATTTTGATGGCAAAGTAATGAGTTAAAATTCTAATAAACATATCCTTCACTACTTCTACTTTGGCATTTTAACCAATTACTTTAACATGATGATGTCATTGGAGGCAAGTACTTACCACATTTGATTACAAATAACAAGTTATAAATATCAATATTTAGAAGGCATTTAATACACAAAACACAACAAAAAATAAATGTCTCTGCCAAGCATTGAACTCATGTCGTTTTCAGTTATTGTGTTAATTTTTGCCAAGTGTTTTACTCACTATGCTACTGCAAAACTATTTCGTTACAGGCTTAACACTTGTTGTCACAAACATGAATACAATAAAAAAAAATCTTCCCCAGGGGTTGAACTGTTTATCGTCGGTATGATAAGCAGATACACTAATACTCTGCCAATAAGAGAATAAATGGCTTGTTTAATTACTAGTAAGTCATTTTACAACTACTGTAAAGTAATTCAGAGGGTATGTAGTTTGTGGTTAAAAAGTATGTTGTTCGGTAATGACAGCTCATTACCAAGTTTTTGCTAGGTAGTTAGCAAATTAAAGACTTATAACTACCCAGGCAGAAAAATATATTCGGTGCAACGTTGGCAAATCATTTTCTAGGTTTGGTTCAAACGTTGGCACGATATAAGACATTCAGTATTTAGTGCTTTGCCAACACAAAAATGATAACGTCGATCCACGCCTGGCCGATCGTTTTTCATGTCGATGGCCAATCATTATGGAAACTAAAAATTAATTTTGTTTAGTAAAACATTCCAACACTATAAATTTGTTTAGAAAAACATTTTCCAAGTACATCACTTTACAAAACTACAGTATTTGCTCAAAATGTCAATAAAGAAAAATAATATATTTTAACAATTCAACGTAACTGATCGAAAAAAGATTAGCCCACTACTGGATATCATTAATTTTGATCCCATAAAACACGTCGTTATTGATGAAATGCACATGCTTTGTCTCAGAATTAGTGAACAATTAATTCTGAAGTTAATTTTAAAGAATTCATTCTCTTATGTTTCACAAGAAAGTGTATCAACAGTTCAACAAAACCTAAACTAATAATATCTAAAAAATATTTTTACACAACTTTTCCATTGTTCGATTAATCAATTAATCGAAATTGAGGTTTTTTAAATTAATCGAACAATCGAGTAACACTTTTATTTCATTCGAGTTATACGAGTAATCTTTACTGCAAAAAATTATTCGAGTTAATCGGAAAATTTTTTAAATTACTCTGTTTGTTTTTAGCAAATTTTTGTGAATCGTTTTACCTAGCTGGTATACGAATCCGTGCTCGTTCAGATTTGTTTTTTTAACTTTTAATTTATTTATTGAATCTTCAATTGTAAATTGAACTAATAATAAGTATTCAAATCTTAAAACTAAAATTGTTAATAATTAGTCCAGCCACTGCTAGACAAAATATTAGGCTCAACGGTTGCTTCTTTAGATTTCTTGCATATCTCGTGTTCGGCTGAGAGCAATAGTGTCCCTTCTTCTCAGTCGAGTGGGCCCTCTAAAATTAATGATGCTGCAGGCTAAAGGATTTGGATGCGATTCGAGTTTTTTTTATATATGTTGTCATATATTTTGAAAACACAGTTTTTAGTACTGGAATATCAAGCTCATTATGGATGCGCTAATTTCTGGCATACGAAGCTGCCGCTGTAGTCAAACGCAGAATTTAATTTTATCGTCTTTGAATTTTCTCTATATTTGATGCAGAGGCAGTGCCCCATAACTGAATACCATAGAACAAATTAGTTTAAGTATTGTGTTGTATAGAAGAATTTTACAGTCTAGACTAAGTGTTGAATTTCTTCCTATTAGCCAATTAAGTTCAATTGCTTTCAATTTCATTTGGGCTAGCTTTGAATCTTTTCTTCGAACATTTTTTTAACTACATTCCCAAGCCTATGCGTTTGCTCGATAGTGTAATGTTGCCTTCTAAAGCCACACTGATGTTCTGGAATGTATCCACTCTCATTTAGTATGGGTGTCAACTTACTCATAAGCAGTTTCTCAAATAGTTTTGATGTATTTGACAATAAGCTTATGGGCCTATAAAATTCCACTTTTGTATGGTCTTTTCCAGACTTGGGTATCATGGTGATCAATGACATCTTCCATTCCGCAGGATAGTATTCTATTCGTAAGACTGCATTAAAAATGAATAGAATTATCCTTTTTGCTATACGGGTTAGCTCTAGGAGAATTTTGTTACTGATTTTTATCAGGAGCTGAGGGTTTCTTCGAATTTAAGTCGGCCATAGCATTTTCAATATCTCGAATGTTAAATCTCAAAGGAACGGCAGCTTCAGCGACAAATGTCGGTAGCTCAACTATATCAGATGGTTTTTTTTTGGAGTGAATACATTTTTCAAGTGGTTAACGAACAGTGTTCCTTTTTCAGCATCAGTTCTTCCCCAGTCCCCATTCGATCTTCGTAATGGAGGTCTACATATCACCGGCTTTTTCCGGCCTTTGGCTGGTCGTCATAGCAAATAATCCGTTTGTGGTGTTACGTCAAGTTCGTGCAGGAATTTTTGCAAATATGCAGCTTTTGAGAGTTCTAATAACTTTTTAAACTGCTTTGTGGGTAATTCATTTGTATTTCGCGGTCGAATGAAATTACGCCCAATCAAATAAGTGCCAATGAAATAACTCCCAATGAAATGGGACGTAAAAAAATGAAATAAGTCCAAACAAATTTAATGAAATAAATCCAAAGAAAAATGAAGTTATTCCCAAACCTCAAATGAAATAAGGTCCAATTTTTGGAACTTGCTTCATAATGAAATAACTCCCACACCAAAAAATTATATAAGTGTTAATGCAATAATGCCCAAAAATATGAAATAAGTCAAGAATTCTTTATGGGCTTATGACATAAAAAAGGTTTTTCATAGCAAATCTTTAGTAGACTGTTTTCTAAACACATCAGAGGACAAATTCCTTAAGCCCGGCCAAAGGCGGGTAGTTCCAAAAACCCTTAGTAAACGAAAACGGGCTTAGGAGTTTTCTCCTCTGAGCTATTTCCGAAACCTGCTTTTTCAAAGTCGACTTCGCTTATTTATTTATTTATGCATTTATTATTCACATAAAATAAGCACACATGGCCAAAATTAAATATTACAAAGGTCAATTTGCTGAGTTTATAAATACCATCAATAATTTAAAACAATAATTGTATTACAATAATTCATACAATATTATAATAACAATATTAAAATAACAATTTAGTGAGGATTTCCTGAAAAGCCGGCATTCGGCCGGGCTTAAGGATATTCTCCTCTGAGCTTTTTCAAAAGGCGGCTTCGCTTAATGATTTTTTTGCATTGCTTGCCTTCGGCCGGCCTTAAAGAGTATTTTCTCCTCTGAGATATTTCCAAAACCTGCTTCACTTGCTGAGGGTTTTCCGCATTACCGGGCTTCGGCTGGGCTTAAAGATTTTCTCCTCTGAGGTATTTCAAAAGGCGTCTTCGCTGACTGACGATTTTCTGTATTGCCGGCCTTGGCCGGTCTTAAAGACTTTTTTCTGTGAGGTATTTGGAAAACCAACTTCGCTTACTGACGGTTTTCTGCATAAGCAGCCTTCGGCTAGCCTTACAAATTTTCTCCTCTGAGATGTGAAAATTTTTGCAACCGGAATGCCGGCAACACATAAAATATTAAAGAAGCAAAGCCGGTTTTGCAAATACCTGAGAGGAAAAAATTCTTAGGCCGGGCCAAAGGCCGGTAATGCAAAATACCTTCATTAAGCGAAGCCAGTTTAGGAAATGCCTCAGAGAAAAAAATCCTTAAGTTCGGCCGAAGGCCAGCAATGCAAAAACCCCCAGTGAGAGAAGCCGCCTTTGGAAGTACTTAAGAGAAAAAAATCCGTAAGGCCGGCCAAAGACCGGCTATGCAAAACAACTTCAGTAAGCGGAGCCGATTTTGGAAATACCTCAGAGGAGAAAGTCCTTTAGTCCAGCCGAAGGCCGGAAATGTCGAAAGTCATCACTAATCGCAAGGATTTTCTTCTTTGAAAACAAAAACACATTTACTATTTTTTCATGATGTATATTAGTTATTCAATACAATCATTATTTAAGAAGTATTCAACTAAATATTTTAGAGAAAACATCCCATTGAAAAAAATTAAATGAATCCGGAAAAAATTAAATAAGTCCCAAATTCTTTTCTCAATGAAATAAGACTCTAACATAATTTTTTTTGGTTTTATTTCATTTGCAGTTTTCTCTATAAAATGAAATAATTCCCAAAAAAAACTGAAACTTTCAAAATAAAATGAAATAAATTTCGAAATTTGGTAATTATTTCATAATGTAATAACTTCCAATATGTATGGAACTATTTTGGGATGTTTTTCGCTTTTTATTTGGAAGTTATTTCGTTGGGCGTTATTTCATACAGTTATGAAAATTTTTCAGTAAGATGTCACTCATGTATCTCTCAGCAGTAAGGCTATTTCAATTTAATTAGTTTTAAAAGCCATTAATTAATAAAATTAAATTACAAATAAAGTTGGTAGAGTTTCCAAAAATTCATCAGCCACCCTGCATTAGTTTACAGTTTTGTTAATGAAGATTATACTTATTTAGATATTCTATACAGCTCGTACATTCCAAAATCTTCACACAGCCTATAAAACTAAATGGTTTTATTTAAAGCCAATAAATAAATAATTTACATAAATAGTTTAAAACATATTTCTTTGAACACTTCGTACAACATTTTTTGCCTATTAAAAGACATCATTGTTTTTATTCCAGTAATATACGGAGTAAGAAACCCACTGCAATTTATAAATTAAACATCATACTTACAGTTACCACATAAATCCTTAGCAGGAACCTCAAATGTATGTTCTATATGTTGTACAGGATGGATTCAAAATGTTTATGAATACAAAATAAATTTACACATGCATACGGACTTTTGTACGAAACAAATCGAAAAAGTAGTTAATGAATAGAAAATTTTAATGAAATGTTTGGTCATGTTGTTGGCCGGCCAAGGACGTGGGAAAACAAAACACGTCTTTTCAGCGAGGTAATCCATTTTTTTTTAAATATTTAATAGAGCTAAAATTTAGATAATTCCAAAATTTCATTAGTAAATTTATTATATTTGAACTTATTCCTTAAATCCAACAAAGAACATCTTTCGAGTCAGTCCAAAAAATCGTCGGTTTATACACGACTTCACTTTGTATAAATTTTGTAATATTGGACTCAAAATTTCAGACATTAGTACCATCCTGTGCACGGAAATCGGTTTTAATCGCGCTACTCTGGTTTTTTAAAGCAACAAGACTGCAGCAAATTTCATTTCCCGTATTGGCATCTACAAAAATATGTAATTCATTTTTATCGCTTTGACTTTCCGATTTTGCTTATGTGACTTAAGCTTTGAGTCACTATCCTTGATTGTTTCGTGCCAGATCACGCCTGACTACCAATATTATTTTTGCTTGTATTACAAGACAACCAAGTAGGCCAAGTGGATAATATATCGTCGTTATTCATCAAGGATAATAAACTGTCTATACGTTGTTTTAAGAGCTTGAGTGGTGTTGATAATTGTAGAATGGCTCACAACCCTCATATTCACTTCAGCCAATCGCTTAGGACTGAAGAAGAAATAAGTAATTGTTCGGCAAATTCCCACAGCTCGAATACTCGTGAACGTTTTATATATTTACAATACGGTAAATGGAACTGACAAAATAAGTCACCTGACCGGTTCCAAGCAACATTTTCTTCTTACAAGATTTTTTGTGAAATGAAACTTTTTGAGTCTATGAGACATGAACATTTTATTTTATGGTTTTTCCTTAATTTGTGCGAGCTGCCGAGCACGTCTTATCCATAACCAATTGATCAGGAAATTTGGCATGGAAAGTTTTTTATTTTTATCAATATTTTCAAAATTTGGAGAAAAAAATTGCCACGTAGTTAAGGGTATCCCTAATGTATATAAATACTTTCGCTTAGTTTACATACAAAATAAGTTAATCGACGGAAGATGTTTGTGTGGCAAAATGTACATTATCACAATATCTTGTTCACATTTTGTTCATTTGTAGAAGCTATTTGTATTTGAGTAAATTTCCCAGTTGGCCACGTCTTTAAAACATCATCAATGACGAATGAACGCCAATGTTAAACCCTCGACGACAAATGTTGGACAGCCGGATCAAATCATCAATGAAGTTTTCGATCAAATATCGCGAAAATCGTGTACGATTTAATGAGCCACAATGTCGCTCAGATTGTTGTCAATTATTACATAATTGAAAATGTCGCCTGTCTTATCGCCAATGATTAAGAAAGCGACAATAGCGCGTATTATCTCGTCAATGACTATAAAGCCTACAATGTCGTTTGCCTTGTCGCCAACAATTACATAGAGACAGTGTCATAAATAGAATGGACTTTAATCAATATCTTTAACACACAAATTTAACTTTTTGCTGTTTGTTTCCATTTCATTTAAATTATTGACTGACTTAGCTCGGACTCGAACTGAGGCTGCATGTTTATACGTTTTCGCGATTACTACCCTACTGCTGCACTAACTACAACATCAACAACAAGTGACCATAATATTCATTTGCTTAATTACAGACAAAATGTGAGACATTGTCGCTCATATTGTCCTCAACAAAGTTGGATTGAGGACTATAATTAAGACATTGTCGCTCATATTGTCCTCAACAAAGTTGGATTGAGGACTACAATTAAGACATTGTCGCTCATAATGTCGTCAAAAGTCTTAATAAGGGACAACATGCCAGAATTTGTCGCTCAGGTTGTCGTGAACGACGATTCACTTAGATTGTCGATTAGAAGAATCGACAGAAAACAATTCGTACAAGAATCGTAGATGACTAATGTCGAGCAAGGCAGTGTGGCCAACTAGGTTGCTTATTCAAATGCAAGTGTACATATGTATATGTTTATATTACAAATAGCACCGAATTTAATAAAATTTGCATCATGTAGATTTTATATATTTCCTAAGATTTCAATTAATTTGAAATATTTTAATAGTTGTCTTTGTAATACCATAAATTAAGATATACATATTTAATTGTGTGTATGCATGCATGTATATATTAGGGGTATGACTTTAGGCAATTAAATAAATTTATTATTTGAGATATACCCCAAATTTTGTTTCATAGACATGCTTATCCCAAATTGTCCGGGCGCACCCATGTGGCAACGCAAAAGATCGCTACATTAGAAGCTTCACAACAATCCAAATGCAAAAAATTTTTACGCAAAATCATTTGCATTGAATCATAGAGACACCTGTTAGCATTTACAAATTGTTTGTAGGTCAGTTGTGTTTTGTGTTTCAAAGTTAGTGAGTCCTTTCAAAATCCTGTAAAAAAAAAGTTGACAAATATTAAAAAATGGATTACATGAAGAAGTAAGCTACCCTTTCTTTTTACCTGTGTACGAAAAATATTTTATAAATATACAACGGAATAGTCATATTTAGTTTTGACATAAATCAACATATTAAAAAATATATATCTCACCCACTTTTGAAGCGTTACAGTGTTCCGTTACCATATGAGTGCATCAGGCGCAATATGGAAATTTTTCGTGTAATACCTTAGTTTGTAGATATTCTGTAGCAATCATTTGTTATTGATATGAAATATTCTTTGTTTGCAAAACTTACCTTTACTGAAGCCATTGGCGTAGATAGGCCCTTCTCGGAGGGGCTAAGCCACTTTCCTTTCAGACATTCAAAATATTGGAGTAATTTTGGCAATATAAGTGCACTATTCATTTTGATTTTATTTGTCTCTTAGTCAAATGAAGATGCTGTTTTACGCGGAAAAATCACTAATAACGAAAAAAGATATAAGGGTATAATAAGAAAACTTACTCGTAACGGAATAAAATCGGTCAGAAAGATATCGAGCTGCTGATGGCGATTTATTTAATTTAAAAAATATATTTACTCACGTATTTATAGTAGTTTTTGTAATCATTTTGCAATAAAAACACATATTTATTGAAAACTTTTAACAATTTTCTTTGAACAAAAAAACCTATCTAGTGCTGGACATAACCATATGGTAACGGCCTATGATGCCCGACCCAGATTGTAATGTATGTATGTGTAATCCAATATGTCATTTACTAATAATAGTTTGGATTATTTTGCCTTGTGTATGTGAGAATTTCGTTGTATTTCATAGAATTCATCACTTAAAATTGTAGCCTACTTTCGGGCAATATTTCAACAACAAGCTGGCTTACAGTTCCATTCATTGTGTATGCGCACGAGTGATGTTACGAATATCAAGTTTTAATAATCGCGATTACGAATAACTGAAACAATATTCGCCGAATTCGAATACGAATACGAATATTCAATCTAAATAGTTAGTACCACTTAATATTTCAAATTTAATTGAAAAAAAATCTACCCTTTGCGTCAATAACAAAGAATTAGAAAACTGTCACAATATCACATTTTAACATTATTATGATATTCCGATGACGGAATTTGAAATTATTAACTTAGCACCTGAATGCCACTTTGGTGGAAAGTAAATAAGGGAAAATATGAGTTTCTTTTACCTATACCCAGGCAATATTTAGTGACACCAGCGCCGAGTGTTCCGAGCGAGCGAATGTTTAGTGGTGCGGAGCTTATTTACACGCCGCGCAATAGGCTTGATGGAGAACAGACTTCAAATTTTTTAAGTTCAACATTCCTCTACTGAGCTTTGAGTGTTACTTTAACATGATTAATAAATTAACTTAACAGGACTTTACTTTTGAAATACCATGTCGTTGTGAAATATATTTTTTCTTTTTTCTTTACTAAAAGAAGATTATTCTTTTGCGTTGTAGACAAATTTTTTTTAGTAAAAATTCACAAAATATTCGTGAAATATTCGCTTGAATTTAGCGAATACGAATACGAATATCATGAAAGAGGCGAATATTCGGCGATTCGAATACGAATACGAATACTCGTAACTTCACTAATACGCACAGTAGTGACACGTACTGATATCGTAGATTACTTTTTAAGCGAAAGTGCTCCGATTAAATAGCCGCTTATGTTGAATCTTAGTGGGAAAATAACTCAAAGCGTTATCACTAGCTGCTACTAAATAATTCTTACATCAGCGATTACGTAATGGATATTTTTACCTCTTGTAAAATAACGTCTTTTTTTGGGTATAACTTGCTATACACATTGCCCATTGCAGAAAGCTATGCACTAAATTTTGTTATTACCCTAACGTTTATTTGTGTATATGTATTATAAAATTTCTTGTTAAATTAGTAGAATTCTAGGCCAAATAAACATATTATTTAATATGTCAGAAACAAATTCAAAGTAATTATTTAGTTGCAATCCATTCAAAATTAATGACATAAGAAAAAACTTACAAGTTATTTATATTTTGTACCAGAAAATATACCAAAGTGTTGAAATTTATTTAGATATGTGATGTTTAATATTAGTTAACTTACGGATTTAAAATAAGTTTTACCATTGTATTGACACCTATAAAATTATCATAAAAATTTTGACACATATACCCAGCAAAAACCTTCGTCAATTTTGTAATCGGTAGTACTTTATAAATCGGTTGCAAAATAATGAGTGGTACTTATTTATCTTATTACTATGCTTCAAATTAGAGCTACTAATTACTTTTTAATAAAATTAGTGCGTATTTCTCCCATTATCTGAAAATAGTTATAATATGTTGTTATGTATTATTAAAAGAAGTAGACAGACAACCACTTTTTAAATTAAAACAAATTTTTGTCGCTAATTGAGTAAAGTACTTGTCTCGAAATCTAAACGAGCACAGCTTCGTATCCCAACTGTGTAAAAAAAAATTTAAAAAAATTTTCAGATAATGATAAAAATGCGTACTAATTTCATTAAAAATTAAGTAATACTTCTAACTTGAAGCATAGTAATAAGATAAATAAGTACCACTCATTACTTTGTAGCCCATTAGTAAACTACTACCGACTACAAAAACCACAAACTTTTTGCTGGGTGGCATGCGCTAAAAAAGCTGTGTCCGCAACTTTTTCCTATTACTTTTTTTTTTTATTTGGGTATCTAATATTTCCACAGGGTACAGGGTACAGTATATTTCACCTTAACTCGAGAGCAGTATGGCCAATTTCGACCACTAAAGATTTATCAGATGCATGATAAAAATTTCTTCAAACTATTTTAATACAACTACATGACCAAATCAGCGGTTTCTTAGTTATTCACAAATTAGTATCGAAAAATAGTGATTTTTTTATAAAAAATTAAAAAAAAAAGTTTTTTTTCGAAAAGCTATAAAAAAATTTAAAACTGCAAAAACTAAAATTTTTAAATATATGTGCGAAGCCTAGGTATCTTACGAACAAAATAAGATATATATATTATGAAAATCGATTAACAGGTTTTGATTTTACTCAGAATTACATAAATACAACAGAAAATTTTAATTTGTGCCGGCGTGTATGTGTGTTGTATGGAAATTGTAATGTTTGTCTGTTGACTTTTTTCATTTAATTGTGAATAAAATCAACAGTTAATCATCGATTTTAATGATTTATGGCTAATTTTGTTCGTAAGACATCTGCCCTTAACCGTAGATTGCTCCCAAAGAAAATAGGAATTATAACTTTTGGTATATTTTTGTTCCATATGTAAATTTCAAGACAAACAATTAATTTTTTTAAATTTTATTTATAAGTACAAACAAAAAACAAATTTTCTTATGGTATTTATGACATCCTGTGAAGTCGAGAGCCACCATCTATTCTTAATTTTATCTGGGATTCCACTTACTCCTTTTCACAAATACGGTTGAATTCGCCATATATAACATCCCAGCAAAAATATCCGTCTACCGGAAGCAGGTTTGTAAGGGAGAGATTTCGGTACTCTCCCTTACCAACCTGCTTCCGTATTACATGATTTTTGTATGGGGTGTCCCACTTGGTAGGTCTGGAGGCATGAGCTTCTTTTTGCGCATCTTAGATGCATTAACCTCATATCTTTTTTATATGTATATAATAAAAAAACTTTTGCCGTTTATATCACAATTTCACCTACACTTGAATAAATTTTTTATTTGAAATTATTTTATGTTGTTTTTATATTTGTTTATGTATTAAGTGGTACAAACACAATTGGAAACTATTTTACACTACAATTTACTTTTATTAAATACTTTTTGCTCGCGTATTGAATCAGGAATCGATCCCACGATCTTCGCATGGTAGGCTAGAGCACTAACCACTAAGCTACCGAGGCACATTTATTATCATACATAATTCAATGGAAGAATAAAAAATCAAATTACGAAGTAAAAATAACAATCGCATCCATATTTGTATCCACGTAAGCGAGAGAGAATGCACTATAAAAAAGTTTGAGTTGAAAGAAACAAACTGCGGGCTTAAAAACCATGAAAAAAACATAAATAGCCGACCACCTTTCTCGTGTGTGCGTTAAATTTCTTCATTCGCTTACGTTATTGCAACCTCGTAAGGCAGAGGGGATGCACTATGTGCTTTTGCGCAACTCCGAAGCCATTCTCTTTAATCTTAGTGCATCCTTGTACCAAATTTATTTTTGCTGGGATGTGGATTTGACATCGTAAAATGTTTCTATAAAAACAAAATACTTTTGCTTTTATTTTATTTACTTTGTATTTGCTATAACAGCAGTAGCAACCAGGTCTGCCATATTCGCTGATTTATCAGCATTTTCTTGATTTTTTGTCTCACAAATATCAATGTGCCGATTTGCCGATTTTTGCCCTAAAAATGTCGATTTTTCGATAGACACTTAAAACACGTTAACTTCGTTTGATCACACGGAAAAATTTCAATGTAAAATCGTCGAAAATCAAGTTAATTTAACATACAGTGGTAGTATAATGTAATTATTTTGGACAACACTGAAATGCTTGTTACATTAAAAAAAAGAGACAACTATTAATAAGTCAGCGCTTCTACTAAAGAGAAGAAGAAATAGATTTATTTATAATTACGAAGAAAGCTTTTTTTTTGCTGACATGTCTAACGTCAGATAAAATCTTAGACTTTAAAGTTGCCACAGACATTTGGAATAATAATCGGCAATTTTCTGGTATGGCGTTTCTGCACATTTTCTAAAATACTATCCGACTGATATCTGACTAGTCTACATATTATCTCAAAGCTATTTAGTTTCCTTTAAGACATTTGAGAGAATAGTCTGCATATTTTCTGATCTACGTCTTACGACTTTTAGCACACACATCTGCACATTGTCTGATTTTAGTTTTCGTGAAAATTCTTACTTATTTCAGTTTTAGCTCCGACTATTCTCCCAAACATTCTGTCAAACATTTTTCCTACATTTTTCAGAGATGTCAAAAACTCCTTTAGACTTTCCCTAGAAAATTCGTCCGAGTTCGTACAGAGTTCTCTTAAACATTTTTTGCTTATTTTCTAAAGTTTCCTTAGACATAGAGGTCCATTTTCCTGTCAACCACTCATATGATTTTCGGTACATTTTCTGTCCGACTAGGGATACAAATTCAGCATCTTATGCAGACTTTATGACTGACTTCGGTACAAAATCGTCAAAAGAGTTTGTTGGGAACCAAAACAAAGTACACACATAAAAGAAAAAAGCTAATAGTTTTTTGACCAAAGCTAAAAGAAGAAATTATTTTTAAGCCCAAAACAATTAAATTGAAATTTCTTTTTCTATATTATTTTTATTGATTTTTTATGTTGTTTGATATGCTTAAACATTAGTTAATGCTATTTTATTAATATTAATATGTTATTGTATTAAACTGTTTATTTTTAGTCCGCCGATTTTTCGCCGATTTTTTAAATTGAAGTGCCAATAATGCCGATTTGTTTTCGAAAATTAGCTAATTTGTTTTTATTAAAATCATCCGGGACCCCTGGTAGCATCGCCAACCTCTCTTCCACAGAGGGCGGGCGTCTCATATGTAATTTCGTATGGAGCATTTTTGTACCATAGAATCGTATTATGAACTTTTGAAATTACAAAAAATCTTTGCAATAAATTTGTCTAAATAATACAAAAACCGAATTACTCATGATGTAGTTACAAAGTCGTTGAATGTTGAAATAAAATTTTGACTGACAAAAAAAAGAGTAAAACAATATTCCTATGGAATATTTTAGTTCCAAGGATCACTGCGCGGTTAATAATATTGCAAAAAATTAAAATTTTTGCAGTTTTAAATTTTATAAGACCTTTTTTTTAATTTTTTTTTAATAAAATGCACTATTTTTTGATAGTATTTTGTGAATAACTAAGAAATCACTGATCATTTTAGATAACTATGTTTAGGTGGTCGCTATCGGATATACTGTTCTTGAGTTAGGGTAAAATATACTTGTGTACCCAGTGAAAATATTAGATACGCCCATAAAAAATACCTAAGTAATTAGAAAAATCTGAGGATACAGTTTTTTTTAGCACATCAATCTTATTAGAAAAATTTTACTTTTGTACAAAACGGAATTTCTGTCTATTTTCCAATGTCATTTTTCCCTCAGTGTAAATATAAACATATATAATGAATGTATCTTTTTCTATTCAAAACAATGGAATTGGGCGAATATATAAAAATATTTGAACAAAATTCTTAGAGAGATTTCTGGCAAAATACCATAAGAAAAATTAAAATTGCTGAGTTTGCCACAATCGGTGACTATGTTTCAATTGTTCATGAAATATCTTTGTCATGTTCCTAATACAGCTTCTACGACACTCATAACTGCAAGGGAGCTCTTTTGGCAGAATACCAAAACATTGAAACTTTAATTCGCTGGTTGAATAAATATCTAAACAAATTTTTTTTGTAGAAAGAACTAGTCAATAAACTGCGAAGTTACTATTAACTGCTTTTTAATTATATACATTTGTTTTTAAAAAAAACTAATTTTAATTTACTGAATATAAGCAATATTTTAAGCCGAATCTACTCAGCTAAATAGTTTTTAGTCATCAGATTATAACTTATTTATACAGAGTCAAAGATAAAAAAAAAAATAGTTTTTAATTTAATTTTTAATTAACTCTCTTGTGGATTATTAACATGTTTTAGATTCCCATTATGCTTAAAAATTAAAACGCATTAAGCTTATAATATCTAATACAATAAAAATTATACATGTGATTACAATTGGGGATATAGCGAATATCAGTTTAGCGACTGCGAAGAATAAACTTTAATTTTAGCGAATGCGGATGCGAATCAGTACATTTAAGTAATATACAATACAAATAAAATTTTGAAAATACACTAAGGGAAAAACGGCAATTTAAAAATAAAAACTTGTCATATTAATTCAATATTTACTCCAAATACGTCTGATACTATAGTTGAGCTGCCACCAGTCCTCGCTATAACAGATGTTACTTTGAGCTTCAACATTCGTGAGATTGAACACTATATTGCGGGCTTAAGCTCGAAAAAAGCCCCAGGCGCTGATAAAATAAGCAATAAAATGCTCTTGGAGCTACCCTATACTGCTAAACGGATAATTCTATTTCTTTTTAACAGTATTTTGCGCCTCAAGTGCTGTCCCCCAGAATGGAAGGTTTCGCTGATTACCATGATACCTAAACCAGGCAAAGATCATACGAAGGTGGAGTCCTATAGGCCTATAAGCCTGTTGTCTAACATGTCAAAACTATTTGAAAAGCTACTTATGAGCAAGCTAACACTCATACTGAATCGTGCTGGATGCATTCCAGACCACCAATTCGGTTTTTAGAGACAACATAGCTCGATTGAACTAACACATAGACTCATAAACGTGGTTGGTAAAAGCTTCGAAGAAAATAAATATTGTTCTGCGCTCTTCATCGATGTTTCTCAGGCATTTGATAAAGTATGGCACCGAAACTAAAGCAAAACCTACCCGAAAACATCCTTAAACTTTTAGAAAGCTACTTAACTAAGCGAAAGTTTGTTGTTAACGAAGGTAATTTTCAAAGCCCTCCGCAGCCCATTGAAGCCGGAGTTCCTCAAGGCAGCATCCTCGGTCCTGTATTATATCTGATATATGCCTCTGACTTGCCAGTAAGCAGTAACATACACATATCAACATTCGCTGATGATACAGCTTTTCTAAGTGTTCACAAAAGCCATCAAGAAGCCACCCGCTATTTGCTAGATTATATACCCCAGTTGAAACAATGACTAAAACGATGGCGGATAAAAATTAACGAACAAAAATGTCTACACATTACTTTTACATTGTGCAAAGAAACCTGCCCACCTATACAAATAAATAGCCAAACTATACCTCAACACACTGAAGTAAAATATCTCGGTGTTCATCTTGATCGTCGTCTAACATGGAAGTCACACATAAATGCAAAGGTGACCCAAATGAAATTAAAAGCAGCTCAAATTAATTGGCTCATTGGAAGGAACTCTACTCTAAGCCTAGATTGTAAACTTCTTCTATACAACTCCACTCTAAAACCAATATGGTCCTACGGAATCCAGTTATGGGGCACTGCCTCGGCATCAAATGTAGAAAAAATTCAAAGGCAACAAAATAAAATACTCCGTACGATTACAGCAGCCCCATGGTATGTCAGAAACAAGCGAATTCATAAAGACCTAGATGTGCCGCCGGTTAAGACAGTGTTTTCTAAGCACGTGACAAGCTACATAAAAAGACTTGAGTTGCACCCAAATCCCCTAGACCAAAACATCATTAACTTTAGAGGCCAAACTCGGCTAAGAAGGAGGGACACTCTTGCTATCAGCCGAACACGAGAGACGTAAACAACCAAACAACCAGCCGCTGAAACAAATATTTTTGTCTGGCACTGGCTGGACTTAAAAATTAAAATTTTAGAGTTAAGATTTCATTACTTATTGTTAGTTCAATTTTATTGAAGATACAATAAATAAATACATATAACCGAAAAAAAAATATTAATTCAATAATTTTCAATTCAAAAGAAATATTTTATTTAAATACACTAAATCAACAACTTTCAACTTTGAAGAAATATGGTTCAATGTTGAAATAAATATTTTCAACATGACTACTCTTTCGTTAATATTTCTTATTGAATCAATGTCGTGTTTATTGATTTTTTCTTTGGGTGTACGACTACATATGAACTATTGATAAACATAGATAGCAAGCTCTCGCACTGTCAATAAAATAATGACAACTCTCTTTATATATATAGATATTGTGAATTCAACAAAAATGAGAGGACACCATTTTTTGCATTTCAACACACTTGAGAGACTATAATTTTTCCACTTGAAAATGCAATAAATGGTAACTTTCTTTCCACGCACAAACACTTTTTAGTTTTATTAAATTTTTTTATTTGTTTTAATATAAATTTTATATTTCTTCTTGCTGTAATTTTAAAATATTTTTTAATTTTGTTGACATTTGTGTGTTGAAATCTATCAAATCTTTCAACCCTATTTTTCATTGAACAGTATTGTATTTTTGTTCTTATTTGGGATAAATATTTTTGGTACCGAATAGAAAAATTGCTAAACAATGTTAAACAAAACAATATACTTTGAGCTCGAATGTATTAAAAAGCATTCTAAATTCATATTTTCATTAATTAATACAACAATAATTGCATAAAATTCTAAGAATGCATGTATAAAAAATATAAATAGTTTAGAATACTTTTTGTTACAACCAAGTGCGGTCTTAGTGCTGTGGGCAAATTTTTATTTTGAGCCAATACTAATACAAAATGTTCTACTAATACATCCTTAGACCTAATTTTTTGACAGCACACTTAGGTTTTTGAAGATTCTCTTTGGCCTCTATGTACCCCATGATATGAAATACTGAAATGCAAAAACGATAACTCGAAAAATGGAATAAGCCCGTTAATCTATATCGGTTCTCAGATACAAGAAAAAGGTTTTAATAAAATCACATAATGTTAAATTTTCTATTTCTTTAACGCCAAGATAAGTCAGAATAATATGGAGCCCGCATCGGCGAATTGAACCAAACGACACTCGCTGTCAAGCTCCATATATTGCGCCAAGATAAAAACTTTTATTTATAACAAGGCAACGTGAATAGAAAACACGTAATTCAAAAACGTTTGCCATATCATCGATATAATCAAATGTGCCATCAAGACCACCTTATTAATTAGCCTTGCCACATAGTGATTTTAATTCATGGAAAAGTGAAAAACTGTACTTAAGTTCTTTTGTTCAAATATCACTCCTTTATTAATAAAAAATAAGCTAATAACTAACATAATAAACATTATTTTTTTTAAAGGAAAACGTAATTTGCTCTTCTTTGCAAGCGTTAATAAATTTTCATTTATTTTTAATTCTACTTACTATTCGCTGCAAATGCGAAAACGAATATGAAAAACAAGCGAATAATTCTCAAGTGCGAATGCGAAAGTGATCGTTCATCGGACCCCTAATTACAACTTAGAAAGACATTATATTATTACTTTAGTTTTATGAAAAACAAGAATTAAGTAAATCAATCAACAAATGTTTCCCAAAAAGACGTAAGTGCCAATAGATTACCATATCAGTCACGTCTATTTTGCGGTAATTGCTCGATATTTTTGACAGGGGAATGATGGCGAGGGAATGACGAATATCTACAAAATTCTCATAAATGAAAACTTATTTAATTACAATTAAAAAATTGCATGAATCAGAAGTTGATATTTATAATAAACTTAAAAAACACACACAAAATTATAAAATCATATTGAACTTTTCTAAAAAAAAAACAACACCGGGGGTAGACCAGCTGAAGTGTGAAAGCTCATTACGAAAGACAAAGCGCAATTGACTTCATTTTATTCATATTGTTGGAGAAAATTCTGCCACATTTTACAAAATAGATAAAGTATTCTTTTAAATTTGTGTTATTACAAATCAACAATGCTTTTAAAAATTTAATTTTACCAAATATACGATTTTACAGGGGAATGACGTGTACCTTCAGGGAGAACAGATAATCATCCATAAAAATAATCTATATAAATATATTGAGTGACTGACTGACTGACTGACTGATTCATCATCGCCCAGCACAAACCACTAAAGTTAGAAAGTTGAAATCGTATGTGGGCTCCCCTCAGGATGTATAGATCCACTAAGACGCGGTTTCGGGAAATTTAAACGGGTAAAAACTGGTAAAGTCGGTAACCTTATATCTCCGGATCTAACAACATCATAATAAGATCAAAAAACTAAGCGGACGGGTGTTTTGGTACTTTTTTGAAATTTTTTACATTTAGGTGCCGAAAAAGGGTAAAAATATAATTTTGGTACTTTTTTGTTAACCGTTTATCTCCTAAAGTAATAAAGATAGAAATTAACCTTCATAAGGTCTTCGGGTAAATTTTGACCCATTTTAAGAAACAAATTGGGGTTTTTCCGAAAATGTTTGGTTTTTGCTTTTTATATTTTATGACTTTTATTTAATTTAAAATATCAACAGCCACATTGGGCTTTCGGAATAATATATATGCCATAAAATCATTAATGAAATTTTTTACACTAAAGGTCTTCGGGTCAAATTTGACCTGGAGTGAAAAGCTCGACTTTCGTTATGCTGAACAGCACAATTTGGGACATATTTGGCGTTCTGGTAACACTATATATATCTTAAGCTTTTGTACCACTGAATACGTACATACATATGTCTATCTCTTTCCCTCTCATCATATTTAGCGAACATTATCGGCCATGTCACAGCGTTCAATTCCGTTCGGAAACGGAATTCATCCACCCCATTTTTGTAGCAGCTGGTGTCTAAAAAAGAAAACTAAAATACGCAAATTTGTCAGGTGTGTCCAGACTGTTGGCGGCGCGGTTATTCTGGGGCATGCTTCGGCTAGGGTTTGACAGCTAGGGGTGGATTGAATTCCGTTTCCTAGCGGAATTAAACTCTGTGACATGGCCGTATTTCTATGAAAACGAACAATATTTCACTTGTTTGCTTACTGCAATATCACTCATAGAATAAACGCAGAACGAATGAAACGTAGAAAAGCTTGGAAGTTTTTTGATTGCTATTTCTTGTAGAAAAATTTACGAGTCAAAAAAAATTATGCTGAATGCGCTATCAGACGAGGAAGAAACTTGTTCATAAAATGAAGATCATCCAGAATATTCTGAGCTGTCTGACAGTTCTAGTGATAGTGAAAGTGAGGTTGCGCCTACTCAGACAGTGCCGTCAAAAAATGGTGAAATAAGATATTTCAAGGAACCTCTTACCTATAGATATGGAAGAGTGCGTACGGAGAATGTAACCAGTATGGCGCTAGACTTGACTGGTTATTCTTGTTCAAGAATTAGAAAGGAAGAGATTTCCAGTTTTCAATTATTTTTCCCACCTCCTGGTATGAACATTATTTCGAAATATACCAATAATGAAGGCCAGCGTATTTCTTGCTGTTTTGTCAAACGTAGACACTTCTTAGAAAATTTTTGTATGCAGCTTACCACGCCTAATATAAAGCAGCGAAAAACTTTGCCCAGAGTACCATTTTCACGAAAAATTGCACAAAAACTACTTGATGTAGCTGAGCAGGATCAGCAGCCGTCAACTTCAAGCAAATCAAAACTGCAACAAAAAAGAAGTCGTTTCCAATTTTGCCCCAAAACCGATAATAAAACGCCATTAGTATGTGTAAAAAATGTATATGCAAACAGCCAAAATTTATATGCAATGTAGCCAATGTAATAATTAAGAACAATATCGATGTAACATTAAATATTTATATATTCACATATGTACATATAAAATCAATAAATGTTTACAAAAACTGCAGCTTACGTACTCTAATTATAGCTAGAAATAATATATAAACACTAACAATACACTTAAGTAAAGTAAATTATTGTCTTCATATACAATTTTCTATATGGGTCAAATTTGACCCGAAGAACATTAACGTCAGTAACTTTGAGGACCCTATGAAGGTTAAATTCAAAATGCATGCTTCTATCCTTACAAAGCCTTCAAACTTGTTTTGGTACTTTTTTGTAATTCGAATATATAAAGTGTAAAATTGGTTGCTCTTTTTGGTACTTTTTTCCATACAACTATTTTTTATGCAAATTGATATACATAGCGAATGAATTTGTTTGTATATTTTCAGTGAGAAGGGATTTTAGAACATTTTAGTTCTAAGGGGGTTAAAAGGGGTAAAAACGGGTAAAATCGGTAACCTTATATCTTCGAATCTAAGTAAGGTAGACATAAAATTCTTAAAGCATCATAATAAGATAGAAAAATGAGCGGACAAGTGCCTGAAAGTTTTTTAAAATCTGTACATTTAGGGACCGAAAAAGGGTGAACATATAATTTTGGTACTTTTCTTGTTAACAGTTTATCTCCTAAAGTAACTTTTTTACTAAACTAAACTTGAAATTCATTCTTCTCTCCTTTAAAAGCCATCAAAAATAGTTTTGTATTTTTTCAAATTTGAATATATAATGGGTAAAATTGGTAGCCCTTTTTGGTACTTTTTTCCATACAACTATTTTTTATGCACATTGATACACGTACAGAATGCATATGTTTGTATATATTCTCTAAGAACGAATTTTTGGAAACTTAAATTCTAATGAGATTAAAAGGGGCAAAAACGGGTAAACTCGGTGTTCTTATATCTCCGAATCCCTTAACGCTGTCGTTTTTGAACCGATTTTCAAAATTCTTTCTTTGCTTGAAAGGTCTTGCATGCAGTTTGGTACTATAATTTTTTTCGAAAAATGTTTGAGAAGCGATGGAGGAACGCATAGCTTTGTCATTTGTCAACCGATTTTTAAAATTATTTTTCTGATACCCTTAAGATTTCGCTAGAAATGGCAATTTGTTCTGTAAGACCAAATTTTGCAAACTTCACTATTGTAGTTGTGCTGATATAGAAATATTATTATGTAATTGCATAGTATGGGAGTAACAGTTTCTCCATCCAATGCCGCCAATATTTTTCTAGAAAGTCCACGTTATTCTAAGAATAAAACTCCTCGATTTTATAAAGCCTCAATCTTATAGTTGTACACATACAACAAAATTAATAATTTTTTTCTATGGGGGTACCCATTTCCGCCTCGTATACCGCTAATATTTTTGCTGAAAGTTCCACGTTATTCTAAGAATAATATACGACGAATTTAGCAAGCATCAGTATTACAGTTGTACAGATATAAGAAAACTAATAATTACCTCCTATGGTGGAACCCGTTTCCCCCTCCTATACCGACAATGTTTTGCTTGTAATTCCACTTTATTCTAAGAATAGCATACATCTAATTTAGAAAGCCTCACTCCTATAGTTGTACAGATATAAGAAAATTAATAATTACCTCCAATCGAGATTTTGCTGGAAGTTACACTTCTTCTAAGAGCAGCTCACAGTAAATTTGAAAAGTCTCACTGTTGTTGTTATACAGATACAGGGAAATTAAAAATTGCTTTGTGTGAGGGGTGCCCTATCATCCAAAAATTTTCTAAAAAGCCTATTTCTATAGCCTATTTAAGTTTCCCTGTTATCACTAAGACAGTTCTGAAACTCCGCAACGATCGGTCGCCCCGTTTGGCGTCCTATTAGGAACATACAAACAAACAAACAAACATACAAACACAGATTAATTTTTATATATGTATATAGATATGGATTATAATACACTCAATACAGTGATACAAAACGTTTTGTGAACTAAGCAATTGTTTATGTGTACATTTTCTAATTTTATTTCTTATCTCTGAGACGCATTTGATGGCTAGTAGCTTTTTTAAAATCAACGGATATACTCTCTACGATACAAAGGACCCTCAAGATAGAGCTTGTGGTGGCTTGAAGACTATCTTCAAGCAACTAACATCTGCTTTAAAGATTTTCACCAAAATCTGCTGATTTCATAAAATTTACTCTCCTCCCAGGTACTCTATTACAAAAAATCAATATAGTAGATTTTTTTATTCACTGGGCCCACGTTTTTTGGCCGCCGATGATTACAACGCTAAGCGCACGTTCTGGGGATCTCATCACACCAAAGGGTCGCCTTTTCTTTGACACAATTTCTAGAATGCGGTTGAATGTTATATCAAGTGGGCAGCCAACTACTGATTAACAGATGCCCGAGAAATACCTAATGTTATTGATTTTGGACTATTGCCACTATATATATACATACAAGTTCTTCACCCACTTGTAATTTAAGGATGACAACCACACGTATTATCTGGTTGAAATACAAAAAATATTTGATTGCTCATTGCACAGAAAATATTCCATTGAAATCGCCTGCTGACATAGATGACTCTATTAGAATGTTCGAGGCAAACCTTAAGGAAGCTGCTCTAAATGCTGCCACTACCAATCGTCAGGTGAGATATAATAAAATTTATTCAGCAAATGTAGAACGGCTTTTATATAAGCTTCCATTGCGAGCTTCGAATGAAGACTGGGCAAGAACTGTCGCTGGAAATGGTACTTTGTTTGTAAACCACTTGCAGAAAGTATTTACTCCAAATACGTCTGATACTATAGTTGAGCTGCCACCAGTCCTCGCTATACCAGATGTTACTTTGAGGTTCAATATTCGTGAGATTGAACACTATATTGCGGGCTTAAATTCGAAAAAAGCCTCAGGCGCTGATAAAATAAGCAATAAAATGCTCTTAGAGCTACCCTGTACTGCAAAACGGATAATTCTATTTATTTTTAACAGTATTTTGCGCCTCAAATGCTATCCCGCAGAATGGAAGGTTTCGCTGATTACCATGATACCTAAACCAGGCAAAGATCATACGAAGGTGGAGTCCTATTGGCCTATAAGCCTGTTGTCTAACATGTCAAAACTATTTGAAAAACTACTTATGAGTAAGCTAACACCCATAATGAATCGTACTGGATGCATTCCAGACCACCAATTCGGTTTAAGGAGACTCATAAACGTGGTTGGAAAAAGCTTCGAAGAAAATAAATATTGTTCTGCGCTCTTCATCAATGTTTCTCAGGCATTTGATAAAGTATGGCACGAAGCTTTAATACATAAACTAAAGCAAAACCTACCTGAAAACACCCTTAAGCTTTTAAAAAGCTACTTAACTGAGCGAAAATTTGTTTTTAAAGAAGGTAATTTTTTAAGCCATCTGCAACCGATTGAAGCCGGAGTTCCTCAAGGCAGCATCTTAGGTCATGTATTATATCTGATATCTGCCGCTGACTTGCCGGTAAGAAGTAACATGCACATATCAACATTCGCTGATAATACAGATTTTCGAAGTGTTCACAAAAGCCATCAAGAAGCTTCCCGCAAACTGCAAGATTATAAACACCAGTTGGAACAATGGCTAAAACAATGGCGGATAGACATTAAAGTAACAAAATGTCTACACATTTCTTTCACATTGTGCGGCGAAACCTGCTCACCTATACAAATAAATAACCAAACTGCATAAATGCAAAGGTGACCCAAATGAAATTAAAAGCAGCTCAAATGAATTGGCTCATTGGAAGGAGCTCTACTCTAAGCCTAGATTGTAAACTTCTTCTATACAACTCCAGTCTGAAACCAATATGGGCCTACGGTATCCAGTTATGGGGCACTGTCTTGGAATTAAATGTAGAAAAAACTCAAAGGCGACAAAATCAAATACTCCATATGATTACAGCAGCCCCATGATATGTCAAAAACAAGCGAATTCATAAAGATTAAGATGTGCCGGTTAATAAGATAGTGTTTTCTAAACACGTGACAAGATACATCAAAAAACTTGAGTTGCACCCAAATCCCCTAGACCGAAACATCATTAACTTTAGAGGCCACGCTCGGCTGAGAAGGAGGGACACTCTTGATCTCAGCCGAACACGAGAGACGTAAACAACCAAAGAACCAACCGCCGAAACAAATATTATCGTCTGGCATTGGCTGGACATAAAAATTAAAATTTTAGAGTTAAGATTTGATTACTGATTGTTAGTTTAATTTTATTGAAGATACAATAAATAAATACCCGACTAGAAATTTTCACGTGCACCAAATTGAAAACCAAATGGGTTGTCCAATTGGCTCCCGAATTGGGATGTAACGCAGAAACCTATTTGGGACCCAATGGGGACATCCTCATAAGTTCCATTTTGGGAAATCCCGATAAGATCCCGATTTCATGCACAGCCAATTGGTTCCCGAATACCGCTGTAACGCAAAAACGTATTCGGAACCCGATTGGTCTTTAACTGGGAAATCCCTGCAAGCATGACCTAAGGCTACGAATTAAAGATTGAGTCACTAATTCAATTGCAAATTACTTTTATTTATAAAAATATGTATGCACATATTAAAGTGCTGCACGAATCGTTATTTCGTAAAAATTTTGTGTCAGGTTTTTACCAAAAAATAGTTCGTTCCACTTTGGACATTAAATTATATTAAATTACTTTCTCATGAGCTCTCTCATTTGCCAAATATTTGTCATCCGGAACGGTTTTGGGCAACTTTGTGTAACTTTAGGTAGATTGGGCGACTTCATTAGCCATCTGGAACAGAAATTACATTACATTATATTGAAAATGTTAAAAGTCCATGCTACACTTATGTTATTTTAAAAGTTTATTACCTACGACCAAACCAGCTTATTAAACAATTCTAAAGTTCTTCTTCTCGTTTAATCTTTAAGTCCTTCAAGATAGAATTCGTATAAAATAGTCCTTTTTGTGGATTTTTGCCTGATGTCATGATTTTGCTTTTTCGTTTTTGGAATTTAAAGTAATTTTGTTTAGTATTTAACACGACTATTTTTAATTAACACTATTCTTTTTATTATATTGGACATAATTATACCGCTCTTGCAAGTATTATTGTACGAATTTAATGATTTTTTGGGTGTTAACTTCAAGTTTACAATTTATAATATAATATTGTAATTATTTTTCTATTTTTTATTTAAAATGTCATGTTGAAAATAATATCTGTTTTTTTATTTTTTGTTTTTTTGTTTTTTAAATGAAACAAGATGTATTGTTGATTGACAAATTCACATTTTTTTAAGATGGCGCAGACCGATGAATTATACAAACATATTTATAAATATCTTATGAAAATTTGGGATACTGTCGTGTTCATTTTGAAAAACAAATATGTAGCTTATATAACGTAATGATACACATATATATATTTTACTCATGAATGCATCTATATAATAAAGCATTGATCATATATGAATTCATATATCGAGCCATAACCACCAAAAAAAGCTGAAACGACACATATTTGTAACTTCTTTTGACCAAAATCGATTATTTACGATCGTACATAATCGATTTTTGTCAAAAAAAAAAAAGAAGTTCAATAATTATGTCACTTAAACTTTTATGACGGTTATGGCACGGTAGATCAGGATTTTCATAAATGCATTTAAATATTTACATTAAATCTATCGATATTATATAAAAGGTTTTAAAAAGCGGTAAAATTTCCCCAACAAGTCCCCCGTACGTCCCCACTTTGAAAGAACTGATGTTAACTAACTAATTTATAGATGGGCTATCCCAAAAAGATCCCAGCCATATCACGAATGCGATAACCCTTTTGCGTTCGAGCCATGCATTCCCAACTGGTCCCCAATATGTGTATTGGGACAATTTCTAGTCGGGTATAGCCGTTAAAAAATTTTTCAACTTATTTCTCTATTTATATAAAGGTCTTTCCTATTTTTCTTTGAACAATTTTACAATTAAACAATAATATCAAGATCTTTTGTTATCAGAGTTATTCGTTGTAGTATCCATAAATAATATTTTGAAAATTGTAAATTTATATGCTAAGATAAGATATAAAAATAAAGATGAATTTATAAATGAATTAAACAAAATTTTTAGATAGTTTATATATAGTGCTTTAAAATCCTATACTCACCTATATAACGAAACGAATGAAATGAAAACTATATTATAAATCCCACATTCTCATATTTCTATTAGTTACATTAGTAAAAAAACACGTACAAAATGTCCATTTAGAGTGAGAACCACTCATGTACTTTCCCGAACAGTTGCGGGATCCGTGAGAATTTTTTCCCGGGAATTCCCGAAAGAAAAACTCCAAGTGTTTCCTAACATTTCTTCTAAGAATATTGTGATTTTTGTGTAGTCATTTTTAAAAGGGCATTAGACCAGAAACTATATTTTATGTAAAATATCTCTATAACTACTACTAATAAATAGCTCCTGCAAAAATTAAAGCTAAAATTTTTTTATTTAATAATTTTGTTAGTCCTGAAAAGTTTAATTTGATAAATTGTTCTCTTTTCGAAATGACAGACTTAATACATTAACTTAACAATGAATACCTTAACTTAACAATAGCTAAAAGACATGTTAAAAAAAGTCAAACTTTTTCTGCACTGTTTCACTGTTTATTATTATTCTTCCATAAACATTAAATGTCATTTCTCTTTGTACCTACTTGTATAGCAAAAAATTTGTTGACTGCTTATTTGACTTGCAGCGTGCTTCCGTTTCCGACTTAATGACTTTTCAGTCAATGACTCTATTTCCCTGCTTAGCATGTATAGTATATAAAATGCTAAATATCTAACAGATTGCAAATGGAATGAAACTTAGTTAACAAGAACATAAAAAAATTAAAAAAATTAAATGTAGTACCTATTTTAATTACAAAATCTAAAATTAACTGCGCCTAATGTTGGAAAGAATCAGTACCAATTTTTTTTGTATATGTAAAACAATTTATATTAAACGTCTATGTAATTTTTCTGTATGTATAAATAATTTATACTTTTAATTTAAATCTGACAATTATATAAATTCAGCACACAACATATTTTTTGGTGGCATAAAAGTGAATTAACTTTTATTAATATACATACTTCCTCTTTTACTGCCATAAATAAATGTAATTAACATATTTCTGGTAAAGAAATTATTTCGCCAATTAACTTTTATCATGCCATAGAAAATCAAAATATATTTAATGTAATTTAATTAATTTTTTCAACGAAATTTGTAGAGCTATTAAAATTGTATAAAATAAATTTGTGGTAATTTGTGGTTAGAAATGACATCATAGTCAATTCAGAGAACCCATTTTGCTTAAATTTACACTTTGTTCATCTTAAAGGTCTGTGAAAAATGTTGATGTCATATCCTTTATAGTTTACGAGAAAAGCTAAAAAAAATCCTAATCGCGCCCTTATTATCAAAATAGCATTCGGTCCTCGAGCCCGAGAACTCAATTTCCAATTTAATAATTGAGATTGGCTATAAAACGCGAATTATGCGAAAGCAACAACTATAGTGATGGCCTTGGTTGAAAATTTCAGCTTAATTGAATTAATGTAAATTCAAATTATTATTAATAATCTAATCAGATTAGCAGAATGTATCTTAGCGTTCAGAATGTATCAGCGTTCAATCTTCCTTTTTAACGCTTTCGAAGGTGGATGCTAGGTACGAGTATCAAGGAATAGATGTGTTCATGATTAACGTCAGTACCTGCTATTACGGCCTAACCTGACGGTGTTCTCATAACACCATGTGAAGTTGAGTATTCACCACCACTCCCGAGTTACCCCGAAGGCACACCTGTGTTATTTGAATGGCATACAAAGGTAGCAACTTCTCATGCATGGCCGCCCACCATGCATAAACACCTTATTGGAGTGTTTGAGCTATCTAATCTCTACTACATCAGCCGCTTATGCGATGCACACTAGGTATCCGGAGAAAAAAAAGCAAGCTTACCCTACAACTAACCCGTAGACACCACTATAAAAATCATTCCCCATCACCCGCCTACAAAGCACTACCGATGCAGCTACTGTTGGTTTAGCAACAGCACCGTTGGTAGCCCGAAGTCCGACCAGCCACTAGCACTGGTCAAGCATCATTTCTTAAAACAACACCTCTCCCTGCGATTTTGGTAGCAACCACAGCCACCACGTGAGCTTCCGAATGAGACCTCAACAACAACCAGCCACAGAATCATCCTTCCTTTCGGAGGTGAGACCAAGTCCATCACGCACATCATCAATGATGATGCCGTCTAACGATGAGCATCATCTTTTTATCCCTCTGGAAGGCAGGTCATCTATGGGGCTACTGGTTCCCGTGGTGAAAAGAAAACCCCTAGAGGTTAACTTTCTGTTGACTTTGGTCTTGGGCGAGACCATAGGTGCCCTTTCACCTGCTTACTTACTCGCGTAGGCAAGCCTACTTCATTAAAATACTTATATGCACCCCCGTTTTAGGAGTAATTGGCCAAAGGTAATGTCAGCAAAAACCAATTACCTTTTCCCCAGAAAGCACAACATCAAGGTTAGTATTATCACCAAGATGTATAACCGTACCCCCCGGGGGAGGTATCAAGGAACATTAACTATTTAACAAATTTGTTTAACGAAATAAAATACGAGGGGCAATGTAACTTCAACTTTAGCCAGTATGAAATTGCCCATCCGATTATTTATTCAGACATTCAAAACTCTTATTTTTGTTGTTACTCATATTTAAACAGGTTTCTTAGTCTTTTATTTGATTGCATTTGTTTCTAAAGCTGCAAAACTATCGATTCGATAGTTTTGATAGTTCGTTATAAAACTATCGATACTATCAATAGTATCGAATTTATATTTTTGATTTATTTAACAAATCTTGTATGGAAATCTGTTTGGCAAATCTTTTATACAAATTTTTTAACAAATTATTTAACAAATCTTATATGGAAATCTGTTTAGCAAATCTTTTATAAAAAATTTTTTTTATGAATATAAAGTTTTTTTATACAAATATGGCCGAATTGGCCATGTCACAGAGTTCAATTCCCTTAGGAAATGGAATTTAATCCACCTTAATATGTCAAGCACTAGCTGGAGCATACCGCAGCATATTAGTGTCGCCAACAGTCTGGACACACCTGACAAATTTGCGTATTTTAGTTTTCTTTCTTAGACACCAGCTGTTACAAAAATGGGGTAGTTTGAATTCCGTTTCCGAACGGAATTGAACTCTGTGACATGCCCGAATAATATTTTGCATTTGCACTTTCGCAAATCCGCTATCAACTTTTTAAAACAGCCATTTGCAACAAAGATTATAAAAGTAGGAGTTTTCTAAGGGAAGAGAATTTCCTTTGTTTACCTAGAGGTAAGGGATAGTTCAGTCCCTAAGAGTGCAACATTTATGCTATACAACTTTTTAATCGATCACTTCCGCCCTCTGATAACCGCATGCTAAAATCATGGATGAAGGATCATTAATAAAACTACATACTTTTATTTCAGTTCATCAGTGATTTTACTAATGATTTTTATGTTCTCTTTTTGTTCGGTCTAAAAATGGTTTTTCGATAAACATATTGTTCTTTTTTTTAATAATTTAATTTGAACCTTTTTGTCTCATATCTTTAAAACTGTTTTATTTGTAAAATACTTTTTAAATAAAGTTCAGTTTAAAATAAAGAATTATTCAAGGATTCATTTTGCTCATATTAAAATAAATGGATTCCGGAAATTAAAATTTGTTGTAAATATTTTATTACTTTACGTCAATTCCGGTGAATTCCCGACATCCCGGGAACTATTTTTTATTTTCCGCTCTGCCGGGAAACAAAAAAGTCCGGGAATAAAAAACCCAAATCACAATAGAATAAGCGTAGTAGACTTAGAAACGTATACAAAACACAACAAACAATTTATATACGACATGAATCTATATTATTTTTCTTCACATTTATACAATTAGTCGCCAATTGGATGACAATAAAAGTATTTTTAATGGAAAATGAAAAACAAAATCCAAATTAAAATTTTTTTATATATATTATTTGAGATATTCTCCCAATTTTGTTTCAAGTCATTGGTGCTTTACCAATCATCAAATGGGGGTCCGTAACAACATTTCAGGGGACAGCGAAGTGGTGATCATTGCTTAGAAAATTATTGCATACCCTTTTTATTTTACTAAAAAACAATATTTTTCATTAAAAATTTAATGCTAAATACATAAAAACTTGGCATCAAGTTCGCATAAGTGGCAAAATTGAAATGTATATCGAAGGATTTTTCCATACAATTTGACATTAAAAATCACCGTAGAATATAGTCATAAGTGATCAGTGACTTTTAATGTCAAATTGCATGAAAAAATCGTTAAGACAAACTTCAATTTCGTCACTTGTGCTAAGTTCACCCCTTGTTTTTGTCATGCATACGGCCGTTATTATTTCACGATTTAATTTCGTGGTGATTTTTTTTACCTGTATTTGTTTTTTCAAAATAATTTTTTAATTTAAGCTTAAGTTAGTTAATTTTAATTTTATTACTCAAAATTTTCTTTTATGAAAAAGGAAATTATTTAGAAACATATAAGAACATTTCGGGAATTAATTCAACTAATTTAAGCACTTTTTTCGAATTCTTTTTAACAAACTCTTCAAGCAAAAGTTATATTTTCCACATCAGTGATGGTATAACTAAACTAATATGCACACGAACTTATATGAGAATATATGGTGTTCTCCAAAAAGTTGAGCATTATTTTAGTTCTACACGTGCTTGTGCTTAAAATTTTTCTTATACTTGAAGCATTTCCTAACAAGCTGCTTCATGTTACTGAATATGTAAAGGCTGTTTTTATTAGAGGTATACAGCTTCAAATTAAAATAAAGCTAAGAAAAATATATTTGATATCAACTAAACTGGCTTTAGTGGATAGATAATTAAATGGGATTAATGTTTAAATATGGTTTGGGACATGTAGCCGCCATGGCTAGCGCATACATGGTGCAATCTGGAACTCCAATTTTCACATTCTTCACGCAGCATTTGTGGCATAATTTTGCCAATAACTCGTCGAATGGCGAGTTCCAAAGTGTTCAATTGTCTTTGGTTTAGCGGCATAGACGAGTGACTTTACATAACCATAAAGAAAATAGTCCAATGGGGTCAGATCACACGATCTTGGTTTCCAATTTACAAAAAATTACTTAAAATCATTCGTTTTTCATTAAATTTTTTTCAAGTCTTTCTTTCATACAAGTTATTTAAATTTGAATGATTTTCAAGCGTTGCTCTGAAGTGAGTCTATTCATTATAAAAGTACTAGCAACAAAGCAACTGTTAGCTATCAAATCGGTTGTTAAGGAAATCATTGTTGCCCACTCAAAAATGTATACGTTTAAATAAAATAAGTAAAAAAAATTAAGTTTAATGGTTTTATTGTAATGAAATATAATAATGATGCAGATAATGCACTATAAGCTAATAAATAATTACGTAGTACCAGATATTAGCTACCACACCACTCTCCTCACTAACATAGGGCATTGAACAGACTAAAATAAAATCGTGGGGCGTCGCTGACTATAGATAATGGAAATTCGACATGTCCCTCCCCAGCAAAAACTTTGCTTACTGGTAGGCAAAAAAGTATACGTGGATGCAAGTCGTAACTAATTACTATTTGACTCGATAACTACTTAGTTTTGTTTGAGAAGTCCAAAAATAAGTCCAAAAAATAAGGGGTACCCCTTACAAATGTATTTACATTACCATATCAATTAACTAGTTATTATTTGGCTAACTTGAAGCTAAAAAATAAGAAGACAAATGGGACAAATTAAAATTAAAGAAATATGTATACACATTATATATTATTTATATTTTTTTAATTTAATTTTATTTTATTTATTTTTTGACCCAGCTGGGATACGAATCTATGATCGTTCAGATATAAAGACAAGTACTTTAACTAGTCAGCTATTGTTGACTTTAAGTTCCCTGCAGACAGAGCAACTAGTGAGTAGTTAGAACTATACTGGTTGCTTTTTACTTCAGACTAGCTGCCAATCGGTCTTTTTTTCATATATCGAACTATCGATTTTAACATTAGGTTTTCATAGGAACCCAAATAGTTCATTTGTATACAGTTATATCTTAGTTGAAATCCTAGTTGTAAACTAGTTGTAAACTAGTGCTCTATGTTATTGTTCTTTTTTCACTGGTATCATTACTAGTCTTGCTACAACTAGAAATATTACTGCCCGTTTTGACCAGCAACGTTACAACTGTTTAACAATGCCTGTCCCAAAGCGTATTAGTTGTAAATTTAGCTGCTGGGCTTAAGCGACAAAAATTATTTTTCATATACAAGCACATGAGGACTTAAAAAGTGGTTGTCTACTTATTTTATTAAGACATATCAGCAAGTTGTAAGTGCTTTCAGATAATGAGAAAAATACGTACTTATTTTATTAATAAATTAAGTAAAGTGCGACTTTGGCTCGCCCACGAACCGTTCCGTACGAATACACATATATATATATATATATATATATATATATATATATATATATATATATATATATATATATATATATATATATATATATATATATATATATATATATATATATATATATATATATATATATATATATATATATATATATATATATATATATATATATATATATATATATATATATATATATATATATATATATATATATATATATATATATATATATATATATATATATATATATATATATATATATATATATATATATATATATATATATATATATATATATATATATATATATATATATATATATATATATATATATATCCCGTTTTGTTTTTGCCCCGTTTGTCATTTTGGCAGTTTTTTCGTTGTGCTTTCTTGTTTAATTTTAGTTTTATATTTTTGTTAAGTATTTTTCGTTGTTTTTTTGGGTTTTTTTTGTTTTGGCGCTTTTTGTGATTTTTTTTTTAATTTTTTACTGGCGATTTTTCGTTTTTTGGAATTTTTTTTTCTTTTTTGCCGATTTGTTTAGTTTTGGCGATTTTTTGGTTATGCTATTTTATTAACGTTTTCACTTTCTGACGATATTTTTAGTTTTAGCGATTTATTTTAGTTGTGGAGATTTTTTCAGTTTTGGCGCTTTTTTTGTTTTTGGGGATTTTTTCGGTTTTTGTGGTTTTTTAGTTTTAGCGATTTTTGTTTTGTTTTGACACTTTTTTCGTTTTGGCGATTTTTTTTTGGTTTTTGGCGTTTTTTTAGTTTTGGCGCTTTTTTTTTTGGTTTTTGCGTTTTTTTTTAGTTTTTGTGATTTTTTTCATTTTTTTTTGCGATTTTTTCATTTTTTGATGATTTATTTAGTTTTAGTGATTTTTCGTTTGAAGACTTTTTCGATTTTTGACTTTTTTTTTAGTTTTTTTGGCGATCTTTTTCATTTTGGTGATATATTGCGATGTTTTAATTCTGGCGCTTTTTTCCTTTAAGCGCTTTTTTCATTTTAGCGTTTTTTTCGTTTTGAAATTTTTTTAATTTTGGATTTTTTTAGTTTTAGCGTGTTTTTAAATTTCTAGATTTTATATCTTACGGTTTCCAAGATACAGCATATTGTGTCAATTACATAGTTAAAATTACAATAACTAATAGAATACCCTTTAATTTTTATTGTTTTAAATATCGGTGTTAATTGGTGTAGTCTATTCTAGAGACTACACCAATTAGCACTTACTTTGAAAATTTAAAATGTCTATATATAAGTGTCTGTATATTACATTAGTATTTCAACATGTTGCGTTGCTCGCTTTAGAACACCCTTTAACTTTTAACTGTCATATATTTGCTGTTGTAGCGGCCGAAGTTTTACATATTCTGTGAAAATTTCAGGTCCGTAGTTCTTACGGTTCCGAAGATAGAGCATATTGTCTAAATTACATAGTAAAATTACATTGGCTGATAGAACACCCTTTAATTTTTACTGTTTTAAATATCGGTGTTAATTGGTGTAGTCTATTCTACAGACTACACCAAATAACACAGACTTTGAAAATTTAAAGTGTATATATATATATAAGTGTCTGCATATTACATTAGTATTTCAACATTTTCGTTGCTCGCCTTAGAACACCCTTTAATTTTTAGCTGTAATATATTTATTGTTGTAGTGGTCAAAGTTTTACATATTCTGTGAAAATTTCAGGTCCGTAGCTCTTACGGTTCCCGAGAAAACATTACATTAGTATTTCAATATTTTTCGTTGCTCGCTTAAGAACACCCTTTAATTTTTAGCTGTCATATATTTGTTGTTGTAGCGGCAAAAGCTCTACATATGCTGTGAAAATTTCAGGTCCGTAGCTCTTACGGTTCCCGAGAAAACAGCCTGTGACAGACAGACGGACAGACGGACGGACAGCATAGCGAAAACAATAGAGTTGCTTTACACTTTTGGTGTATCGGAACCCTAAACACTGAGTAGTAGTTCTAATTTGAAGCATAATAATAAGATAAATAAGTACCACTCATTACTTTTTAGCCAATTAATAAAGAACTAGCGATTACAAAAATGGCAAAAGTTTTTGCTAAATCCAACAGGTTGGATTTTCATTTTAAATTAAATTATTTTATAAATAACAAAAGAAACTATTTTGTAACATTAATTTTAAACAAAGCAATATACTCCGAAAAATATATAAAATAATAAAACTACATATCGTTCTTGTTTAACAATAGTGTATTAACTCAATATTTTAAATTTATCACTTTTTACCGAATAACGACACTATTTATTCATATCTACCTACTGTAAAAATTGTGTATTGTTCTGACCGCTACTTCACAACGTAACATAAATTGTTTCAAAGTACAAAAACAGGCAGTAAGTATTTTGAGTTGTCAAATGTTTAAATTTATTCATTTTTATTTTGAATTGATATTTTCTTGGTAAAAGTTTTCGAAATAATTTTGAGCTAATATTGTTTTTGTTGTAAGAACTTATTCAAAATCGATGCTAGTAACTCAACATCTCATATTTTCTTTGCAGCCGAATAACAAAAAGAAAGAACACTAGTATACTAGGGTATTCATTTGATTTATCGTTAATTGGTTAACCGGTAAATTACTACCAGATTAACTTACCGGTTAATTTAGAATTGCGTATTTTCGATTAACAGTTATACCGGTAAATTTCATTCGATTAGCCGATTAATTTCAGTCGATTAACCGATTAATCGATGCAACAAAATTTTTTATTTTTTGTAATATTATATAATATTTTTGGGCTTTTAATAATTTGTTTCGTCTCATATACAAAAGGCATGTGCTTAAAAATTATTTTTTCATAGAGCTTAGTAAAGAATCTGCTACTGTAATTGAACTTAAGGGAAATATTAAGCTTTTGATTAAAAATTTAATAAAAGCCAATAATACTATTGCCAGCGCTTTAATTACAAAATCTAAGGATTAGATTTAATGAGAGCCGAATCATAGTTTAAATACACTTATTTTATATCTCCACTCAGGAACAGCGTTTTAAAATACAGTAATAAAAAACAGAACCTAAGGAACTCGGAAATAAACTATTTTGCATAATGTTCAGTGCTGAGCATTGCCAGGATGAGTCGGATGACAACCTGACAAGAGAAGAAAATATCGATATTAATAAAAGCAATCTTTTAAGAGAATTAAACGAAATAATTAGAAGTGTTAAGAGTTTGAACAAATTAAAACAGGACTCTAATGACATAATTTAAGATTTGATATGTTTAGAGAAATCCAAGATCTACGATAAGTGAAAGGATTTTCCCAAGTCAAGTTTTATCAAAGAAAAGAATCGCTTAAGTCCTTAACATTTAAACCAAATTATTTGTCTAAAATATTATTTTAGAAGATCTCCTTCAACTGTTTAAATAACTCATAGCATTGTCTTAAAAACTTGTTTATTTTTAATTAATACATAAATTTATGCATTCTCTTTTTTTTTGCTTGATTTAGTTCAAGAAATGTTGTTTTTATTATGTCATGGTTTTTTTTAGTAATAAGCTCAAAATAATTTATGTATTTTTATTTGTTGAAATTACTTTAAAACTTTATTAATCGGTTAACCGATTAATAACGAAATTAACCGATTATTAGCCGATTAAACCAAAACTTCATTTAAATAATCGAGGCATTAGCAGATTAAAGCAGAGCCCCGATTAAATGCATACCCTATAGTAGTATACTATACGAATTTCCGTATTTTCTTAAAAATTGCATATTTCGACATTTGCTTTAAATAATAATAATAATATACGGGTGGATGTTGTGTATTTTATGTGGAATTGAAATGTTCGGAATTATCAAGGCATTGTTGTTATAAATATAAATTTGCAACAACAATGCTTTCATATTTAAACACACTTTAATTCCACTCGAAATACAGAACATACCCGCCGATAAACAGTTTTTTGTCTTTACTGAATATATATAAATTTTGAGTTAATACACTATTGTTAAATAAGTGCGATATGTATCTCTATTTCATTAATTTTTTATATTAAATCTGCCTTAATTGTGTTATTTATTTTGACTTACCTAAACAGGCTCTAAAAGTAAAAAATATCTGTGGCTACTATATTTCAAGATAAACTTAACCTATTAAGAAGTCAAAATAAAGGTGGGGTACTCGTGTGGAAACAGAAAGTTCATAAAAGATCCATGAGCCAACAGGCGGCGAGAAGTCCTCTGTTACAGCATGCTCCATAATTGTTTAGCCGAAATTAAAAGGGTCCAAGATCTTGATTTTCCAAAAATGAAGTTAAGCGGTACTGTAACATATGCAAAACTTTACAAATTTATTTTTATTTTAAGGTGTTATAATCCTTGAAGTATTTGCAATAAAAGCAGTATATAATTTTTTTTTTTCGCTATGAAGTGTTCCTAGATAGCTTAAAGCTCTTGAAAATTCCTAAAAGAAGCAGGAATATTGGGCTTACACTCAAAATATTGTGTACGTAAATTTAACTAAAATTGCAATATAAAATTAATTAAAACTCAATTAAAAACCAGTCTACTTATTTTCCATATAAATTTTCGAAAAGTTCATTTAAATTAAAATGCTAAAAGATTAACTGAACTAAAACCGTAAAAAATATTGTTTTTTTTCGTTTATTTTGTTTATTTTAACTTGTAGAAAAAAACAATCAAATATACGATTTAAAAATTAATGAATCTTACTTTACTCTAATTAATTTAGCTACCACAACAACTAATCACAACTTCCATAATGTACAGAATATTTTGAGTGTTTGTGTGTGTGTGTGTGTGTGTGTGTTATTTTTATGCATGTACTTATTTTGCTACTTATAACATAAACAACGGACAATATTAAAAGCAACTGAAAATCCTTAATAATGTGTACTTAGTTTTTTTTATTGTATGTTAGAATCAGTTAAAAATAAGATTGCTTAGAATGTTAAATCTTTATTCTTTTAAAAATGATTGCACGGAATACTTCTTGAGCAAAATACCTTGCGTTACTGTCATAATATTGTGAATGTACTAATTTATTCAGGATAACTCGGGTCCTAGTGGCGGCAAATTCTGAAACTTTTATAGGGTCAGTGGTTCGTTCATGTTAAAACCTGTATTATAATATCTTAATTTTCAAAAAATTAGTTTCAGCGGTTTTGTAACATATGCAAAACGTAATGAATATTTGTTAAAAAAAAATTTTATAATACTTGAATGTGGAAGAAAGAAACTCATAATGTTTTTTTTTTTGTAAGACGTATGCCTAAATTGTTACTGAATATGTCCATATAAAACAAAACATTGACTTTTTCGACATTGAGTACCCACCCCATAACTCGGCAAATAGGGGCACAAAAAATCTCAAAAAATTTGTGGGAACTGACTTTTTGTCGAGAACACAATTTTCAAAATTTTTTAAGGGTTAAACATTTCTTCAACCATATTTTTGAAAAGTTTCGAACCTCTCATCTTATGCACAGACTTTCAAAAAACATCTGACAATTAATAATTTTAAGAATCACAAAAGAATACAATAAGCGTAAAAGGTTTAGTAAAACGAAATAGATTCATATCGAATATTAGTTGTTTGTTGGGGCTTGTATAAATTTCTAAGCCTACTGCGTTTATTTTATTCTCTTGTGATTTTAGCAATTATTATTTGTAAAGTCTCAAATAATTTTTGAAAGTCTGTGCATAAAATGAGAGGTTCGAAACTTTCCAAAAGTATGGGTGAAGTCTCCTGATGATTTGGTAAAGCACCAATGAAATGCATATAGACATTCCTTAACCCTCAACAAATAAATCTTTATTTTATATAAAATTGGGAGAATATCTTCAATAATAAATTTAATAAATTTAATACAAACAAAAAATTTAATTTTTTCCGTGCACTTAACTCAAACACGCTCTAGCTAAATTAGAACATCACAATAGGTGAGGTTTTTTATAACCAATCATGCTTTTGTATGTTCATCCTTTTTAAACCATAACGTTATAAGTATCTTTTGTTAATATCTTTTATTTTTTATTATTTTATATTACTGTCATCAAAAAGTTTTCATTAATGCACATTTTCTTTCGCATCTACACCCTGCAGTAAATGTCGATAGTAAAACTGTATTGATTCAATATCGACTTTTTCCCCAGTACTGCTGACTAATTGTACACCAGGCAATTTGCTGTGCTATAGAAATATACCATCTGCTTATCATTGAGTTTCTACCAGGGACCTCATTGACTTACTATGGACTAGGTAGCTCTTAAGGAACCACATTGAGACATTGGCTCCAGAGATTCACTAGTGCATTTTAATAATTCTAGTCAACACAGATGAGACTTTTTACCAGGTAACTCAATTAAATTAGATATCTGATGAACATTTTTAGCTTCGCGTGCAGCCGCATTTATTTTCAACACAACAAAAGGCGAGAGTAAAAAATCGTTTTGTAGCTGTCAAGAACTTCTCTTCCCATTAAAGAAAAAATAAAAAGTGTAGACCATTCCGTGACAATGTCACCAAAAAGTCACCAGAATTTATCGACAAAAGTGGTGACTTGGAGACACTTGGCCCCCGGCTTCCTTCAGGGCACATACACATACATATATAATTTTTTGCATGTGTACTTTAATAAGTGATTTGAAGCACTAGCATGCATTATAAAATCGCAAGTGTTTTATATTTCATGATGTCAATTATATAATGAACATACATCATATCTGTAGGTGGGAGGTAAACTACACCCAATCATATTTTGAAAATTTTACAGGAGACCGCAAAACATGTATAAAACTGCAAATGGTTCCATCTCTGTAAGGTTAATAATTTGACTTGCCCTAAATATTTTATACAACTCTAATATTCAGGTCTGTTGTGTATTTCATTAGGAATGAAAATGTTCGGAATTATTAAATCATTATTTTCACAAATTAATATTTATAACAACAGTGCTGTGACAATTACGAACATTTAATTGCGAATGGAATACAGAACAGACTTATTTATTTTTTTATATCGAACATATCCTTAAAAAAATTACATCTTATAATATTACCATTACTTATTACAATAGTACCGTGCCTTGAAACGTAGAACGTATTGGATTTTATCTATCGACAGGGGCAAAATACACATTTCAACAGTATAAAAACGTATTTAAAAAAAGTAACTTGGGGCTGAAATTTTAAATATTAACCATAGATAAATACGTAGATAGCCAACTCACGGCATTTTAATAAGAAATTTATAACTCTCTTCACATTTATATTTCTTGTTTTTTTCAACGCACATGAGAGAGGCGCTTGAAAAATAACTAAAATGTATTTTTTTTTGCTCACACAAATACTATGCTTATCTCTGAGACTCATCTGACGTCTAGAACAGTGCTGGCCATCGAGACAAATGAGTTTTTAATTTAGTATTAGTGTTTATGAGTATGTGTTAGTAGTATTCCATTGTGTGCTTATTAAAAAGAAAAACAACAACATAAAAAACAACAAGCTTTTATACAACTGAATGAAGTTGTTGTTTATTTTTTTCTCTTAAGTGAGTACATTGGTTTTCATTCGGCTGTATACATATACGAGCCGAATAATATTCGGAACTCTGGTGCCAGTATGAGCGACTATGGTCTAGAAGCTCCTTTAAAGTAACGGCTATACTTTATACGATACCAAAGACCCTCTAGGAAGAGCATGTGGTGGCTCGGTATATACTAATTAAATCTCGATTAACAAATGAGTTGAAATAGATTTATCAATTAATGCAAAATTAATGGTATATAATGCCTAAAAATTTACGATTAAAATATATAAATTTTGTAAAATACTTTTGGTACAACTAAGTTTAGCTTAAAGGCCAAATAAATTACGCAAGCGGCTTGGCAAACATACTTTTTTCATTTGCACACAGACTACACAAAGCTGGCTCATACAAGCAAAGATTTTGCACATTAATAGCTAATTTAAATTGTAATTTTCCACGACAACCTCACTCTATGGAAATTTTAATGCAAATGATCTACTTTTACAATAGACTATACAATCACTTTGCCACAAATTCAATGTGGCTGTCAAAATATCTATTTTTTTCATTTTTCTGCAAGCAGCTTGCCAAGCTAGTACAAACGCAAATATCTGTCACGCTTTGCAAGCCGCTTGCGTAGTTTATTTGGCTCTTTAGCTGCTAAGGGGAAATTTTCATTGTAAACCAATACTAATATAGAACGTTCTACTAACACATTCTTAGACTTTTCTTTTTGACACCAGACCTAGGTTTTCGATATTTCAGTTGGGCCTTTATGTACCCTATGGTATTAACTTAATTTAATTATCACAACTTTACGATTTTATCAAATAAAAAGAAATTAAATTGTTTAAATAACTAATTACACACACTGTGATAGTCGAAAATTTGTACAAAGGCTTTAATAATTGATCTGCTATAATTTGGCGCTGAGGCATCGAATCGCGTTCGTTATTTTGTTAGATATATCCGAGTTTTTCGAGATATTGGTAATTTAATATATATTCCTTTGGTTACTCCACTATTCATCGAGACGCGATCTTATATGCAAATTTTGTAAACAGAAAAGGGTTATATCCTTACGTTTACATACAATAAGACACATAGCTGTTTTCTATATTGTATTTACTGCAATTTTTGCTCAAAATCAAGTTAATGACAAAACATAGCGTCACTCCTTGCAAAGTATGAAATATTCGGATGATATTCGAATATAAAATATTCTAATATGAAATATGTCTTCATATTCGAATAAAAATCAGAAAAGACCTAGACAAAGATTTCTAAAACGGTTAGTTGAGCAAGCGTTAACAATTTATTTTGCAATTAACATGAACGATATTGAGGAAAAGCTTCAGTAAGAAAAAAATGGTCAACTGTTTAAAAACTAAGGTCGAAAATAGTTGAAATATTAATAAAATGGAAATTAACAGCCTTATTCTGGCAATTTGGTAATAATAAATTTGTAACTGAATTTCTGTTAACTTATTGTAGCTCTTATTTGTTTCGGTATTCCGGCAATATGGTGATAAAAAAATAATTCAACAAATGTGGCGAAAAAAATTTACACATTTTTGTAATAATATTCAATTATTTTGACGTATTTTTTTTAAATAAAAAATATTGTGGAATGCCAAAAAGTAAATGTATGGCTTCTACATGAACAATCGCCCAAGAGCAAATCGTCTAAAGCCCTAATTTCTTTGAGATTTTATTTATATTGCAAAATAAAAAGACTTGCAAATCACATAAAAGTTTTGGGCCGAACAATCTTAGTGGCAAAATGAGTAATCGTGTGTCCATATTTTTGAATCATTACTGACTATGCCAAATTGCGAAAATTCGCACACACTTGCTAACTTTAAATTGATAGAGAAGTCTGATAGTGTTTAAAAAGCGGCAAAACTGTAAAAAGCCAAGAACTAGCAAAACAATCACGTTTACCGTAAAAATAGCAAAAATTTGCGAAGAATTACAAAATTGCAAACAAACCTTAATATTGTTTTAAGATACATAAAATTATAAGGAATGCAAAAACTCTGAAAAAAATCGCGAAAATGACGACATTTCGCAATAACTTGTTAACACTAAAAATATAGAAAATTCTGACAGTGATTAAAATGTGGTAAAACTTTAAAAAATCAAAGATTAGCTAAAAAATCACTTTTACCGAGAAAATAGCGAAAATATGCGATAATTGCAAAATTGCAAATAAGCTCTAAATTGCTTAAAAATATCTAAAAATAAAAAATATCTAGACAATGTCAAAAGCTCGCAAAAATTTTTTGAAAATTATGCAAATTCACAATTTTGAATTATTTACAGTTTTAACGACGTCTAATCAATATCAGACTTCGCCATATTTTTAATTTTAGCAAGTTTTTGCGAATTTTCCTCATTTTCGCGAGTTTATCCGAATTATTGGCATTCCTCACAATATTAGCTACTCTTAAGCAATTTTAGAGCTCGTTTGCAATTTTGCAAATTCTCGCGAATTTTCGCTATTTTCGCAGTAAAATTCATTTGAGCGATGTTTAATGAATTTAAGGGCTGGTTTCCAATTTTTCGCCAACTTTAATAAAAAATTTAATAAAAAATGTTTAAAACAAATTCTTGTTACCTACTTTTTTCGTAGGTAATAGTTTTATTGACTTTTGTTATGATAAAAAATTATCAGAATACAAATTTCCAATTTTTATAACTTTGTTTACAAATTATAGCCATTGTGACTATTATTACTGTGTCAGAATAGGTCCGTAAATGGTGTTTTTGTATCTGATTTAATGTAATGCTCAAAAAATTTGCATGTAAAATCGATTTTTAAGAGAATAACGAATAATAGAAATTCCAATATATGATCAAAAAGGTGAAGGCCATTCGATTCGTAGGTCCAAAATTATGTAAGATCAACTATCAGAAACTTTTCGTTAAATAGGTAAAATTTTTCATATATTTTGTTTCTGTAAAATTTATTTAAAAATTTTTGACAACAATATGTATGGGATATTTTACCAATATAACAAGTGAAAAGTTACCGAATGAGGTGTGAACTGTGCCAATCATTTTTTTCTGTATGGTGTGGTCTAGGGATGGGCAAAAATATCGATATATCAATATATCGATATTTTCTTAAATATATATCGATATATATCGTCGATAAGAAATTTATTATTTGACATATTGTCATAATTTTATTTTAAATAAAATTTATTTGCTGGAGTTTAAGCAATTGTCTATATGCAGCATTTCGTTGATGCCTTACCAAGTCATCAGTAGACTTTAAACACAATTTTTAACAGTTACAAACCCTTTATCTTATATACAAACTTTTCAAAAGCATTTGAGAATTTACAAATATATATAAATGACTTAAAAAAAAGCATAGTAGGCTTTGAAACTTATAAAAAACCCAGCAAATAATTTTTCATTCGATATGAATCTATTTTATTTTTCTAGGCCTTCATACAATTAGAAATCCATTGGTTAACAATAAAAGTATTTATCAAGTATTTATATATTTGTAAATTCTCAAATGGTTTTTAAAAGTTTGTACATAAGATAAAGGGCTTGTAACTGTTCAAAATTGTATTTAGAGTCTACTGATGAGTTGGTAAAGCACCAACGAAATGCTGCATATAGACAATTTTTTATATCGTCGATATTTTTAATTTCGATATATCGATATTTTTTCCAAATATATCGACAGTATCAAATTGGATATTTTTTAGCTTTGGTTTTATTTTTGTGCAGTTTTTAAAAACATTTCGTCACAGTCTTTATCAAATAGAATATTACTAAAAGAATCTTTAGTTCTATTTATAGTATTTTGTCTATTTGAAAAATTATCATTCTTTGAGTGTAATTTTGTTGATGTATGTTCCATGAAATATTAGTGGAACAGTAGGGATCTTGGAAAATACCTCTTTCCAGCTTAATTATATATAAGAAAGTAACTTTTTTTGTTTTATAAAAAAAAATTTGGGGACTACGTATAAATTATCATTGTTGAACAAATATCGATTTTTTTTCGATATATATCGTTGCCGATCGATATTTAAGAATATATCAATATATATATCGATATATTTTTTTTCACTTGCCCATCTCTCCTGTCAACTGTACCAATCATTATTTTCCTGTATTTTGCTTATTTCGTTCAAATATTTATCATACGCACCAGTGAATTTTTTCCATGCCTATAAATATGCAATAGAAACATACATTTGTATTTGCCCAGTGACGTATGAGTGATCTTTTCGCATAATGAATAAAATAACCATTCGCCACCACGATCAGGAAATTTTTACGCAAGCGAAAAAATACTTTTCGCTCATTTGCTCATTGCATTGGGTGTATTATTTAGGGACGATACGTCATTTTGCCTATACGATAAAGATACCGATGCTCAAAAAGAAATATCGGCGATACTGATAGCGATACCGATAAGCATATTGAAATTGAAGCTAAGTGTTTTTTTTTTCGGTTATATGTATTTATTTATTGTATCTTCAATAAAATTGAACTAACAATAAGTAATCAAATCTTAACTCTAAAATTTTAATTTTTAAGTCCAGCCAGTGCCAGACAAAAATATTTGTTTCAGCGGTTGGTTGTTTGGTTGTTTACGTCTCTCGTGTTCGGCTGAGAGCAAGAGTGTCCCTCCTTCTCAGCCGAGTGTGGCCTCTAAAGTTAATGATGTTTCGGGCTAGGGGATTTGGGTGCAACTCAAGTCTTTTTATGTAGCTTGTCACGTGTTTAGAAAAAAAGTAACAAAACTCGAGCAAGGTAACGTTTTATTTAGAAAATTACATTGTAAAAGCTTATTAATATTCAAAATTAATATTAATCTAGTAAAAAAATTGGAAGTAATTTTTAAGGAACTACATTTTCATTGCTTCCTAGGAATCTATATTAAAATATGCAGATAATTAGTAGAAAAGCAAATAAAAATTTATTTAAGTCTTCCAAAATTTTTTATTGTACTTTTATAATTTTAAAAATACTCGTATTCTTAAAAAAAATTAAAGCACATTTATGAAGAATTATTCTTGTAAAAATTTTAATAGCTTAATGCTAAAATTCTTCTAAAAAAAGTTTATACTTTTTCACTTAAATTTACATGAAAACACAGTTTTCAGTTAAATTCGCATAAAAAGAAACAAGTTGCAAAAATGGGAAATTTGTCATTCTTTTTCCATGAAGAAAATATCATTATGAAACGCCCAAAACAGACATTTTTCTTAACATCGCTTCCAATTCGGTGATTGGTAATCGAAAGAGAGAAATTCTTGCAATGAAAAGAATATGTAAAACTCATTAGAAATTATTCATAATTGTACTACTACCGGTTCGCAAGTTCTAAATTTCATTACTTTTTTGGAGTGTATATTTTTGCAGGAAATAAGATAGAAAAAAGAAACAACGAATTGAATTCGAATTCGTGGTAAAATTAAAAAAAAATTAATTATTTTCTTACAAAATAACAGCGTAAAATATTACTGATTTTTAATATTGATATTAATAAGGTTTAAAAAACAACGAATTAAATTTGATTCATGGTAAAATTAACCAAAAATAAATAATTAAAAAAACTGTAAAAAAAAACTTTAAAAAGTATCGTCGTCCGACAATAAAATATCGCCGATACCGATGTATCGCAAAATCTGAAGTGTCGCCTATATAGTGTTTTTGTTCAATCCTAATATTGTTGTATTGTCTATCGGATATATTTATTTGTCCTATTGTAACTTAAGTTACACCATTTTAAATTTGAAAGTTCTGTGGCACTTATTGAACTTTATAGCAATATTTTAAGTCCAGCATTTGTTCCTAAACTTTCAGAACTGGAACTTAAAATCATAAAATGTTTTGCTTTATTCGTAATTTCCACAAAATTAATTTTTTCAGCATTATCATATTTGTTAAGCACGAACTTCCACATCTCTGATAGTTATTTCTTTTTCTTACTACGCACTTTTTTTCCAATTATACTATCGATACATACCATTAAGCAATTCTGCAGACCATTAAGCTGCGTCACCCCCATACAAAGTCAATAACATTAGTTTTCAACTACATCTACCCAACCTATGCTTAAGAAATTTTGCACACACAATAAGCTTCCGTTTCATTGCTTTATCATGATAAGAAAATAAGGTAGTCCCACATCCATCCTAAGTAATTATTATTTTTAACTACTTCCACTAATGAAAATTATTTCTATTGAAAATACATTACAATGATAAAAAAAATGGGCAGTGCCACCACACCTGTTTTGTAGTCGGGTTTTGCAAGAACTATTTAATTGAAAAAATAAAAAAAATATTTTCAATTGATGTTGCAGAACTTGAACTTAATATCATAAAATGCTTTGCCTTATTCGTAGTTTTCTCAAGATTATAAATTTTTTGCAGCATTGTCAAATTTGTTAAGCGCGTACTTCTCCATCTCTGAAAGTTATTATTTTTCTTATTACTCACCAACTATTCCAATTATACTATCGATACATAGCATTAAGCAATTCTTCACATTTAGATTTGTCTGCACTCAGAAAAAGGCAATATAAATTCAATATGTCGCAACTTTGATTGGAAATGATATTAAAATTTTGAGAAATATTAATATTGTTGTTTAGGTGTTTTTTTATGTTTATTGGCTTGTTCATTGCTATAATGCATTGTTGTGCTTAGTTATGTGACTTGTTGCTGTATCCTAGTTGTTTATTAATATATGCGTGTTGTATAAATGAAAATAATCAACAAATAGCCGACAAACTTCTCATTACCAGCGAACACTTTCTGCTAATGATTTAAAATTGCCATTATTTTATAATATTTTTAAACGAAAATATACTGGTCTTACCTTAAATCTCTTTGATTTTATATATTTGTTATAAACGTTACATTTTGTTTTAAATCGAAATGACTATAACTTTGATTTCAAATAAATTTCATGTTAAATAATCAACTAAATCATGTTGAATTAAAATAAAATTCATGTTGATTATGATGGCATTTATGGAGTGTGTATCTAAAATAAAGTTTGAAGCTATTGTGGCTGTAGTGGTTAGCGCGCAGACTATCAAGCAATTGGCCCGAGTTGAAATCAGGGCTAGTGCAGCCAACTATAACACAAATCTTTCTGATGCCTATCCCGACTAAGATTTTCCCAATACTCATATTGCCGCACAATTGAGAAAGCATGTGGTAAGCCCAAAATGGTTATTTAATTTTGGGATCTGACCGGGAACTTGTTGGGATAGCCTACCTACAAATTAGTGACTTAACATAACTTCTTCCCAAGTGGGAAACTATTGGGAACTTGTTGGGAAAATCGCATTTTTTTGCTCATCTTCAATACAAGTGATTGTTGCTTACTTTTTTCCCTTGGATAGCTTCAGTAATTTTAATTCAATATTATAGTTTGATATTTTTCCGAGTAGAACAAATTTTTAGAAAATTTTGATATTTCCCCACAGCAAACCATTCGGGTGCTGAATACGTTTGTGCGTTACATCGGAATTGGGATCCCAGTTAGATCTTAAATGTGTATGCATGAAAATTTCTATTCGGTGTGCTAACACACATCACGCAAGTAAAATAATTTATAAAAGAGCTACATTAAATTCATATTGTTTCAACTTGAAACAACTTTGATTCCACATGACTCTTCGTATTGTTTCAATATAAAATTTACGTTGTTTCAACTTGAGATAATTTTCATTCAACATGATTCTTCGTATTGTTAATTTAACCACGTTTTCGACGATTTAAATGAAATTTTTCGGTGTGTATTGTTGTTTGATTTGATCCCAGCAAACACAGAAATACAGTACACATTGCCAAACGTATTGTAAAGATAATAAGTCCTATTGGTGTTTTTCTGACCGGCAGAGTGTGCCACTGGTCAGGGCTATTTCGTTTTGCCGATCTTATCGTGAGACAAGGGCAAAAGGAGACTTGAAATGAAACTAAGGCAGATGTTGCCGATTTAGCTTGAAGAATCAAAGTCTGATTTTATTTAATTTTAACACAGTTTATATACTACTTATGAAAATTAATCTTAACCTTTCTAACTTATTTTAATTATTCTATACATTGGACTCTTTCATTCTTTCTCGTACTATAAAAATAGTAAGGTTTCTTATTACATATTTAATTGCAATAACCAATCAAATGTGATATTCTATTTTATATTAATATCACTCAAATGTATGTCACTCAATTATTGTTCAACGCGTATTGTTAATGTGTTGTAGTGAACATTGTACAATGGGTATGCATTATGCATATGTGAGGTACACTACAGTATTGCCTGGATGAAAAATATTGTTGCGGCAATAATCGATTTCGTATTGCGGAAGATACTTCCTTCGACAAGAAACGTGTCTCGATGGCAATACTCCTACGCAATATGAAAGCGATTCTTCTGCATGATAAACTAGCAATATCGCCAGATAGCCCCTTACAAGAAAATAGGAAGATATCGCTAATATATTATTAGGAAGATTAAAAGAAGATTTTGCATTTTAAAAAATATTCATGGATAAGCACCGAGTTTTTGGATTACATGTTTCCTCCTTTTCTGTAAAAATTGCATACATACATTTTGCAGCTGAAATTCCTATTGCCTAAGGGGATATCTTGCAATTTTTTGCAGGGATACTTTTTGTGTTCAAGTACGCAAACAAAAATTATTGTCCAATTTAAATATTTACACACTAAAAAAGTCTTAGCAGTAAAGTTTTACTTCAATCAAGTTTATTTTAATTTTAATTTTTAACGTGCTTTTTCCCATATTAATATTTTCTTTTTAAATAAAATATTAAATTATTAATTTTATTTTTTTATTCGACCTTAATGGTTTAAATTTATCTTTCTGTTTTTTGGGCTCTAGGTCAAGGATCAATTAAATAAAAACTCTGTTGTTTTATTATTTGTGTTTATTATTCTCAATATTTCAAACACCGTCGGTGTTCTTCTTCAGGAACTGAAAGGATTTTTTTGAAATATATAACAATTATCTTTGGTATTAACATCTCTTATATAAAATTAAGTTGACAAAAATATTTATCACAAATAAAAATAATTTTAATAAATATATGAATATACTTCGCCTTACTTTGAGTAAAGCCGTCCACTTAGAGTGAGGGTGCAATGTTTACTAAAAGGTCGTCTGTTTATGTTTTGTTATTATATGTCTATACGTGTGCGCGCAATTTTCGGTATCTGTTTTGTAGTTCATTCGTATAGCTGCGGGAGCGTTTATTATGTGTAGCATTTCTACTGTGTATCTTTTTTTGTAATTGGTTTCTTGCTGTAAAATCGCTGTGTTATTTATGTCGGGAGAGTGACCACTCGTTGCACAGTGGGCTGCCAATGCTGTTTTTTGTTCTGTTGTTGCAGTTCGATTTTTGTAATTAGATTTATGTGCAGCCAATCTAGTTCGCAGTTTCGATTTTGTTGTTCCCACATATATTTTATTACATTTATTTAATCCGTCTCCATTACAAGGTATCTTGTATATTAAATTATACTTGTCTAACTTGTCTACTTTGGTTTTGGTGTTAGTAAATAACGAATTTAATGTGTTGGCAGTTTTTAGTGCTATACTGACATTTTCTTTATTGTAAATGTTGGAATGTGTGATCCTCTCTGAGAAACCGGGGACATAAGTCAGTGACTTGAATATTTTTTCCGACTTAGTCGTCTGTGTTTTATTCAAATTTTTTAGAGTGTATCTAATAATTTTCGTTGCCATTGTGTACGAAAAACTATTTTTTTGTAATATTTTTCTTGTTTTTCTAAAGTTTTCTCTGTGGGACTTTTCATCGCTTATTTGTAACACTCTTCTAGTAAAGTTTTGCGCTGTGTTAATTATTACATGCTTCGGATGATTTGAGTGATAATTAATTATTCGTCCTGAGGCCGTTGGTTTTTGATACCAGTCTATATCTAATACGTGTTGATTTCGTATAATTACCGCATCTAAAAAAGGTAGTTTGCCATCCGTCTCTATTTCTTTAGTAAACTGAATTTGGCGATGGAAGCTGTTGAGACATTTGAGTGTGTCATCCACTGCGTTTTTGTTAAGGATGCAAAAAAGGTCGTCCACGTATTTGCTTAGAGCTCTCGGTTTTTGCTCTAATTTGTCAATTGTTGTATCCAATAGTTCCTCCATGATTATATCTGCAATAACTGGTGATGCTGGTGAACCCATAGGCATTCCTCTCAATTGTTCATATACCTTATCATTGTATTTAAAATATCTATTTTCTTTAAGACAAAAGCTCAAAATATCAAAAAATAGATCTTGAGGCATTTTAGTGTATATTGAGATTTTATCCCATTTTTGCTTTATTAAGTTGATAGCTAGGTTTACTGGTATGCTTGGAAACAATGATATGACATCAAAAGAAACCAGGACTTCATCTTCATCGAGAGACGTATCTGATAATTTTCTCTTAAACTCCACCGCATCTTTCACATTGTACTTTGAATCTTTATTTAGATTTTTTAATATGTTTATCAAATACTTGCAAAGTCCATATGATGGAGAGTTTATCGACGAACAAATCGGTCTTAGTGGCATACATTTCTTGTGAACTTTGGGGAGTCCATATAACCTTGGTGCGGTGGCTACTGTAGTAAGTAATCTGTATTTATCTACTGCTTCGATTATATTTAGTTTATGTAATTTCTCCACTAGCGCATTGTTTCGTGTTTGTAGTTTTGTGGTTGGATCCGTTCTTAGTCGTTTGTAAGTACACATATCTTGTACGATATTTCCCATTTTTTCTTCGTAATCACTTCTTTCCATAGCCACGGTGGTGTTTCCTTTATCTGCTTTCAAAATAAAGATGTTTTTATTTTTGCTCAAAAATTTTTGTGTTTGCTCCACTGTGCAGATTAGCGTTTTTTCATTTGTTGATAATGATCTTTTATTTAGATGGTTATCGATTGTCATAACCAGTTTTGTTCTAGCAATCTCTTGTTTCTCTTTATCGTTGTTTGTTTGTGTGATGTCTTCCCCGTCGGCAATGCATTTAAAAAGAGGAAATTGTTCTTGTTTTATTGGCAGAGCAAATTTTGGGCCTAATGATAATAATTTTTGTAAGTTGAGAGGAATTTCAGCATTTGCTTTGTTTATGAACCAATTTTTGTTGTATTTAATAAATGGTTGGTTTTCTTGGATACTTTTCAATTCGTAAAATTTTTTAATTTGTGTTTTGGTTCTTGTGTTCTTAACATTTTGAAAAATTATATTTTCACTCCTACAGAATAAGTTGTAGTCTTCTTCCACTATGTTCTGTTGTATGTACTTTATGTGTTTTTCTAACTCGTTGTCGTTGGCTATTATTTCTTCATGTTTAAGTTTAGTTATTAGATTTAGGATCTTTGTATGAAACTTACATGTGTATTTTCCAACTAAGGTTTTAATTTTTGTTGTTGTGTCCAATGATAAGTTGTTGTTAAAAATAAAGAGTTTTTCGACGTTTTTTGTTGCATTTGTGAGGAACTTTGGTGCTAATCCAATTTTTCTGCATTTTATAAGAAATGTTAAAGATGTTTTCAGCTTAGCCTTTAATTTGTTAGCTTTTGAGTAGTTTCGAATGCTTTTGTTCACATTTCTGTTGTACTTTTCATGTAAAGTTTTATAAAGCTTCATGATGGT